>JAVGVS010000048.1:731696-1089977 GCA_032718565.1 Distichodus sexfasciatus
AACTTTAACCAGTCTGGGATTCTAAACAGCGACCTTTTGGCCACGGGGTAAACGTCCAACTGTTACAACACCAACTGGCAACTGAGGTCCTCCAGAGCAAATTACCGACACCAATCACTGCTCCCAGGGCGCAGCTGCCCACTGCTCCTTCATGGATGGGTCAAATGCATAAGTCACATTTTCTTGTGGTTCACTGTGTGCTGTGATGTGCTGTGTTCACAAAGACACTTGCACACAGTTTTTGAAGGAACTCGGCTGGTAGGTTGTTCCAAACATCTTGGAGAACTAACCACGGATCTATAATCCTATAATCCTACAAAATAATATAATGACTATAATCCTACAAAATCCCTGACTTTGTGCAAGTGTACCTATAAGAATTGATGCTGGTTTGAAGGCAAAAGGTAGTAACACCAAATATTGACTTGATTTAGATTTTTCTTTTGTTCGCTCACTTTGCATTTTGTAAATTGATAAAAAAGAAACAATCATTATTTATATTTCTGAAAGCATTCTTTATTTACAGCATTTTTTCACACCTGCCTAAAACTTTTGCACAGTACTGTACATATATATAATTCAAACAGCACCAACCACAGCATATAACAATTCAATTCAACGTATTAGTAGAGTGCTTTTTACAAGACATTTTAAGTAACTGGCTGCATGCCTTTAATAAGCAAGCCCGGGGCAACAAGACCACCACGTCACACTGAGCTGCTTTTCCAGTAAACATGGTAAGGGTCCCAAAGGGAGAGAGTCCACAAACCCCACCCTCAACTCAACTCCATTACATCACCTACAGCTGTGAAACTAGAATCTGTGTTAAAAAGATTTAAGCATGTAAGAACAAAGCAAAAAGCAAGTAGAAAAGTGAGGAGGCACTGCAGCAACTAATTAACGAGTCCTTAATGAGCTTATATTGGGTGTGCTGGAAAAATGGCAAATTGTTCTAGGCAGCGGGAAAGAGGAGCCTGGACAGCTCAATAACAAATAATATCTAACAAAAAAATAGCAATGTGCCCATCTAACATTTTGATTTTCAGAGCTGATATCGATACAGATTATTGCTAATTAATGGGGCTGATAACCAATATTTGGAACCAATATGCAAAAAAACAGAACAGTCTCTGTCAAAATTTAGAATTTTACAAACACCAAAGCAAAACTTGATTTAAATAACGTCATTGTTTTTAATTACTTAAACTTTTTACATTATTTTTACTTTAAATAATATTAAATAAACATTTTAGTATCATTATCATTTGAAACTGATAGCATTCCAAATGCAGCAGCAGCAGGTTGTGGTGAAGAAAGCAACGCTGCTCAACGTGCTCTTCACCTAACGTAGATCTCATGTGACATACAGCCAATCAGAGACAATTGTAGGTGGGATATTAAATGAAGCAGTGAGTCGAGAGCAAACGGCACAGAAAGAAGAGGCAGCAGTGGAGCCACAATAGCACATCTCGTAATTACTTGATATCCGTGATGGTCAAAATTAAACACTTATACCGATAATCGGCAGTGCCGATTATCAGCCCCTGATAACCGTCCCTGCCAATAATTGGTCGACCCTTACTAAAAAACAATGTGAAGAAGAAGTCACTCATCCCAACCTGCAAAAACTCATTTCGTTCTAGCGCTGGCTTTCTAAAAAAAGACCTTTTAATGGGAGTGGTGGTAAAGAGAGATAGAGAGAGAGAGAGAGAGAGAGAGAGAGAGAGCGCGGCAGACAGACAGAGAAACAGAGGGAGGATGTTAGAAATGTGTCCTTGTCTCCTGAGTACACTTCTCAGTACAACTGACAGTCAGTCTCTGGAGCTTTGTCGCTTGTGTGTGTGTGTGCGTGTGTGTGCGTGTGTGGCAGTGTGAGAGGAAAAGAGAGAGGGGAAGGGTGATGTCATATCAATAATACAGTTGCTCTACTACATTTGCTCCAGTCTAGAGAGTTGGGGAACACCTCAGTAAAAAAGCTCCAGATCTCCAGGTTCCAAGCCATCGCTATTCTCTTCATTATCGCCGATGTGGGCGGCGGCTCTCTGACTGACAGCCCCTCCTCCATCTCCCACTCCTCACAGCGCTTCTGTTTAGCCGGAGGACGAAGAGGAACAGAACGTTTGCTGTCATCCAACAATCTACGAGCCTCCGGGCTACACACTCGCATATGATCCCACTCAACAAATGCTGCAGCGCTCCACAATCCAGCACATTTTACAGCCTAAAACCGCATGACCCCGACGCCGCTCGGCCGCAAAAAAAAGCACTCACACACAGAGAAAACACACACAGATAGATAACCGACACTACATGATGCTAAAACGAGAAGCAGAATTCTAATGCTGATGAACAGCAAGGCGTAGATCCAGCTTTACCATGTTTTCAGTGGTTTGAGGCTTTGTGTTGGTGACCAGAGTGTTAACTTCTTAAACTTCTTACAAATAAAAGGTTGAGGTTCCCTCAAGTATAGTACCGTCCCCCAAACACTGCTTCCGAAGTAGCTGAGTAGCTGTTTGTACACCAAGGAGTTAAATATCACATTTGATATATAGATTATGCAGTTTTATTAGGGATGTAAATCACAACTTTCATTATGATACGATATTATATTGATACAATGGACAGCGGTTCATTGTCTGCCAATATCACAAGTCTGCTACAATATGATTCCTCCCACAGTAGCTTGTGTTATCACACTTAAATGTTTTGACAAAACAAGCTGATGTTGTGTTAACCATCTGATGTTTGATGTCTAATCAATGTTTTCATTTCATCATTGATGTTTCTAGATTATTAGTATTATTCCACCCCTATTATTAATGAGGAAAGACTTTTCTTTTGCTTTTCATGGTAATGTTTTGCCTTTCTTATGGGCAAAATACTGGCCTGCTGAGTTTAAGTGAGCATCGTCCGTGCAGTCTGGTCTGATTGTAGCATTTAGGCTTATGTCTGGGTCTGAGACTAGTCTGGACAAAACACTTTTTGAATTTAAACCAGTTCCCCCAGCTCCGTGTTCCTGTATCTATCTATTCATTTTTACTTCTGCTTCTGGGAAACAACTAGAAATTCCAGATTTAATTCCGGGATTCCATACTTAAAACAACAACTACAGCATGCTACTGCAAATTTACTGTCTATGTTCAAACACTGGACTGAATAATATGAAGAGAAGAAACATGGTTTTTAGGGTTATTTTAGATTCTAACAATGTATAATTGTGGATCCAGAATTATGTCATCTCCTTATCAGTGCTACATTAGTGACTTTTGAATTTCTGACACTACATAGGGCTGCAAAGTGTCTTAAAGAAATCGGTTTTAATCATCTACTGTCAACTTCCAAAACCATTCCAAAGTCATTTTATATAAACATATAGGATGCACTGGGTTTCAATGTATTGCAAAACACACCAGCATTACAATTTACAGGAAAGAGTATGTCATGGAGATGTGGAATTCTGCCTTTATTCAGTGTGTCCTGCAGCCACTGAGGAGACAGAAGGTCTAGTCTATTGCAGCACTCTTATTTAACACAGGAAGATTAAAGCTGGTGTCAGCATCAACACTATTATCATGGATTGTCTATTCAAAACCCTTTTTTTGTTTTGGTGCTCGAGTTAATCTGGGTGAGGAGGGGAGCTGTGATTAGGGAGGCGGATTCGGGCCAAATCTGGAACAAGCTCTGATTACATCACACCCGAACTGCAGGTTCGGGCAGGTAACCTAACATACCATGTTACCAACGCAGCTTCATTCTTCTGAAACATTAGCCAACAATCCCTTCCAATAAATCTGAGGTTTTTGTCCCTTGCTGTAGTGCAACCATTGGATGTGCCAGTATATAAAATAAAGCAATATGGGGCAGTTGGTGGTGTAACGGTCAAATCCAGGACCGGTAAAGTTACCACTGAGGTACTCATGAGCAAGCTACCATCTCCAAGCACAGGTCACATTTCGTTGTGGTGTACTGTGTGCTGTGCTGTGGTGCAATCACAATGGCAAACAATCACTCACTTAATTACTTAAAAACCAATAGCAACAAATTAAAAACATCATGGTCAGTAGCCCTGTAGTCTAAGTTACTAGCATGAACCTTTCATGCCATGTACACACTGTACCTTCATCTACATTGTGACTGGATTATTCAATCCATTGCACACATTCTCTACTTCAGGAACATTCACATATCATTCTGTGACCTATTCGGGTAAATTTTGTGATTCATTGTATGGCTTGCACTCAATCTGTATATCCCTAGATCCGTATTTCTCTGTTGTATATATACTGTATATTCCTGTATGTTCCTTGTATATTTTGTTGACACTTTGACTGTCTTAACACTAACTGACAAAGCAAACTGCTTGTATATGACTTGGCAATAAACTTCATCCTGATTCTGACTGGGCCCAAAATTTGGCTATAAATCAGATATTCCTGTTCACACTGTACAAGCCCAAGCTGTGCAATTCACTGTTGAACACAAAATACCAGCTAAGACTTACCAAACCCCTATAAGCTTTGTTTGAAACCCACTTAATACTGTTAATGATCTCCAGTTAACTGCACTGATCAATAAAGCAGAATCCCAAAGGAGGACAGATCATGTTTGTTCCATGTACTAACTGATTCTATGAGATTCTAACATTTTACACTATATAAGCATGCAGTTACAGGCTGTTTCAGTATCAGAAGAACTACAAGAGTGCATTAGCCCACACCCACTGAAATGCCGCACGCCGTGTCGCCACCCAAACAATAGCACTGATCAGGCGGCGATGTGAGTCGCAGCGTCTGCAATTGACCTGTGCTGACATGCCGGTTGGAGCACACAGAATCTGTCTGCCTCATAAACCTGTTTCCTGTTTATCCCTTTATCTGTATGCAGGTTCCCCAGAGGAGCAAGCACAGGGCTCACTGATAAAGGAAAAACACACAGCCTGTGTGCTACTGCAGGAGAGAGAAAGAGATGCACAGAAAGTAGGAGCATTAAATGAGCACTGCATGAATAAGAAGAGAAACATTAACGCTGAAATTCAGAGGGCAAAATAAACAGGAAAGCAAAATGCGAGCGAGAGTGAGTGAGAGAAAGGGAGGGAAGGTTATTACAGCAGCAGAGCAAAAGAGTGCTGAGACAAAAGACACTGAAGAATCAGCAAAAACAGCCCATTACAGTCTACATGTTTGGTGTGTTGTACTAATACATCAACTGTGTTTGCAGTCCTGCAGTGCTGTCATATACTTGTTGGTTACAAGATTGATAAGATTGGCTGCTGCTGTGCGTTGTAAAGAGTTCTTAATTGTCTGTCCAGTATATAAAAGCACATTAAAAGCACAAGAAACCTCCGAGGAAGACCCTTAACCCCAAGTTGCTTAAGGGAGACTATAATTAATTATGTTAGAGGAGCGCTGGATAACAGTCTGATACTGTAAATGTAGCCATAATGCTAAATGTCCATATTTAATTGTTTAAAGACACTTGGCTGGTTTCTTGCTCATGGATTAAGCTTAGTCTTTGACTAAGTTGTAGTAGCAATGGAGATTTACCATTCAAACCCAAAGCTAGTTTAGGACTAGACTTAATCCTCAGCTGGGAAATTGGCGCACAATGTATAGACTTTTATTATTGATATAACTACTAGACATAAAGGGTCAGTTGAGGATTATGCCTAGTCCTAGACTAGCTTTGGGTTTGAATGGTAAATCTCCATTACTACTACAACTTAATCAAAGACTAGGCTTAATCCATGGGCAATCAGCCCTTCTGCCCTTCTTGATGTCTTCTGATAACATATACTCTGCTATGGTTGGGTTTCGATTCGATTCGATTCAATTCAGGAGCCAGTGATCAATATGAGACATCATCATATGCTGATTTAACAGAATCACTTCATATCAAATCACAAAAAGCAAATACAATATCATTAGATTTTTAATTCCTGAGACTTTTCCAAGCAGACATTTAAAGAACAGACAATCTTCAGAAATCAGAAATAGATTTCCTGTTCACTGATGTTACAATATATATGATGTCTGAGGAACGTTTTCATTTTGGATCAATGCTCTGAGCTTGTTGATCATTAAATCAGTGTATAGCCATGTATCGTTTCACCCCTAGTCTTTAGCACTTATTTACCTGAAAGTGATGCATTCTTATGGCTGCTAACTCAGGCAATAGTACAAGTCAGGCAAGCAGGCTACATTTCAATAGAGCTAGAGATTGCTTGGCATTCATGAAATGCCACATAATAAAGGCCATGTTCCACATAATCTAATTGTCCCTGCAACCAGCTGTCTTGCTCCCTCTATCCTCCAGGAGATCACACAAAGAAGAATTCTGTCCGAAATGGGCTGACGCATAAATGTGTCAAGATGGATGTTGTAGATCCAATTTAAATTTACTGTGTGTTGTAAAGTGTTATTAATTGTGCATTGGGGTGGAGGACGACACTAAATTGAATGTCATTTTACTGACAAATACAGTAGCTGTGACGCTAAATCATAAAAGTGAATCATAATGGAACAGAACTGATCCAATCTTAGGCCCTCAGATCCTGTTATTAACATAATTTGCTGTTTTATAGCTCTAACACATCTAATCTGGCGTGAGATCATTATCTAGTCCTTCGTGAATCAGGTGAGACGTGCGAGAGGAAAAACAAAAATACTCAAGTTCACACAAATGGGAGAGTCTTTGCTGTCAGAGAGTTTCACACAGGGGGTTGGATGATCTGACGCTGTTCACCACGGCCGAGAGAGAGATGGAGAAGAGGATTGACAGATCTACCCACCTCGGCCTTATTACACTCCCAGCACACTCCAGTCTGGGTTTCGTTATTGCATTTTGCATTCACAAAAGGATTTCGGAGAGCTGCTCTGGGGTCAATAACTGTGGAATTTGCCACCATAAAATGTCGGGAGAGAAACCAGCATGTCAAACCAGTCCCGCTGATTCAAATTAGCTGTGCTGCTTCAGGAGCATTCAGGATTATCAGACATCTATTGCTTTAGGGTTGCAGGAGCCTTTATGGAGACATCACAGTACTGTTCCGTTTTTAATCAAGTCATGCCATGCTGGTAAAAAAAAGTTATATCATTCAAAAGTATCACAAAAGTTTTGCAGAATAGGAAAAATTGAGAAGTTAATGGAAAAAGTGGGTTAACATCTTTAAGTGAAATATACAGCTTCGATTATTGTGCTTATGCATAGACTGTAAATAATGTCTAAATAATCTCATGTAACACATTTAGCTTCAACCTTTCCTAACCCTAGAACTTAAGACCTGCAATTAAGGTCAATCACCAGTTCACTCCGTTCTCTGTTCATACACTAAGCCCCTGACCCCTGGACTCCTGGTGGGCAGAAATCGGCTGCTTCCTCTTCCTCTCCTCCCAAGGAAGCATCTGTGGTTCTCCACGTTAGTGCAGGAGGACACGGTCCTCCCACCTCCTGACCCACGCGCCTCACAAACACACTTGCACGTTCCCGCTGCTCCCGAAGGGGGAGGAATCACGTGACCCGCACAGACGTGACCTCGTTTCGAACTTCTTTTATTCTAATTCGCTGCCATGACAACATGCAAATCAAAAATGGGCTAGACTGTGCCCCACCTGGAGAAAAAGACCTAAACTGCTGTGTGACATGGAATGAACCATTAGGATATCTGCTATTAGGTGAGCTGCCTGTCACTTTTGCCAATCTAAGGTTTAATTATAGAGTGTGCTGAAGTGATAATGAGGAGATCTGCCTGAAACATGCAGAGTCTTGTTTATGAATCAGGTGTTTATTAACAGCCAGGAAAATGCTTTTTTCTGCTGTTTATCTCATGACAATATGCACACATTTTCTGAATTAACCACAGCTCAGTAACTCTAGAGCAAATGCTGAATCAGGAAACACCTTGTCATCACTCTAGCATGGGCTGAAAAGTGATGCTTGACTACAAATGAATCTCAACACACAACATGTGGCCAAATATCTATATGCATTAGTAAAAAAAATACAATAAACACACAAAACCATTGCATATTTGCATATGTTTGTGTAGCTAATCAATACCATTACCGCTGCTGAAAAATTTATGAATGCTGATGGGAGCTGATGCACAAGATTTACACTAAATATACAGCCTACAGCTTAGTTACTTGATATAACCATTTTAATAGATTGTAAATTTGTAGTGACAGCTTACAACCTAGCAACAGCTATGACTGATCAGTTGGTGTAAACGGCCTCTGCTTTACAAACCGATAATATCAAGATCAAATCCATTGCGAATAATTTAATTAGTATCAGAGCATTACAACATTATTGATTGCATTGTGATGATGGTGGATCTTGGTAGATCTCAAGCCGTGCCTCCGCCTCACTGTCATCTCTCTCCAGCATTGACATTAATACAACCCGACAGCTACAGAAATGAGCACTCTTCCCCCAAATCCACCTCTCACTCTCTTACTCTCTCACTCTCTCATTCACTCACTCACTCACGCTCGGCGTCTGGCTGAAACGGACTGGTGGAATGTTCTGCCAGCAGTTGTGAGGGTTTGTTGGAAAGTCTTATTCTGAAGCTATACTGAAATCTCCCCGTCTGTGATGGCATCATTTGGGATGAAAATGTTAAGACTAATAACTTGTGTTATTGGTGGCCATTCAGCATATAGTCTTGGTATGATGCTGGCAGGAGTTTAATACCCTGTCAAGATAAAACTGACTCATGGTAAGTTCTGCACAGTAAATAAAGCCACTTGCCTCAAAAGGTGAAAATTACATTTTGATTTCAGCAAACCCTTTCATCAGTTAAACTGGCAAGGACCAACACTAAAAGCAGATTTTAACAAAAAAAGTACTTCAACCAAACCAGCATCAACTTACAATTATTAAGAAACCCCAAAGTCAAAAGAAGTAGCATTCTGAGCCAAACACTGGTATTTCTAAATAAAGATGATTAAAATCTCTACTTGCCCATGCTCTACAATTTCAGAGGACAGGAAACTAGGTATACACAATAGTCACATCACAAGTGTAATGTCAAGTAAGAAAAAATTAATCAAACATATCTGCTTGAAACAAAAGTAAAAAATGTCCATGAGTAAGCAACAAAAGATTTTGCGGTTTCATATTTCTTACTTTGTATCCAACACGTCTGCTTAATACAAGATGTAAAAATCTCAATGAGTTCTTCACAAGATATGTTAGCTAATATTATTTTTAAATTAAGTTCAAGAAAGGGTTGTTTGTCATCAGATTAATAAGCTGTTTTTAAGTTTTATGATTCTTTTCAATGTGAACAGCCACTAATGTTCCCAAACATTGAAGAAACAATCTGATGTACATTTCCGAAATCTGATGTACGTTCCAGAAATATCATTCGACCCTACAGGAAATGCCCTACATGAGAACATCCTCCATTCCATGGAATGAGGAGTAACAACCATCCCATGACCTCCCACATCCTGTGGAACCCCCCAACTGTAAGTAATGTACATTACAAAAGCATCATATTAACAGTTATATCTTTTAATTCGTTCAGACTTCTGAATACTACAGATTTCTTTAGATTTATATGAGTCAACTGATTAAACTCTAATTTGTTTAAATTGCTTTATTATGACATTTTCCAGTTTAATAGAAATTTGTCCTACAGTTTAAAACTATGCAGTGCGAAAATGGACCCAAACATGAATTCTGTAAACAACAAACAAAACACACAGAAAATTATCTATGGAAATTAATACGTGTGACAGACTACATAGACTGATAATTCAATGGAAATGGAAGTGGCCTATGTTATTTCATTAAACCCAGTTCTTTAATTATGAAGATTTTGTGACCACTTCTTTGCTGCATCATCTGCCTGTACTACAGGATAGGTAAAAATACTGCTGTCAGCACTGAGTTTGTACCGTTTAAGTTTAACAAAGGTTCACCGTTTGCTTCATAAGGACCATATCTGTCCCTTACAGTCTAATTTTCTGACAAATGTATCTTCTGGCTAAAGAAATGTTGAGATGTTGAGGTGAGTCTCTCTACCGCCTTATGAACAACGGGTGTGGAAGTAACGAATTACAACTACTCACGTCAGTGTAATTAAGATTTTTTTCAGCTCCCTGTACTTCTATGGGTATATTTTTTAATGTTATTTGTACTTAAGTACAAATAAAATTAAGTAATCTACTTCTCTACTTTAAAAATGACATTTCGTTACAGAGTACGCCTACAACTTAAATTAATATTCAAAATATTTGACAATCATTTCGGTAGCCTGTGCTCATATGAGATTGTTAGTACTCACAGTACCCATCTGATTTAAGTAAGACCGTTTTTAAAACATGACTTAGCAAAAGAATATTCAATAAAAATGTCAACAGAAGAGAATACTCTGAACAGTTTTGAGAAGACTACTTTCTACTTTTACATAAGTACTTTTTAACAACAGTACTTTTACTTGTGAGTATTATTTTAGCAATGTTACAGTACTTGTACTAAAGTGCAAAAATTCTGTGTACTCTTTCCACCACTGCTGAACACCGACCTGCTGGTAGTCCTCATCCTCGGGTTTGAAGGTGTGCTCCACCGACTGGAACCTGAGGTTGACGTGGGGGAAGTGATGGAGCCAGTAGGTCCACCAGGGAGGGATATAGTCCATGCGGGCGATGGAGGAGGGTGAGAATGAAGAGGATAAAGAGAAGGATGAGGAGGAGAAGGAGGATGAGGAGGACATCCTGAAGCGGGACACTCGGGGCGATTCAGCCGGACCTCCTCCAACAAAACACCCGCATCTACAAAGACTCACGGAGCCAGAAAATCCACATGCGAGGAGCAGAAAAACCCACAAACCAACTCCCTGAACTCCAGCTATGGAGGTGGAAGAGAAAACTATGAAGAGAAAACGTCTAATTATCGCCGTTTAAATCGTCCTGCACGGAGCAGCCATGCTCTCTGCGATCGCACTCTAACGCACACTGCGAGGAGAGCCGAGCGCGCTCCCGAACACGGGGACGCGCTCCAATTAGGGACAGGAGCACAGAGAGAGGACTTTTAATGAAACTAGACCTCCAAGTTTAAGGGCTGGATATTGTTGATGTGTGTATATAGAGAGCAAGTGACATAATGGCGCTGACATATTTCTGGTTTTACTCTAATTAAATTGTAATTAAGTGTTGCGTGAAGTTAAATGAGATATTTAACTCAATACTGCCATCTGTTGGATAAAGGTGGAAGTACATGACACGGTTAGGCGTTTATAATAAGCCACAAACACGCAAATAAATAAATAAATAAATGAATTAAAAAAAAAAAGATAGTGACTGGATGAAAAGTTAGAATTCATCAGGTAGTTTCTTCTATTTCTAAACTTTATGACTGACGGTGTGTTGAGGATCGAATCTTTTAGAAATTCTTTTGCAACTTTGCCTTACTTTGACACGTTTCATCTTGCCTTATTATTTTGATTGGGTTGTATCACAAGACAATTCCATTATTCTAATTCAACAGTTCTTTTATGATAAAACAGGTCAAACCAACAGTAAAACTGAGCGCTTCCTTACCTTCCTTTTAAGAGGTCTGTTATCTCAGGGTACCACAGTATAAAATGTCATTGCTGTCATCTGTCATTACGTATTAAATGATCATCTTCCAGGAGGTGCCTAACCTTTGCTCAGAACATTAATAAACAATACTTGAACACTACTGGTAAAAATTAACTTTAACTCCTCACAACTAAGCATATTACTTATTAGCATGTACAGACCATCTAAAAAAATTTAGAATATCATGAAAAAGTTCAATATTTTTTGTCACTCATTTCAGAAAGTGAAACTCATATTATACAGATCCATTACACATAGAGTGAAATATTTCAAGCCTTTATTTGTTGTAATTTTGATGATTATGGCTTACAGATAATGAAAACCCAAATTCAGCGTCTCAGAAAATTAGAATATTGTGAAAAAAGTTCAATATTGGAAGGTCATGGTGTCACACCAGCTAATTAACTCAAAACACCCACAAAGGTTTCCTGAGCATTTAATTGGTCTCTCAGTCTGGGTCAGTAGGCTACACAATCATGGGAAAGACTGCTGACTTGACAGATATCCAGAAGACAGTCATTGACACCCTCCACAAGGAGGGTAAGCCCCAAGAGGTCATTGCTAAAGAAGCTGGTTGTTCACAGAGTGCTGTATCCAAGCATGTTCATAGCAAAGTTGAGTGGAAAGAAAAAGAGTGGTAGGAAAAGGTGCACCGGCAACAGGTATAACCGCAGCCTTGAGAGGATTGTCAAGGAAAATCCATTCAAGAATTTGGGGGAGCTTCACAAGGAGTGGACTAAGGCTAGAGTCAGCGCATAAAGAGCCACTACGCACAGACAAATCCTAGACATGGTCTACAAATGTCGCATTCCTTGTGTCAAGCCACTCCTGAACCAGAGACAACGTCAGAAGCGTCCTACCTGGGCTGAGGAGAAAAAGAACTGGACTGTTGCTCAGTCGTCCATAGTCCGCTTTTCAGATGAAAGTAAATTTTGCATGTCATTTGGAAATCAAAGTCCCAGAGTCTGGAGGAGAGTGGAGAGGCACAGAATCCACGTTGCTTGAAGTCCAGTGTGAAGTTTCCATAGTCAGTGATGATTTGGGGCGCCATGTCATCTGCTGGTGTTGGTCCACTGTGTTTTCTGAAGTCCACAGTCAATTCAGCCATCTGCCAGGAAATTTTAGAGCACTTCATGCTTCCTTCTGCTGTCAAGCTTTATGGAGATGCTGATTTCATTTTCCAGCAGGGCTTGGGACCTGCCCACACTGCCAAAGGTACCAAAAGCTGGTTCAATGACCATGGTGTTACTGTGTTTGATTGGCCAGCAAACTCGCCTGACCTTGAACCCCATAGATTATGTCAAAAGGAAGATGAGAGACACCAGACCCAACAATGCAGATGACCTGAAGGCCGCTGTCAAAGCAACCTGGGCTTCCATTACACCCCATCAGTGCCACGGGCTAATTGTCTCCATGCCACACCACATTGATGCAGTAATTCACGCAAAAGGAGGCTCAACCAAATATTGAGTGCATAGAAATGAACATACTTTTCAGAAGCCTGACATTTCTGTTTAAAATATCCTTTTTTTAAATTGATTGATCTTATGTAATATTCTAATTTTGGAACACTGAATTTTGGATTTTCATTATCTGTAAGCCATAATCATCAAAATTACAAGAAATAAAGGCTTGAAATATTTCACTCTGTGTAATGAATGTATATTTGAGTTTCACTTTCTGAAATGAGTGACAAAAAATATCGAACTTTTTCATGATATTCAAATTTTTTGAGATGGTCTGTATATGTATCGACACTTTCAGAAAATCATGACATTTTACACTGTGAGGAATAATATTCTGCATTATGCTACCATGGTTCTTCCTCTATTTTGTTAGTTATTTAACACTTGCAGATAGTTCTACTTAAAAATTCAAGATAGTTTAATTCTAGTTACCTAATATGCTAAATTATGGGAATTTGCTCATATGTATGCCATTAATCAGATAGGAAGAAAGACCAAGTTTTCAATTTTGTGTAAATGTTTGCCAGTTAATAAGAAATCATTGCATTTGAGATTACTATTTGTGGACCAGTGATATTGTTGATAATACAACAAAACATTATAAAGTCTAATCTTAATCAAGAGAACTCAGCAAACCCTGTTGCGACTTTTCATCTCAGACTAGATCAACTATGAATTTTTAGAGCATTTTAAACTCGTCACATTTGAAAGGATTCTCACATCTTACATTTAGTTCCAGCTTTGCCTTAAAACTTTGAGTGTCTGTTCATACCCAAAGCTAACAAATAATAGGTATGTAAATATCTTATCTATTGTGACGGCCATTGAAATAATGTAACTTCCTTAAAATGCAAGAATCTGTAAAACACAACTAGGAATGAGAATGATTAGAAAATATATTTTGACATTAAAACTGGTGGCCAATTTGTTCAATCTAGTTTTTGGTATGACTTGGTGACCATAATTTTAAGAGAGGTTTGCACCATTTATGATTATATTTAAAACAAAACGTTTTAAATATAATTAGATTAAGTGCAGAAATAAACATAGCATTTTTATACCGTGCCGTTTTATAACAAGTGGTATTTTACACAAGAGACAATGACATGTAATTTGCTACTCTCCAGCAAACAAATATATTCCCCACCAAAACACAAACTGAACAAGACCTAAATTTTCTTTTTACTCCTAGGGCTGGGGAACTGCACATTTCAGTCTTCTGCTGCTCCAACATTGGATTCACAACAAAGGCACACAGGTAAAAATTAAACATTTGATACACTGGCAGTACAGATCAAAGGCAGAACAATATTTAGATGGTAATTCACATGTAAAATTAGTAAAACTTTATAATGAGCAGTTGCTAGCAAGTCTATAGCACATCTCACAAACAACTTCAAAATGCACTGCTAAGTTAAATGTTCACACCAAATCATTAATCACTAAGCAATAAAGCACTGTCTTATTTGCAACGGCCTGTATGTGCCAAATTGTCTATCCTTTTTTTTTTTAAAGAAGAAACAAAGCCATTCTTTTTCACAATTTTTATTACAATTTTTGTACAAGTGAGGCATCTACTTCAGCTCCTTGACAGCCAGACCTGAAACAGAAGCAGAAAGACAAGTTTATCAAACCATCTTACCTAATTGTAGACTGAACTTCAAAAATTAATCTAATCTGCACAAACACACTGCACTGATAAAGATGTTGCTGAACCGGTGGAACTAAAGTTTCTAGAAAAAAGAAATTTAGCACTTGGTCCATCTTTGTTCTAGCAAGCGTGTGAATACACTGTGAGCACTAAACAAGCTCACAGTGTTAGGACATCTTGCACCCCCAAAAAACTAGTCCAACTGCACTGAAGTATAAAACTGAGAGGCTTCCAAATGTAACACCAAATCAGATTATAAAATAAGATAAACATTTCACACTCTCAAAGGCAACTTTGTTTTGCTACATGTTGGCAGAAATAAGAGCTGGGCAAAATACTTTAATTCAAGAACTGTTAACCAAGTGGAACTTTATTGATATTGGTACAACAAACTAACGGGTGCCACAGGTTGTGAGTGTATTGGAGTCTTACCTGGGGGCAGGGACTGCTTGAGCTTCTCTGCCTTCTCCTTGTCTGTGATGACCAATGTGTAGAGGTACCTGCTGCAGCGGACCTTAAACTTCACATTGTCCTTGTTCTTCTTGATTTTGACAGCTATAAAAGCATGAGAATTGTTACAAAAGTCTCAACAGCCAGCTAAAAGCAGCCATACAAACTCTATTCAATGCATCAGACATTTCTGTTTTACTGTTGAACTGCAAAGCAAACAGACACCCATAACTTAATTCACAGCAACCAAACTGTAAAAACAACTTACAATTGGGAAGCAATGAATACACTGATCTACATTGATCGCTGCATCAATCCACGACACATAATATGCAGATTTACCACTTAAATCATATCTCTGGCCCTGTTAATACTCACTTCAATATCTGACTCTGTTAACCAAAATCCCATAAGAGGCTCTGATATCAGCATATACCGAATCACTTTGCCATGAATCAATACACCACTAAGTGGAGACTGTACTTCATCCAACCATTAACGACGAATACAAACTAATATCAGGGATTTGTCTATCAGAAACACTAATGTATATGGGATCTACTGTTCGATTTTGATGCATGTTTAAATTACAACCATCCAGAGCTCCATCTACTTCCTAATTACAGGAACATTCTTTCTATAGCAACTTGAGATTAAAAGTCTTGCTGAGAGACAGCGGTTGTAGTGCTGGATTTAGGATAGAGCCAAACCCAGAATCTCTTGCTCTGGTATCACACGCACCACCTCATATTTATGGAATATGCACTAATTAATATAACAATAAACCTCTAAATTACCACGTCTGTTATTGCATTACACCACCACAGCCAAGCAGCACATTCACTGCAAAGCAAATCTCAAACCCCATGAGGCTCAAACTGCACCCTGAACCAGCAACAGCAATGTACAGCATTCAGAAAGGAGCAACATGTCCATCTCTACAGCATGGTATGTAATGGCAAACTTACATTTAGCATCCTTCCTCCTTGCTGTCAGCAGGAAATCTTTGATTTCTTCGATTTTGCGTGGCTAGTGAGGGGGAAAAAGGTAACATAATATGGATTATAAACCCTCATTTACCAAAAGTTCCATCATTGTGCTGGGCTTATTATTGTCAATTATTTGAAGTTGAGAGATTGCCTTTTTATTTGTTCGATTACTGCAGTTAAATAAACCAGGCATTGAGATTACATCTCAAACCTGAAACTCAGAATTTAGTCACGACAATACTAGCTGTATCTGCCTATAGTGGAAATTACATTTTATTGCTTATTACACAGGAGACGGCCAGAAGTTCATATATAGCCAATCGAGAGGATAAAGCTACTAGTCACTTTAGGTTGGTACAATTAACGTTAACACTCATATAAGCAGTACAATTAAGCAGCTATTAAGACGTTCATATAGACAAACACGTTAAAACCTCCGATACTCACCATCTTCCCGACCGGGTGGCGGACTGGACCCTGTCAAAGACAAAATACGAAACATCCATCATCAAGCAGCAGCAATATTCATCACATTAACGACTAAACATCTTGCTAAACCTAATATGTGCATAAATCTTAACTACAACGACTGTTCAATGGAGATTTTTATGGATTTAATTCACTGTTAAAAGTACAACACTTACGCGGCCTACGAGCGAAGAAGGGAAAAGGGGCGGGACTTCCGCTTGCGTTGTATTTATAAACGTGCTACGGCGGCTAAAAAGGAACAAACGCAAGACGACGAATAACAAACGGCGAAGTCTGTCGGTGTGGCGGTAATACAGCAGCGCCACCAAAACTAGGCTGGTTTTTATAATGCTTGACTAAACCTTGATCATATGTAGGGCGTTTTAGTTAACATTGGGTGTCTTTTGTGAGAAACTGTATTTGGCCTAAAAACAATATATAGGGCAGTGAAAACAAAAATTTAAACTATAATAAACGTCACAGTGGAAGCTATTTCATTTAGCTTTATCATGCCATACTACAATTGCTCCACCATTAGTTAACTTGGGTAATTTATAAATGCATGAATAATAAACTGTGAACATTGTCGCACATTTAACGAGAACGCTGATAAAGTATGATTTGACACTTTTGAAATGAACGTTTTATACTGACAAGTGTCACTAACGTCTTAAAGTTAGGTGCTTAGATTTGCAACAACCATGTTTTACCCAACGATAACATGATGTACGAAGGGTTGTACCTGGAAGAACTCATTAGTAATCTGTCTAAAGTTAAATCCAATCTTAATCTCAAGGCTTGGACACCAAAACATAGTGAAGTCGAGTCTTCTATTAACTGTTTCCGATTCGGGTCACGTGAGTGTGCATTTTTCAGTCAGTGTTTCACTGCAAGAACATGCCGTGTTTGTAAGAGAAATGTATTATTCAACAGCATGTGTCTGAACCACTATGATTGAACCCGCGACTTTAGCCAGTATTTTTCATGTGCAGGTGAGTAGGTTGTCGTGAATGAAGCCTCCTTTTTTAAATCGAGAATATCCGTCTCTACCGCATGGCGACCAACAAACAAAATGGCGAACGGGTGAACTTAATAGTGGTTCTGGATCATATGAACATAATTAACAGGAGAAACACTTTCAGCAGACAACAACGGCCCTTTAGCTGCCTTGGGGATTTGTTTGACGCCAATGGCGGAAAACATTAGTGTTCCTGTTATTTCATGGTCATCTCATTACTTACTCAGGTTACTGAGGTTGTGGTCTTATTGGTTGTAAAGAGATTAGTTTGTTGATAGACCAGCCTACGGCTCATAGACTGTTTAATATTAGTGTTAAAACTTCCTTTAAGTCTGACTCAGTAGTAATGTGGATGTGGCTGTGTTCTAAACAAGATCTTAAAGTTAATATTGGAGAGTTTTATGGACCTGCATTTGCTATTAATGTGTTTGACTGTATGTTCAGCTCTGGGATTGTCCAAAGTGAACTCTCCTGACACGTTTTCACTGTAGAATGCCGAACTAGCTAGCTTCAACCCCCTTTAGAGAACAGTCTTGTGTTCTCAGATAACAAACACTCCAGTCTCAAAAACAGGTATGGTACCATTAATATTTGACAATCTTCTGTTCATCATTTACACAGCAACACTGAGTGAAAATTCCATTGTGAACACCATGCATCACAATGAAATGTGATTTCTGCATTTGACCCATCCATGAAGGAGCAGTAGGCAGCTTTGACAGTACTTGGAAATGGTACCTTGCTTGTGAGCACCTCACTGGTACCCTTGCCATTCAGGAACCTGAACCGGTGACCCTCTGATCACAGGCCCAACTCCCTAACCTTTATGCTACCAACTGCCCCAATGTGTATTGCTCTTCAATTATGTGTGACTTTGGTGACTGTTTGACAACAGCAGGCAAAATGAAGAAAACAGGAGATTACTGGTACCCGGCAATCATAAGTTCTAGAAGAGAGGGAAACCCCTGTATTTAGGCAACAGTTTATTTTAGTTTAAACTGAACAAAAAGTGTATATAAGAGTATACATAATGATAGTAGACATTACATGAGGATGAAGAAAAAGCCAGCTGCACCCAGACTAGTCTTTACTTCTCCTATAACGCTAATTAGGTAATAATTTGGATCAGGTTTGTTTTGATGCCACGTTCTCAGATTTGTGCAGGGGAATAGGAGGACCAGGACTGAGAACTTTGTGGTGTAGAGGAAAGTATCACTTTTCAGATACTGTGATAACTTCAAACATGCTGATGAAAAAAAAATCACCTGCAGAGGGCGCTCAGATCCCACTTCACAAAAGTAGGCAATGAGTTTTGCAGTACTGCCATTGTGAGACTAGATATGCAAGCAATTGAATGCAAGTGAAATTATGAGAGATTAATATTAATAGGATGGATCATTTTCCTCTTAGAACATTATTGCTCACTGGGCTTTTTATGTACATTGCTATCTTGGCACATTGCACGAACAATTGCATCAATTTGAAACACCAACTCTTTATAGGAGGGAATGTTAGAACCTGGATTATTAACTTTTCCATTACTTTACTTTTTATATGCTGAGTCTGGGTGCATTGAGAAACTCAACCGTTGACACTAGATGGTATGATAATTTTTTCACCATTCTTGGAACTTGCTTAAGATGTTAATATTTAATTGTCATTTGTTATCTGGTGCATCTCTTGTAGCTGTGTCCAAAAGGTTAGTCCAATCTTTGCAAAGCAAAATGGCAATAAACCTTGGAAATGTATTTGCTCACCTTAAAATTACATAAGGTCAATCAGGAATTGAGAATTAACTTGTAAAATTTTATAACAGATTTATAGTAGGACAGGATTTATTTTCATGTCTTTTTAGGAGTTATTTTTGAGTAGTGTTAAATGGAAACATTTGATTATAAAAATGGTGCTTTGTTTAACAATAATAAAATAAGTCTGCAAAAGCAGAGAAATCATTTTTATATGCAAATATCTTAATATGTTGTACTGATGAGGAACAGAGACACAAATAGCAGATTGTTACTTATTTATAATTTAATGAAACAAAATAACAAATACCTATTTACCTCAAGTATCTTTTCTTTAATTGTATTTGAATTAAGCCTTAACCGGCACAAGTATGCTTATATACACTACTGTGAATCATGCTGACTGGATGCTTGTTACATTCCGCTAAACCCTACACTGTTTTATTAACATACTGAACACGAATGGGGGCAGGGCTGGCCCAAGCCTTTCTGGGACCCTAAGCAGAATTTAATTTACCTTGATGTCTTGACATTTCAAGCGCTCTTGGAGACCCCGTGGTGGTGGACCCAAGCGGCCGCTTAATTTGCGTATGCCTTGGGCCGCCTTTGAATGAGGATGCGTTCCTTAAAATCCCACTCAGAGACAGTCATCAGTGTCATTAGCACATGATCAGTCCGTCAGTGAGTTCTAAATTACAATCTCATTATTATTATTGTTATGTCCGTCCGAGTGAAACGCACGTGTATTTGCTCGTAACATTTCTAAACGGTGAACGTGGCCGGATGTCGCGTCTGCTCAGTGATGCTTTTTCCTGCTCCAGACGAGTGGATGAGAGGCGACGGCTGGGCGGTGACGCTCAAAGCATCCGGAGCCTTCTGACTGGTCCATTTCCATCAGACGGTGTAGCCAGATGCGCTAGTGAACTGCCCGGAGGGTGATGGACTCTAGTAATGTGTGTGTGTGTGTGTGTGTGTGTGTGTGTGTGTGTGTGTGTGTGTGTGTCTACTTCGCATTCCAACACTATTTATTCCTTCCAAATACTTCCAGACGTTTTCCTCCTTAAGATGAAGTCATGATGGAGTTTTCTGTCCTTGTGACACTCATCAGCAGTCATTTTATTGATCGCTTATTACAAGCAAATGAAACAACAAAGCTGAATAATAGAAGGGCTGAACGAGCGAAAACAAAAAGCTCACACTGACGTTTTCCCCCTTTTGTATTGAGTAAGAACTAGAATGACGGTTCATTCTCACTAACAGAGTGTACACTGCAACTTTCATGAAATAAAAGAGCAGATTTAATTCCCAAACCCTTTACCCATGTTGTGGGAACCTTGTAGTAGAACACTGGGGAAAAATCCCTCTCTTGCAGTCAGTTTATTTTTGGGTGGTTATCTAGCAGCGTTTTATATGTGTCCTCTAGTCTTTGTTGATATCTTTGTGTTACTCTGAAAGGGTTTGGGAAGATCTTTGCCACAATCCTACAATGACTAAGTGTACCGATAGTTGATTAACATTTACAGCATTTAGCAGAGGTTGTGATCCAGAACGACTTCCATTTTTCATAATTTTAGAGTAACTTGGGGTTAAGCATCTTCTAGTTATTCACAGCTTGGCTTTACCTTGAAAAAAGACATAAAGTTTAGTTTTTGCTCTCAATTGGCCCATAACCTGTGAACAATCAGAGCTCATGGGCTTCACTTGCACAGATGAACTCCTAGTAGGAACTCGTTTCAGGTGGTGTGGCTATGAACTGTCATGCCATTATGTCAAGCTGATACATGCAGCTCTCTGTAAAACCTGTAATTCAGTGCATTAGAAATGAAAGGAAGATGTCACTGTTCTTATTTTTATTATATTGGCAGTCATGCAGTCCACAGCGGTCATAACTCTCCTTAAGCAACACCATATGTTCATGTTCTGGGGTGGTGGTGGTGTTATGTTCTTGTGAATTGCAGTCTCACTCTGTCCTACTTTCAGAAGTACTACCATTGAGTCCCTGAGCAAAACCTTTAACACACAGAGATTGTCTGAGCGATAAGAGCATCTGCTTAATGCCATAAATGTGATATTGTAAATATCACAGGACATTTGGTGAGGTTTAAATTGAAGGATTTAGGTTTTACCTGTATAATTTTATAATACATCAGATTATCATTTGAACTGATATTATAGTCTGGTGGCACTGGAATACCTTTTAGAAAAGATCTTATTATTTAATACGTACACTGGTTTTTTGTTGTCCATGTTTATTACTTTGAACTTTGTGTAGGTGGATGTGTTAATGAAGCTGTCTCACCTTTAGATATCTGGATGTCAGAATGATCCGCTGTAAGGTGCTGTTGTGCATCAAAGATGAAACGGCAGTTTCATTTATCTTGGGCAGTTGGTTGTGTAACAGTTAGGGAATTGGCCCCATGTTGAAAGGTCTCCCTTTCAGGTCCCGGACTGGTAAAGGTACCATTGAGGTACTCATGAGAAAGGTACCGTCCCCAAGCACAGCCAAATGCAGAGATGCTATTTTGTCATGGTGCACTGTATGCTTTGCCGTGCTGTGTTCACAATGACAAATGACTCACCAATCTTTGAATTTCAGACAATTCTTGAGTTTTATGTGCAGTGTTTTTACTTTTAGACTGCCTACTTTGGTCTCTGTCTAAGATGAGATCAGCACCAGCAGAGCTGCAGGACAATATGTAGCAAAGTAGTTAAACTGAATGTACTATGTACCAATTATCCAAATTGTTCAGTAAAATAAAATAGATAAAAGATAAAGTTCACACCAGTGAGAGCAGCAAGCTTTTAGCCAACTTTTAGTCCAAGTTTTAGAATTATTTTGTTAGATTCATTATGATCCAGTGATTAATCTCCCACAGCAGTCATTGGACACAGGTGCGTATAGACTACTTTATATTAAAATTATTTCACTTGTTTACATGATTTTAGTCATTAATTTAGTGTTTTATATTACAAAGAACTCAGTTTTAACAGAAATAAATAATTATAAAGTTAGAAAAAGAAGAACTAGTGAGGTTAACTACAGAAAACAGAATTGATTCATTTATTTTAATTGGATTTGATTATTAATTTTTAATAATTTGACTCTACATTCCCTCTAGTTCCCACAGCCTCTGCAGGAATAAAATGTACCAAATATGTATTCATCAGATATTTCAGATACATCTTTAGGGCCCAATCCTTTGAGTGACTTGTAGACTGGGAGTAACACTTTGAATTTAGTTTTCAATGTCTTTTTTGGAAAGCCAACAACAATAGCCAAACCTACAGTAAAACAGGCATAAGTATGTTGAGTGGTGGCAACTATTCTAATCAATAGGACCAGGAAAAACTCTTTAACAAGTTTTGTAGCAGCAATGGAAGCATCTAGGTGATACTAGTCACAAAATCTGCGACTTTGCCCCTTTTCTTTCGTCCCTTTCTTGACGTCTTTAAGGATCTTCGCTCACTTGACTCCAATGCTTCTCTTGTGGTATTAGCTAGGAATGCACTGATCCACGTACTGGTCCGATAACGACTCAAATAGCTGGATCGGGTAATGGTGGCATTGGGCTGATCTATAGAGTCGTTCAATTAAAATGTAGGTTTTTCTATGTTTGCTTATGGCGGCACGCTTAATTTGTTATGCATCGGAACTGGCACTGCAGTAAAGCTGGTTTATTGTTCTAGATTCGTGCTAATTCGTACATATTGATATGACAACGAGCAGAGTAAGCAACACAACACACTACAAACCCCAAAAGCAAATCACACGATAATACTGTTTAATTTCCTTAGCTCTCTGTGTTTTTGTTATAATTTTAATGATAAATAATTTGGCATATACATGTGTTTAATCGTTTTTAATTAATTATTGTTTTAGGAATACAGTATTTAAGTCAAGTATTTCCTTAAGCATAACAGAATAATCTCAACCCTCACACAGAAATACACAACTTACTAATTAAAAACTTGTATCAGATGGGTACTCGGGATCGGCCGATAAGTATCAGCATTGGTATCTAAACTGTAAGTTAGATCATTGTTGGTATGTGTTAATAACATGGGTCAGTGTGAACACTGTGAATTACTGACGTCACCTTTTAGGTGATGAAAGTTTCTATATAAATTAGAAATAATAAAGACACAAGAAAGACCAGGTTTACTGATTTATGAAACAGGTTTATCAAATGCTCCTGTAAAGCATTCAAACAATGAAAGAACATTCAATCAGAAAACACACTGGTTCAACAAAAAGTACAGAAAATTGTGCAAAGTGTGAAAACTGTGCAGTCTTTCCATTGCAAGTTATAGTATTAACATTACAGATGTTCAGGAAGACCATTGTCATGCAAAACACCATCAATTATTAAAGCCTGGTATTAAAGACCAGCATTCAAAAGAGAGACAATAGACAGGCCTTGAGTTAAGACATACTCTGAGCCCAAATATCCTCCATGTAGAAAAGCTTTAACCTGAACGAAGATCAGCAAATTGTTTACTTACTTTAAATTGGTGAAAGCAATATATATATTTTTTTAAAAAGTCTTACTTTACGATTAACACTTAACAAAATAACTTAAGCCATGTAATTTCATGACCTACTCAACAGTTTGGATTTTTAAGGTGCTTTATGTGGAGTGACATTTCGCCCCCCTCACTTTGGCGCTCTACCCCCAATTCTCACTATATCAAAAAACATTGCGTTTACATTTTACCTCATATGAAACCGACTTTTAACGTTCCATACAAGATAAACAAATAACCAGACAATAATTTAACATGTGACTTACTCGATGTTGATTTCCCTTTGGAATTTTACTGTGGCTCACTTGTCAAATATTTTGAATTTCTTTTAAAGGAAGTTTCCGGTGTGTTTTTATTTAGTCTTTCATCAAGGTGAGTTTTTGGGCTCTAACACTGGGTTGAAAAAATATGACAGCTGAACAACACGACTGCAACCATTTTGTACTTTAAGCATTTAACAAATTATTTTCATCATTCTGAAGGACTTGTAACACACACGTAAACACCCCCTTTAGCTGCAAAAACATCTGAAAGCCTTGTTCATAACTGTAACCTGCAACTGGAGCTGCCCAGACAAAATCAGTTTAAATTACTGTGTTTACAATGACTGCAGCACTCCAGGTTGAATGGTTTTAATTAGCATAATCTCATATCACATCAGATCCTCTGGACCGCCCCCCGTCTCCGAAAAACGGGCCTTGGCTTCCAGGAACAATGACTTGAGACATGCTGCTGCTTCTGAAACCGCCTCACAGAACGACTGCTGCAGTTGATTTACATCTAAAAATGACAGAAAAGGAAAATTTTCAAGCACTACAAACTTGACATATAACTAGAGAAACCCCATGTGCAGTAATAAAGGACATAACCACACTTTCTATCTGGCTGATGTGTTTTCCATTTTTGTCTAAAAGAATGCAACACGATGACATTTTATCTGAAGAAATATGCTTTCTGTGAAAGTGTGGAAACACTGTAATCCCTTTGCAAGTTAGCACTGGTTTGCTTAATGTTTCGGAGTTAAATTTAAAGATGAACTCTGCAGTATATTTTGAAACTGTTGACCATCTGCAGACAAAGTACAGCAAAGTCTTCTCTCTTGTGCTGTAGTGTTATTTTAGGTTTAATTTGATGCTAATTAGTTTTCAAAAGTAGTGTCTTAATGCTGTAAATAATCTTTTCTAACCAACAGGTTTGGTCAGTGAAATCTGGCTACCTTTTTAGCCACTTCTGTGGCTGCCGTCACCAGTGCGCTGGGCTCGGGCCTTGACCACTTCGCGTGATGCACGTTTGCACTCTTTGGCCAGGCCCAGAAAACACATGAAGTCTATGAAGCAGGTGGTGAGGTTCAGCTTGCAGCCGAACTCGCTGGTGGAATAATCGTAAGGAAAAGTGTGGTGGTAGTTGTGGAAGCCTTCACCTGGAAGCAAACAAGTCTGTGTTAAATTTGGCTGATGAACAATAATAAAAAAAAATAAAACCAATATTGACACACCAAAAAGCAGAAGCATATTACACCAGGCTTGTACTCAAGGTCAAACTATGGTGCAAATTCAAAAAGCAAACACGTCAAGCTCAGACCAAAAACAAATGTCGGAGAACAAAAGCATTTTGGGAGCGTTCCGGAAATATGTCTTGTGATAAGAGATTTGGCCTCAGAGCTCAAATGTTCGGTAGTACAGTTCATTCTAGAACTAGAACATATTTAAACAGAATTGAATTTGAGAATCACATCAATTTAAACCTCAAAACCAGTCCCACAAACCTATAGCACTGAAGGTGACGAACTTGTTCTCTCTCGGGTTAATGTTCTCATCATAAGGTCGGTTTCCCCACATGTGGGCAGCACTGTTGACCAGCCAGGTGGCGTTGAGCCCCAGCGTGTACCTGAGGATGGCCGGGACAAAGTAGCTCACCCAGAGAGACTCCTCCCACAGCAACCACGGCACCACAGTGGGGACGAAGAAGCACATCAACAGCACGGATAGCTTGTAATACCTGAGAGAGGACAACAGAGAAAGTTAGCATCCATCACCGTTACATTTACGGCATTTAGCAGACGCTGTTATCCAAATTGTATTTCCTAATTATAGAGTCAGTTTCCATGGAACAACTCAGGGTTAAGGCTCTTGCTCAGGAACCAAAAGAAAGGAGTGCTGGAGGTAGGACTCAAACTCAGGACCTTTTGGTCTAGAAGTGAGCATCCTGCCACTGAACTACCACCAGTTTAAGGTAAAAAAAAATCCAAACCCCAGTAGAATATAACACATATTTACATACTGCATGAAAAGCTGGTCATATGTAATGCACATGCACCACCAGTGCTATCATTTATGTACAATAGCACAAGCATTAAAGTCCTGTGTTCCTGTTCTAATCTCAAGTTCTAACAGGCAGCCGTCAGAGGCAGGATGCAGTTAACAGAACAACATTCATGCAGGCTGGACATACAGGATGAACACCAACATGCATAATAATTAGTTTTCTTGACATGACAAAACTGGATTTTGTGGTTAGTTAAGAGGTTTGCTTGATGGCCTGGCCTCTGCTCAAACTAGATATTTATAATATACAGTACATTAATTATGTAAAGACATACAGTTAACAGCTGACGTGTCGATTTGCACTACAGCACAAAACACACAACAGATCTTGACTGAACTAAAGATGACTTATCAGAACAAACATGGCGGACCCAATGTTGCTGCTGCTTCTGCTGGTGCTGCTCTTCTGTCAGAAGGTTGTTGGGAAAAGTAAGTAAAAAATACTTTTTGTGAGATGGTGGGCAGCTCAATCAAGTTTTAAGTATTAAGTCTGACCACACCTTTATTCATTTTACACCATATAAATCTTCAATTAGATGTTTACCCACCTCACAGGCAAATTTATTAGCCGATTTAGTCTATATTTTATATTCAGGCATACGATTCTAACACTGACTCAAGTCTACGGCACTCCAGCACTCCTCTGAACTGACAGAACTATCCCAAAGTCTTCAGACTAGGAATAACTGGTCAAGACTCATGATATAAAGTTGGGTCAACATCATGAAGTTTAAATCTTGTAGAGCTGGACATTTGTAATGTATGCACCCTTACTCATGAGATTCACAATCTCTGTGGATTCACTATCCAGGAAGTTTACTGATCTGACATACATAATGGGAGCGATTAATCATTTCACTCGATTGGATTTTGAAAGCAGTCTACCCATTCATCCTTCCACACAACCATCCATGTGAACTCCTCACCTCCTCTGAAACATGACCACCTTGTCGGCCTTCAGGTCAGTAAGCTCCAGCTTTTTACCCTTCTCAATGACATCAGGGTGCTTACGAACAAGCAGCCAGCCAATGTGAGCGAAGAAAAAACCCCGTCCCGCATTGTGAGGGTCAGCGTTTGTCTCCGAGTATTTATGATGGACTCTGTGGTCACGAGCCCACTCATAGATGTCGTTCTGCATAGAAATAGCATCATACATGAAACCTTTTGTGCTTAAAAAAAACCTGTGTAATATTCTTCTACACTAGTTACATATTTAGTGATAAACAGTATAGCAGTGGGTGAACACATTTATATGACTGATTCACAAGACCACAAAAAGAAAGATCTTAAAAGCACAATAGTGTGTCAGAATGGCACATAAACCTTTCACAAGTTGCTCCATGTTCCAGTTTGGTTTTATTTCTAGGCCACACTGCCCTCACCACGCTTTATGCACTTTATGGTATCATGTCTGATGTTTGAAACTCATTTAAGAAAGTCATTTAACCACACAGGTTTGGCTAGTATTAAGAACTGTCACTTGCATTTGCTAATTCCACAAAAGACCCACTGGCTCAACATAAATTCCACCTAATTTCACCCAGGTAATGACGCAGCTAATTCCCAGCAGGTGTTACCTGGAAAGCCATGGAGTTGGCAACGGCGAGAAACACTCGAAGAGGCAGTGAGGCCTTGTAAGAGCGATGACTCCACAACCTGTGTGCACCTGCAGTGACTCCCAGTGCACTTACGATGAAGCACAGCAGCGCTGTGGGGTAAAGAGAACAGGTGACTGAGCCCTCAAAAATAAAAAGTACAAATGAGCATGCACAGTGTTCAGTACATTCAGTTTGGATCATTTGTATAACAAAGTGATGACCTAATTCATGAATTTACTTCAGAGTTTGCACTGCACCGTGTGCTCTTCAAAAGAGTTTTCACAAGAGTTTCGTTTTCTTGTGAAAGCCACTGTGTAAACGCAGTCAAATAGAGCTGACATTCGTTTCAGCTGCTGAACTCTGTAATGTCTTCATTTTTTAACTAAGTGCATAAACAGTATTTTATAGCTAGGACGGTTAGTCCACGGGATAAAAAAAAAACCTGCAACAGCACGCCGTTAAAGATTACCCAGAGCACACTAATATCAGGTCTTGTGCTCACAACAAACCTCATCTAAAAGCACAAGGGAAGGTTTAGACCTAAATTACATACGCCTGAGGTGACTGGGTTATTTAAGTCTCCACTTCTTTAGATTCCACATACTGTCAAGATTTAGACAAAGTCTGGTTCTTTATATAGGGCAGAGAAAAATAAAGTCTGCAGCATCTGTTTGAATGAAATGGAAAGCACTTGCCAAAGACTTAATCTGATCAAATTTCAGCTTCCAGTGAAATTAAACTTTTGTGCTGGGTGTAAATTTGTCTCCTTTTGCCCTATAGGGTTTACGAGACTAATTTGTTTTAAAAAGGGTATACTTACACCACACCAGGGTGGATGGAGATGCAGATGGTATGAGGAAAATGCCATATAGCGCTCCTGCATGCAGCGCAGTCATCAGCATCACGTTCCTCCATACAATCCTCATTGGGGGTTGAGGACCTTGTGAATCTTTGTGTGTCTCATCAAACACGTCGTCCAGCATGGTGCCTTCAGGCAGGTCTTTCGGATATGCCGGACTTCTCCCATCTGTTGCCATTATATCCACACTGAACTTGACTCTCTAAAAGGTGAAAGGTTTAGTCAAAACAATAATGTCCACTTTCTCTCAGTTACAAGCTAGAAATGCATTGATCCAGCCTTTTCAGTCCTAAGAATACAGTTAAATACTAAAAATTGGGATCTTTCTTTTGTGAATAAACAAGGCAGCACCAGGCTTGCTTTTCTAACTCTGTAATGCAAAACACAGCAAATACACATATAGCAAATACATGTTACACAAATAACACACTGACGTATTATAAAATAATTAGAAATCGTTCATTAGCAGTTCTCCAAAAATTAGTAACAAACTACTGCAAACAAGGCTGATAAGTTAAATCTCCAGCTGGATTCCCACAGTACAAGATAGTGATTTTATGTCTCCATGAAGCACAAGTTTTCCTTAATTAGGGGTCCATGCAGTGCAACTGCTGGAACCCTAAGCTATTTTGCATTTTGCCTAATAACTTTTGAACCGTAGGTCAGATTCTCAAAAATTTTATAACGTCTTAATCCTTGGGTCAAGCTGAATCTTTTTAAACCCCTGCCATCTATTTCGGCCATATTGGATTTATCGCTAATTTGCACAATATGCTAAACCAACTCTTGCGACCTAGTCCCTGGATTTTTGTCCAATCTGCATGAAACTGGTCTCATTTGAATCCCAAGACACTCTTCTGTAATAATTATCGAGCACATTTTTAATTTAGTCTTAATATGGCTGCAATATGCAAATGAACTTGTTCGTCGTGGCATAGGACTAACTGAACTTGGAATATCTCAAGAATACTTAGGTTAATTATATCCAAACTTGGTACCTACATGCATAACGTAACTTCAAAGCCAAACACCGAGGTTCATGTAAATCCGCCTCTGGGGGGGCACTATAACAGTCAATAAAGTGTTTAGCTAAAAAAATGCTTCATATATTTTCAACCGTATGGCCCAATCAGCTCAAAACTTTGTATTCTACACCGTAATAGATGGGGCCACCAAATCCTAGAACATCATTAAAATCATCAAACCCCATCATCAAAAACATGGCCGACATCTGCCAATCAAGTGTCAAAAAAATGTTACGTGGCTAAAATCAAGGTTAAACTTGGCTGAGCCTCATCAAACTTGGTAAATATGTTAATCTACCCACTTAGACTACACATTTAAAATATGGTGGAACTTGGCCATTTGATGGCACTATGTCACACATTCAAACCTTGCATTGCTTTTCTGGCCATAACTCAGGAACCACGGGACACAGTTTTTTTTCTAAATGACGGATGCAGGTCAAGTATAACAACATTAGCCTCGTTGCTGGATCTTGTTTCATTTTCATATAATTTGCATAATTTATAAACATTACCATTTCAAACTAGTCCTAGGTTTTTGTCCGATCTGTACAAAACTTGTCTTACATGAACCACAAGGGTCCCAAACCAGAAAGTTAAGAACATTTTTGATTTTCATCACAAAATGGCTGCCACAATTAAATAAATAGAAATGGGCGTGGCCTAGTTGGAACAAATGGTCCCAAATCGCTAACGCTTGGTTCGATCTGTACCAAACGTGGCAGACTTATGGAAGATGCTAAGTGAAGCAATCATGCAAAGTTTCTTCTGTATCAGCCACTCTGGGGCGCTACAACAGAGAATTGAATCTTTTGATCCCGTCAAGATAAAAGGATGAAACTTTTCATCCCGCTCATTTCAAAACTTTCATACATTTCGACATATTACTTCTGGTGCATCACTGCATTCTGATTTTTCTGAAAAAAATCCAGAAATCCATATATTTCCGCCAATTGGATTTCCCGCCTTAACACCATAGGTCATAATCAATAAGCCACAAGCGAGGCTATGTCATAATCCTATCTGGCCACCTCACCAACACTACTCGGGCAAAAAAAAAAAGGGGAAAAATTTTACAAAATTCTCAAATTTTACAAGCGCAAAAGCTTCATTATTTTTCTGCCTTAAAACGCGTTGTGGAGCAAAACCTGTAAGACCTACAGCTTTGAAACTTGGCAGGTAGGTCCCGTACCCCACCCACTACTCAGGCAAAAAAAAAAAATGCACCACTCTGCCAGTTGGTGGCGCTATAATAAGCTATTTTGCATTTTGCTTAATAACTTTTGAACCGTAGCTCCGATTCTCAAATATTTTATACCATCTTTATCCTTGGGTCAAGCTGAATCTTTAGAGACCCCTCCCATCTATTTCCACCATATTATAATTCTCGTTTTATTTTATTTTTCTTATCGTATTACGAGGTCAGCAAGCGATTGCGGTAAAATTAAGTATCAGAAAAGGAGACAGCTGGAGGATCAGCATCTCTGGCGGTAGGGGATAAAACACAAATCTGCCTCGAATTTTCAAACAACACAAACTGTTTTCACAGATAAGACGTGTGTGTTACTGAAAGTCTCAAAACATCACCCGACTCTCATGCCGCTTCAAAGAGCCAGCGCTCGATTACTTTTGCCTGATTCCCCTTGAAAGTTCTCCATATGTTTCTATGACAAACCCTTTTTTTTTCACGCTGAGATAACAAATTCGCAGTCTCAGACAAAATGATATTATCGAGACGTTATTCACTGACAACTTATATTAATTTTTCCATCCTGTAAGTCAAGCCAAAAGCTAAAATATTCTACACGAGCATCATTACAAACCTATACGCCGACCTCTATGACGATCTGGTCGTTATACGCGTTTTAACCCGCATAGAGAAGAAAAACACTCGCATGTCAACCTCACACTGACGCCTCTAATCGGAATTAAACTGAAATGATTTTAATAAAGTCATATTCAGTCAGTTCGCCACAACTCACCTCCAGAACAGACCGATCTATCTGTGCAGCTGCAGCTCAGCAATGAGGGCGAAGTGAAGCGGCTTCTATATTCCGCACGGACGCGCTTTCCTGCGCTGCTATTGGTCGGATATTTTGACACCACCTTCCTCGGCGCCTCTGATTGGCTGTCGCTCATCTGCTGTTCACACCAGCGCTTACTCATTTCAGCAGCGTCCAGCGTGTAGAGTTACAGACGAACCTCTGAGCGGAGGAAATCACAAATAAAAATAAAACATCTCGTCACAGCGGAGGAACTACAACTTGCTGGGCAGTTAAAGTGATTTTCAACAAGATTGTTTCATTTAAGATGTATGAAAGATAAGATCTTTCTGATTAGTGGTGATGCTGAACCTCAAAACACGTCATAAAACTGCTAATCAAAATCGATAATATGTCTGTAATCTGTCAGAGCGGAAACGGGAGATTTTATCATCAGGCCATTGGCTTGAGATATGTCAGTAACATTTCTTAAACATGGACAATACTCATTTTATTAGGTAGTGGCTCGATTATAACCCACATAATGGGCAGTAATTGGGGCAGTAGTTGGTAATGTAATGGTTAGGAAACTGACCCTGTGATCAGAAGGTTGTTGGTTCAAGCCCCGGGCCGGTAAAGGTACCACTGAGGTACTCATGCGCAAGGTACCGTGCCCTGGGCACTGCTAAAAGCTGCTGCTCCACTGCCCCTTCATGGATGGGTCAAATGCAGAGGTCACTGTGTGTTCACAATGACAGATAATAAGTCACCTAACTTCACTTAATAACACGAATAATACTTAAGTACTTTTGTCTACTTGCATTGTGTGGTAGATGTATAGTGATAGGATAACCATCTGCAGTCCAGGAGGTTGCGGGTTGGAGTTTTGCTCTTTTCCACCTCCAGTACCATCACCATTGGGCCCCTAAGCAAGACCCTTACCCCAAAGTTGTCTCAGCCACACTGACCCTCTAATTAGGAAAAGGGATGCGTTCTGGAGAACAGTGTGTTAAATGCTGTAAAGTAAGTTTGTACAGAGTGAGATGGCACATACTCCTATAGCTATTGAGAAGTTGAACAATCTGTTGTCTGCTGAGTTGGGAGGCTCTACATTTGCTGTTAGTGCTATTTTTGTTTTTAAAAATCTATATTATAAAAAACGTCAAACTCAGATATTTGGACTCATAGAAAAGAGTACAGGCATCTTGTCTGTTCCTATATTGTACTTCTAGTGCTGTTAAAATGATTCATACGGTCATATTGTAATGAAAACACTGATGCACTTTGATACTATTTTACACATTACTCTTACTTCTTCATATTTTTATACTATTTTATTTTAAGTGCTTTTATACCTGATATATTCTTTAAGTTATCTACCTTTTGTTCTCTCATTTTTAATTTGTACAATGACATACAATACTCTTGAAATTTAAGTAATAGGTAAAATGGTTAAAACTGTATGAACAGAGTTGATTATGAACCCTGCTTCTCATTCAAGTCTAACTGAAGAGCGGTATTAGAATAAGGCTTGCATCTGATTTACCTATATGACTAATTCCTCATTATTGTGCTGAATGCCGCACTGTTGGGGGAGAGGCTTCCACTGCATTCACTTCATCGCTGGTGTCTTTACCAGAAGCTACTTTTGCAATGCCACAGTGTAGAAGAGACCTCGGACCCTGGGTTCAAACTCCTGCCACGCTAACTACAAACTACCATAACCATTAGATAAACTGTAGCTGTAGTATCGAAATGAGTGCACTGGTTTTGTCAAAATGCATTTAAATAAAAGCTTACTATGTGTTTGACACATGTTGGTTTATGATTAAGCTGTAACCATCAACACTACATACTGTAAATGGTAGAAACAAATGTGTAGATAAAGACTTTTAATAAACCATTGTTTCATTTGTAAGTAAATATTGGGATTAATTTTTACCAAACCTTTCTTAAGAAAGAATACGGAAAACCCACTTACAGAATTTTTGCAAAGATCCTGACATTCACCAATGTTTTCTTACATGCGATATGTGTTTAGGAAGAAACATGATTGACTTATGCTGAAGAGCACTTTTACACATTTTATTGCAATGTGTGTTTGTGCAAAACATTAGCAAATTGGGTTTTCTAAAATTCCACAGTTGTATAATATTACTTTTTAAAAGTATTCATTATTATAAGAACAAACTTGCAAACAATTTAAGAACACATCATTAATCTGGAGTATCGGACTGTTCTTAAAAAGAAATTTAAGGAAAAACTTCAGAAGAAATTGGTGAATGAGGCCCATTGAGCTTTCACTTTCCATTATTTCAGCAGTTTGTTTGGCATTTTATATTGGAAGTACTGTTGCACCATCTAGTGTTCTACATAAGATTTGCAGAGTGACGCTCACCAAATCATCAGCATCAACTTTGAACTCAGAGTTTAAGTCATCAGTATATGATTAAGTATTTTAAATAACCACAGAGAACTAATAAAGTATATTTGTTAAGTGGCTACAGCAGAAGAACTTCACTCCAATCAGGATCATTTGTTTCCCGGGGGAGAAGGTAATGAAATTAAACTAAAAATCATACCCACACCCACACAGTTCCCCAGTCACAACCCTAGGTTTATAATCAAACATTTAAAAACAAATATCATAAAATATAATGCTTTTTTATGTTTGATTATATACCTCCTTTTAGTTTATATAATTTAATTTCCTAAACATACATGTGTGGTGTTTTATCAATGTAAATATCTTAATAGAGGAGGTTAAAAGATTAATTATTCTCAAAAGAATTTACATTAACAACCTTCACATATGTTTAGCTACAGTAAGTTAAAAAACAAATGTAAACCACAAGTGCTTCAAGAAATTGTCACTGCCTAAAGGACATTCTAAATAATTTCACAAAATAAACATGAATGCTTGATTGCATAGAAAATGCACTTTTTTTTTACAGACAAAAATATTTCACAGTGTGAAAAAAACTGTTCCGTAATAAAACTTTAAAAAAAGCCTCCGGTCAAGGTGAAACCTGACCAAAGTACAAAACCAACGCTTTCAGAGAAATCAAAAGTGACTCAGATGCTGAAATGGGCACAGCTCTGATGCCTTCAAAATATGATGCAATAGTGGCAACTATAAACATGTTTTAACCACTTTAATACTGGTGATATTTCAATGTTCAAGATCACTTTGTTCTTTTCAGCAGCTCTAATTATGTATAATGTACAAAGTGTGATGAGACAACAGTGCACCGTGGTGACAGTGTAGCCAATAATAACATCACTCAACAGAAAGAATTCAATTGAAAAGGAAACAATTTCTTCTAAATATTCTTTTAAATTCTTTTTCTGAAATGTGAAAGTCCCATCAGACTTTAATAATAATAATAATAATAATAAGAAGAAGAAGAAGAAGAAGAAGAAGACGGTTTGTATTCTTTAATTACTGTGGTAGGTTAATGATAATTGAATCTAAATAACACTCCAACACTTATAGAGTTCCCTGTAGTCACACCCCTATACATACACACACACACACAATATGCAGGACGTATATAATATGTGGATGTTGACTTGATGCTTAGTGATAATCTACCGCAGAAACAACAATATATTAAGGAGTGGTATCATTATGTCACTTCACCAAAAATGAAACAAAGACTGTTAGGGTCACACCCTGTCTTGCCTATTTAAGATGCATGGTCCATAGTTTACACACACACAAGCCCACACATTCTGTGCAGGTCTTACATATTCCACAGGTAAGTGGGAACTTAACGGTTTGTTTTTTTTCAAATACATTTATTTGAAATAAGTATAACCTGAAATGAAATCATATATGTTAGAAACATGGGTAAATTCCACAGCAGTAATGAAGGCTACTTTATTTTGCAGATCAGACTGATCCATAATTCTTAATGGCTTCCAAAAGTAAGGTTTATATTGGTGGTCTTTAATCAATAATCACCTTTTACTATCTTTATTTATAATATATTAATATTTGTATAGATTATCTTACTGAGTGTAAAATATTCTAAATACTGGTATGAAAACAATGATTATATTATTATTAATATTACTAAAAATTTGGAGAGAAATTAAAGAAGGGGGGTGGTGACAAAATACCGCTCAGAAACCTGGTAATCTCAAATTTGATGTTTCATTGTCTGGATCTACTTCTGATTTGTGATTCTGTTGGTTATTCATCCTTCAGTGTCCATACCTGTGGATTATTGGGGCATTGATGAGTTTATCACTTACTTCTGCAGGGCAGATGCATACAGATCTCGAATTGAAACTGGGTAAGGACTCAGCCATGGCGCGAAGAAAAACGGAATGCTCATCTGCTGGGAGGTGAAACCCAGATCAACATCACATGATAGAACTCACATGAGATTCTGGTTAAACAGTAGTTTGCCATTTTTACCTGCTCTGACATGATGAGGGTAAGGCAGTAATTACTGCGTAGAGGATGATAGTAACGCATGCACTTTCAAGCCACAAGATACTTATGATTAAGTATAGCTGCAGCCAAGCTACTGTTTTAATATAGTTATTAGCTACACTATAGTGAGCTACTAAAAAAAAAAAAAATATATATATATATATATATATATATATATATATATATATATAATAAACACTTTAAACTAGAGACAATTTGGTCACATGTGGTATTCAGCCTACAATTATGGTATTAGAGTTGTCTTTTACACCGAATAAGATCTGTAACAGTTTCAGTATGAAACATTTTATACTTCACAGAGTCTGTAATTTTAGTTACTCTCGAACATGTTAACATGGTTGTGATATCCTTTAAATAAAGGGAAGATACACAGAGGTGTGCCCACTACGAGAAACAACGGCAGACCCTGTCCTTCATGGAAAAAGCCACAACAAACTACACAGTCAGGTAAGATTATTGCAAATGCTCTGATCTGTAAAAAATCTTAACCAGGTATATCCCGAGCATATACCTTGTTCTGGAGCTCACGTTGGCGCATATACACGTTGCCATATATACACTTAGTTATTTGGTGGTAAAAGCCTGGGGCGATGATGTGGGCGTGCGCATGTTGCTGAAGGTGGTATTTCCCCAACCGTAACCTGTGGTCTGACTCGTGTGGTAACTTGCCTTTGAAGTCTCTCAGACTCTGAAAAACGAACTGGTTGACTTTGAGGCTGGGCTCGGTGCGTTTCCATGCCTAAGTGTTTTGAAATATTGACCTTCTTATTCTGGTTGGCATGATCCGGAGTGGATACCTCTTATGAGCGCAAACACTTTCATAAACAAGGTGTGGTATTATCATGGATGTTGATGAAAATGATTTCGCCCAACTGGACTAATGAGGTGGTTATGGAAATTTATAAAATGTTGAGCCTCTGCATTATCAACGCTGTGTAAAGCTCAACTCCTTACTCACAAATACTCAACACACGTCCTTCAACTTCACTGTAATTTCTGGAAACTATCTGCACAGTGCAGATGCAGCCTTTCCATTACAAATGCAAACCGTTGTCTTCACATTTAACGCTGAGCTACATGATCACGAACAGCTTTCCTAATGCTAATAATGCTAAAAAAATATAATGCAGCAAACAACATTTTACGTTGCAATGGTCACAAACAGTTGAATGTTCTTTCAGACGAGGGGCGGCTACCCCTTTATGTACAGATGAGTGACGCGCAATGTGGTTGGACAATCAAACAACAATTTACGACGACGAGGGTGGGGCAACGTGGTCTCTTTCATTGGCCGAAGGACGAGACTCTGTCTGTTTCATTTGTCCCATGCAGATTTATTATTTACTATCCCACCGGGAGAAGAGTTAATCTGTTGGTAGAACCAGAGTACGAATTACTCCTCCTCAATGACTTTCCTAGGCCAAGTCTTACGTAATCATGAGCAGTTACTTAAGCATACGGCTCCCACACATAAAACACCACCAACCTCACCAAAATGAGCACCTGATTTAAGTAGAGAACTGTCTATGGATCTCACCTGACTAACTAACTAGAGGTGTTAACTTTCACTGGTGTCACGATGTGATTCAATTACAACGATCATGTCAATGTTTCAATTCAATACGATATCTTGATGCATCGCATCAATTTTTCTCCATTTCTTCACATTGCATGCAGATTGGGCATGAATTGCAGATAGGTTTGCAACTAGGTCTGACAAAAAAATGGGACATTTCGCCAGCACGGCCAATCACTTTACCTATAAACAGAAACATATCGGACTTTTAACATTCAGTGTTCCAGGAGAGTGATTTTTCTCATTAAAAAGAAATACAGCTCTGGTCAAACCAGGACAGGTGGCAACCCTAATCACAGATCAGGCAGCCATAGTTACGACTTGGTAATAAAAAAGGGGTCATTGTACTTTTGATTGGAATACAGCGGTCGATTGCAATATGTGATGATACAGATGTTTTTACAGCTGTGATAAATTACTATTACATCATCTGAACAGTTGGTGACAACAGCATTTATTCAGTGCAGCACCTCTTTGCCCTACATGGAGTGACAAACTTTTTCCTCAGGTCCTGAACTGTCCGATTTGCTGAATTTGATCATCACTGACCTGCACCCTCACACAATCGTTGAGGAAGAGGGCTTCAAAAGCTTCATGGGTCCCTGCTGGGAAATAAATGTAAATGCCTCAGAGATTCGCTCAGAGCTGTGGAGAGAGTTCGGTGAAACGAAGGAAAAGGTGAAGGCGTTGTTAAACGCAGCTGAACACATTACTCTGGCGTCTGACTTCTGGCAGAACAAGACAGGTCAATTCCTAATGACAGTGACTTCCTACTTCATCAAGGACTGGAAACAGGAGTCGTTTGTTTTAGAGACCACCTTATTACCTGAAAAACATTCAGCGGATGTTGTTGTGAAGCAGCTGCTCAGAATAGCCAACACATGGGGAATCAGAAAGAAAGTTAAGTTTGTAGTAACTAATGCAAAAAACCTGGAAAAACCTTTGCAGATTGTAGGGTGGGAACATTTGTCTTGTTTTGCGAATACCCTAGACAAAGTGTTCAGAGATAGCATGAAAGGTGACCGTGTGTTAAACAAATCTATATCGAAATGCTGTGAAATTGCGCAGTTCTTCTGCCACAACACGGATGCAATCGGCAAACTCAGAGAGACCCAGACAGAGTTGTCTCTACCTCAAAACAGCACAATTACTGCTAAAGGAGACACATGGCTCTCAACACTGCATATGCTGGAGTGGATCACAGAGCAGGAAGAGGCTCTAACAAAGGTTCTTATCAGCATGAACATGCTCGACCTGCTGCTGAACACAGGTGACCAGTCTATGATAGGCTGTATAATAGAGGCTCTCAAAACCTTCAAGGAGGTTACAGAAGTGATTACAAATGATCAGCACTGCTCAGTTTCCAGCGTCATACCACGTACAGCAGAAATGTGCAAGAAACTTAAAGACCTAAGTAAAAACAGAATGGCTCAGGCATTGGCCGAACAGTGTGAGAAAGTTAACAGTCAGTCCACAGCAAGTCCCCTGCTGATCCTCAGCACAGGACTAGACCCGAGATTTATAAACTATATATCATCTAGTAAGAGGTTGTTACCAACTTTTATGAAAAGACTCAATGATGAAATGAGCTGTAACCTGTTTGGGAAGGATGACAGAACTGCCAGTCAGTCAAAGAGGGATTTAAACAAGTATATAAACATGACTCCGCTTCCACAAAAAGGGAATGCCCTATCTTTCTGGCGGTTTAAATTTAAGGAACTGATCAGTGTTGCCTGTAAATACCTGAATATCGTTGTAACCGCTGTACCTCTAGGCCGAGCATTCAACATCCAAAAATCACAGCTGATGTCCAGTCGGCGAAGTGCCCTGGAGCCAGAACAGTTGAATATGATGCTGTTTCTGAATGCAAACTGGAAGCGTATCAGGAACAGTAGAGAGAGCCTGGACGATCCTCAGAATAGGGGATTTAGAGTCGGAATAGGAGAGTTGAGTGTGTGAGAGTAGATCAACACAGAAGTAAAAGCTGCACAGAGCGGAAAGAAAACTAATCACAGAACAGATTTTACTAACATACTGGTATATCCTGGAAAAATAAGCAATCATTGATCCTACATTCTTTTAACTACTTTATGTTTATGTATAACATTTGTGAACATTTATCAGTTTGATCATTATTCTCAGACCTACATTTTGTTGTGTGTGGTTTCATAATGTAAACAATTGAAGTCTATGAATATATGCTTTGTTCTCTGGGGTGACAAAATTATGTTATGAATACACTTTATGCTTAGGGGTAGTGATGTCATATATGCAATAATAAAGATCATCATCATCATCATCAGAATTGCATAATTTCACAAATAAAAAGACAGTAGCAACAGTATAAAGCTTCCAATTCACTTGTCAAACCATCTGAAAATGAAACTATTTTCAGCAAACATTCAAAAATAATTTTTAGTCTGTTTGATGTCATGATTTCTAAGTATACAGCTCACACTATTTGCATTTTGTGCCTCATAAATGTATTTCTTCTACCAGCTTGATTCTACCATTCGGCTAAAACCAACAAATTACATGAAAGTGAGTTATGAACACACCACAGCACGGCACACAGTGCACCACAATGAAATGTGACCTCAGCATTTGATCCATCCGTGAAGGAGCAGTGGGCAGCTGACAAAGCAGTGCTTGGGGACGGTACCTTGCTCAAAGGTGCTTCAGTGGTACATTTACCGGTCTGGGATTCGAACTGGTGACCTGATAACGGGGCGAACGCCCAACCGTTACGCCACCAACTGTCCCTGCCTTAATTGTTTGCATGCAGAACTTGGATAGAAAATATTGTGAAGTTAATGAAATATATTTTGGGGTATAAAACCTGAAAAATCAAATACAGATGGCAGCATCCCCATCCAAAAGGTTGAAGTTCTCAACACCACGCCAGTGAGTCTGTTTCCTATCACCACTAAGTGCCTAAGTGAAGGTACAAGGTCTAGGGTCCACCTATTCCAAAAATAAATAAAATAAATATAAATATAAAATAAATAAGTGAATTCCCAAATCTAACTATTAAGCTCATTATTGATGGTGTTTCTCATTGATATGTCATGTAGGATGCTGGAAAACACTAATATACCATGTATAAAAATGTACCTGAATATCGTAGTAACTGATGCACCTCTTGACCTAGTGTTCAACGTGCAAAAATTACAGCTAATGTCCAGTTTACGAAGTGTCCTGGATCCTGAAAAGTTAAATATGATGCTGTTTCTGAGATAAAACTGGAGTGATGACTGAAGCTGTAATGTAATTATATCACCACTAAGGGGCGCAATAACCCCACTGTGACCAGGCGCTTCCATGACGAGCTACATTCCTCCAACCATTTTTACAGAGTTTGCAGCGTGCATTTTTCTGCTGAAAGAGGTCACTACCATCAGGAAATACTGTTCCCACGCATGGGTGTACTTGGACAAGCAAAGCATCAGACCATCTGACCTCACTCTCAACATGAATCAGCAGAGAAGCAGAGAATTTGCTGCTGGATTTTAAAAAGCTCTTTTTAAGTCTATACTTTTGTACATAAACGTTGCTTTTAAAAGTGAGTGATTATTTGACAATTTAAACACAGCATAGCACACAGTGCACCATAACGAAATGTGACCTCTGGGTTTGACACATCCGTAATGAAGCAGTGGGCAGCTGACATGGGCAGGGCAGTGCTTAGGGGCGGTACCTTGCTCAGGAGTACTTCAGTGGTACCTTTACCGGTCTGGGATTTGAACCGGTGACCTTTGGATTGCAGGGAGAGCGCCCTAACCGTTATGCTATCAACTGCCCCAATTAGTGAGATGTGGTCTATTGGAGTCTTCCACTAACCCTGAACATGAAGAGTTAGCGGCAGTTGATAGTGTAACGATTAGGCAGTTGGTCCGTGATCAGAGGGTCGCTGGTCAAGTCCCGAACCGGTAAAAGTACCACTGAGGTACTCATGAGCAAGGTACCGTCCCCAGGCCTCTCATTATCCAGTCAGGTTTTCGTCCGACCTCTTAAATTAACCAGGTAAACCAAGTATAAGCCCCAATCCGCAGTGGACTTAAATTTGACCTGATGAACCTGTAGCTCTGTGTACAAATGTCTGATCAACGCTGTAAATTAGTAACACGAGATTAATCTGACTTAATACTTTAGTTTAGTCCAGAACGTGTGTAGGTTCAGACCAGGACACAGTAACACTCTGGGGGAACAAATCCCTGTAGTGTTCACGCCTAACCCTTTTTTTTACCCCATTACTTTGTGTATGAATAAAATATTTTGCTTGCTTGCATGGGAGATGCTGCATTTTCACAAAATGTGAGTAGATAATCCAAATGACCTATAATGATGACCGTTTCTCTTTTTTGTAGGGTGCAGAGGCCAGCTACACACTCCAGTCCCAAGATGAAGACTGACCTCAAAATGAGCAGTGATGATTGATGTACTACAGTGTGTGTGTGTGTGTGTGTTTCTAACCTAGACTGTTTTTGTGGACAAATTCCAGCCTCTACAGATCTGCAGACTGTGGACGGACCTATCTTTTGGGATTAAAAATGGCATCCTTGTTTGGTTTTTGCCAAGAAGCAACTTTAGGGAAACTAAAAGAGCTGAAACGTTTGGTCTATGCCAGGGGTGGGAAACTCCGGTCCTGGAGGTTGTCCTTCCAACTGGATTTCAGAACATTCACATCTGGTCTTAGGTGGATAACCACCAGAAGAGGCTGATCAGGTAGGACGTAAAACCTCCAGGACACAAGTTGCCTACCGCTGGTCTATGTAATGTCCCCAAAAGACTAGTGAGGTAATTGTGTTGCTCACACTTCCAAAAAAAACCCCCAGACATGTATATTGGAGAGAGAGAGAGAGAGCGCGAGACCTCATGAAAACACAATAATCTAACACAATAATGACATTGTAGTTTATTTCTATACAGAATAGCTTCAACTATTCATGAGGCTGCACCAGAGCCATCTTACAGTACCAGTGCGTGTAGATTGTGGGGCTTTATGAATAGGCTGCGTGTTGCAGTGAACAGCAATGGCTACAAGCCCGAGAATACACCAGATGACTGTGATTTATATACAAATTCCCGTTCACCCTCCCCTCGGAATCCCCAAACAGCACGCCGGCCCCTAGGACACACACTCGCTGACACATTGTTCTCAGCGTTGTGGTGTTACAATAGAGGCATTGTGCTGGACGGCTGGTGCAGACCCTCTCTGGAGTGAGTTTAGTTTAGAACAGTCAAACTGCACTAATGCCAGAGAGGGAGAGACACAGAGAGGGAAATTAATCCCGTCTGGATCGTCTTTATAAATGTTAGATGACGACACACTACAGCTCAGTTTCAACAAACACCTCCACTCAGACTATTCATGCGAGCAAACTTTTTTAAAGGTCCCATTTTATGAGAAAAATCACTTTTTCTGTTCTTTGGACGTCCATTTGGGTCTGTACTGCCTTTACACACACTGCACATTTGAAAATTACTGGTAAGTTGTGTTAGTATTAATTTACCAATGTCAGAAATCGTGTGCTTAAACGAGCCGTTTAGATTTCTCTTCTACTTCTACGTCACAGTAGGGCACATTAGAATAACTCCACCCACCTATCTGAGAAGCTCCACCCACCAGGTAGAACTACTAGCGCTTCCTGATCCGCCATGTTTTCTTGTAGGCACTAGTGTAGGAATCATAGTAACGAAGTCTACCGGCGGAGTGTTGTGTTGAACATGTATGACTGTATGGATGGTCTGTTAGCAGCAGCCATGTGGATTATTTTCACGTGAGGTAAACTCTCGCTGTGTTGTCTACACTACACCCAGTTCCGGAGTGAGGGACGTGTGTGGTATTTAGGAATACTAATGAGAAACTGCCTGTTCTGAAAGGGACTGAAACATAGTAGTAAAAAGCAGGTGAAAATGTCTAATCTGGGAGGTGTTTTCAGCAACTACTTCAGAGACATGCTTAGTGGAGCTCATAGACATATTTTAACTTGTTGAAAAAAAAAATCATAATATGGGAACTTTAACAAAAGTAGAAAATAATACAGAATATAACAGTTTGATGAGTAGCTTATTGAGGGCTGATTAATTAGGAAATGATTTTCAGTTCCACTTTCCACGGGATGGAACAAAACCTTTGTCTGTTTTACAGTTAGACTTGAGTCAGCAGACTAAAACAGACAAACTCCAATCTTGTGCAGTTAGTGTGCAGTTGACCTCTCTTGATAGATGTTCGGACACAAAAACCACACCGGCTTTAGAAAAGTTCATCAGCTTTTTTTTCTTTTATTTAAAAATATAGCCATTATTTTTGCAGAGGAAAAGGCCAGTCAAAGGTCAGTGTTTAGTCTAATTGTATAGAACCAGTGAAAGTGAAGTCACTTAAGTGACATGCTTTAAAAGAGAGCACTTCAATTGTGATTCTAAACACATGCTCACTTATTTCTGCTTGTTTTGTACACTATGGAGCTTTAGCTGAGAAAATAATCCACGCAGAGGAAGGGCAGGACGGACCCGCAGCTGATAACCTGTAGTATTTTCACATGCTATTTTAGCTCAGAATGTCTCAGCATTTCTCATAAAAGTCATTACACAACAATCATCCTTATTGTAGTAGAAAATAACTAAACATAAGTATCTACGGTACGTGATGTGAAGTTTTATGGCCGCCAAAGGTTCCCTGGGCAAACTTTCCTACCTCAATTCTTCATAATAATCTCTACTGCACCTGACTGTTCCTTTCCCCTGATGCAGGGCCACGCCTTGACCTCTTTAGTGTGGCCTCCCTGCCTGGCACTAAGGCAAAAGAAGGACAAAGAGTTAAACAAATGACTGGTGGACGTGGAGAGATCGGCACTGACTGGCACTAACCTTTCATATCATGCATTTCTTCTCGGTTTACATTCTTATCCGTCCTAATGACCAATATGGACATCATCCCGTTTTGCTCTCCGATCCCCCGTTCCATGTGACTCTGGCCCTAACTTCAGATGCTGTGCCCCGAATTTCCCCCAGATGCCCCTGCAGAGAGGGGCAGGGCGTCACTGCTGAAAGGGGACGGGCGACTTTGTGGGCATCACATCTTTTTATAAGTGGTTAAACAAGAGTTCCCACCTTCACACTGTCTCATTCCCATTTAAACAAACCTCACCAAAAGTAATCTCACACAACGTACGGCCGCTGTCCTACAGGAGCCACAAAGCGTGCAAGGACAGCACATGTATGTAAAAGGCCACAATTCTACAGTCAGTGAAAAAAATGACAAAAACAAACAAATAAAATGAGAGCTGAAGTTAGTGTGGTCCGAGTTTGGTCCATGTGTCGAGTGCGACGGCGTTGTCAGTAACTGGAGGTGACGTTTGGTCCACTACGATCAGCGCCGTTACAAGCTTATCTCCGTCTAGAAACGTCCAAATCAAACATCCAACATTCAGAGAACTTGAATTATCAGCCTGTTAGATCGCACACACGTTCCCAACTTCCAGCTGTAGTGAGAATAAATGACAAATAATCAAGTCAGACTTTTGATCCCAATCAGAACTGACCTTGGTGGAACTGTATCAAGACTGGAAAAGCTCTAATCGCCAGTCTGATCAACAGATTTACACGTACAATACACAGTTTCCATTACATGAAACAAAGCATAAAACTTCAGCAGATGTGGGTAAACACAGATCAGACTTATAGGAGATGGCAGTTTTAATGAGCAGCAGTGAACCAAAGATACTACACATGACACACACCCACACAAACACCCCACACACACACCACATCTGCTATAGGGAACTGAGTAAAATGCCCCTCACTGTTATATAAGTACCATGGCACTATGGAAGTGTGCAAATACGTGTGTCTTATGACATTATGAGCCCCGTCCACTATGAACTCCCATACCCTTAAACACAGATTTAGTTGATGACCCTCCTTCCCCAGTGAACTTAGCCTGACCTTACTGGAAAAACCCTGGACACACTCACACACACACACTCTGTCATTTGACAATACACAGAGAGAATAGTAAAGGGAGCGGAGGCATCCTCCATCTGTCTAATGTGAGTGTGTAACTCATCATTTCAGGTTTGTGGGTAAACAGTGCTGCACCGGATCCTCACCAGTAAACCGCAGAGACAGAGACCAGGTCTCGTTTACACACAGGAAGTATCCAGTTAAAAGCCCACGCGCACCAGGAAGGCCAGGTGAGGCCAGACAACAGTCTTATTGTTGATCCAGCCCAAATGGAGGTGACAGGAGTGTGTGTGTGTGTGTGAGATGGTTCGTTCAGCAATATGTATCTCCTGCAGCCGACCAGAATCATGAGACTAAGTCACTGTGCTCATTATAAATACTTTGTTCGAGAGGGTCCCTCAAAAATGACTGGTGTGGGTACAGAGGTGCATCCTAGTAGTGGAGGGAGCTATTAATCCTGGAATAAGCTCTATATAGTGTTGAGATTTGTAGTGTTGCTATTTTTTAAAAAAGTCTTTTTCTTCATGCTGTCTGTTTGTGTATCTGGTTAAAGCTCTCAGCCTGTTCCTCATTTCTCCTGCAGTCTTCACCATCCAACGGAATCACACTCGGGCGCCGTCCCTCTCTCCCTTCCTCCCCGCATTCCACGGGCTGATCCATCACACTCGTATCTCATCATCCTCCTCATCCTCATCCATGTAGGTGAAGTCCCTGTCGTCCACAGCCCTGGGCGAGCCGGTCTTCATGCTGTCTGTGTCGTCGTCTACGTGGTTCCGCAGCTTTTCCTCGGTCGACTCCGAGCTGGACAGCGAGTAGCTGTCCGGACGCAGGATTTCTGGTTTGTACGCCTCGGTGGGGCTGCGTCTCGGCTCAAGTGTGTTCCCATGAGGGTAGAATTCCTCTTCCGGGTCGCTGAGAGCGCGGGACACGGGCGAGCTGTACCCCTCCTCGTAACCGAGGTCGGGGTCGTCCGAGCTCTTCTTATCCATGACGCTGAGGATGTCTCCCAGCATGGACGGGCCCAGGTCGATGTGGAAGGACATGATGGACTCGGCGTGCTTCATCCCACTTCGAGGGGGTGGCGCCACCAACAACGACGACATGGGCAAGTCGGTCAGCTCGCCAAAATTCCGCTCGTACTGCTCGGTGTCTCGGGCAAGGGGTGCGGTCGCTCCATTGGGCGGCTTCCGATCTGCTTCCGGGAGCCGTTTCGCTGGACTGGAGGAGACGCTTTTGGGGAGGCGGAGTGCCGCACCGCCCCGGCCCCCGGCGTCCTCGTCGGCGATGTATGGCAGCGAGATGGCGGTCTTCACATGGGCCGGAGAGTCACCAGGAGGGGGCGCCACCACCGACAAGGCTTTTTTGTCATTGCTGGATTTGTCCGCACGGGTGGCAGACTGCGTCCGCTTGCTGCTCCTGAAGGTGCGGGACAGCAGGCCCTGTTTGGGCGAGGAGCTCTGAGTCGTTGCGGCGTCCTGCGGCGGCTCTCCAGACCGGCTGCTCAGGAACGAGGTGTCCCCGAAAGCGTCGCCCCCGCGGCCCACGTGCATGGTGTGGCGGAAGTCGCCTAGCGGAGCGCTAATCATTTCCGCCGTCAGGTCGGACCGGGAACGGCGCTTGGACTGCGACGAACTCGACACCAGCTGCTTCAGGATCGGCATGGCGGTTAACAAAATTGCAGCAACGGCCTTCAAGACAATTTGGTCCCTTTAGAATACGCTATGCCCAAATGTGTAGCAGGTCTGGTCAGGAAATGAGATCCAGCGGTCCGAGACGCAGAGCCATAGTGATGGTAATAGGGGGAGGCAGCGATGGTGTCTGGATCTGGGAGTCCACAAAAGAACCTGAGAAGAAAACAGAAATGTGGGTTAAAAACAGTGCCAATATAGAGACAAAAAACAAAGTAACGTTACTAGCGAGGAGGACAAACAGCTGGTGCCTGAACGGTGGTTTGGGCTGCTTTTCGTGGACCAAAAATGATAAAAATGAGGCTTGGGGACCATCCTGCTCAAAAAGCTTAAGAAGTTCTGCTTTCTCAGGCAGCTGATATCAACTCTTAACACCACATCAGAATGGAAAAGACCTACCACATCCATCCCTTTCCCAACAAACTGTTCATTGTGACATCCACAAACCTGTATTTATGGCAGCTTAAGATCTTAAACAATGCACAAAATTTGATTAAAATTATTATTATCTAAAAAGGCCAAATCTTATTTATTCTCATTGTCAGATTTTAGTGCACAAGAAGAAGAAGTGTTAGCCATTTTAGTACAAATAAAAAATAAATGCAGTAACCGCCTCAAGTAAGAAGTCTCTGATACTACAGAATCTACTGTGTTATATGACTCCTGTGTGTTCCATCCAGTTTGTCTATATGTGGTTTTCACGCTGACTAACGCATTCCACCAGTGTTCGGCCGTCACGTACACAGACGTATGACACATGGGCTAAACTTTTCACGTGTGCTTAAAACATACGTGGAGTCCAGTACGCCTCACTGAACTGTCATCTGTTAGGATTTCAGCACAGTGATGGCAAGTCGTCACCTTAAACCCTGGTATAGCCTCTTCAGATGAAATGCACTCACTAGAGGAAGAGGTAAACATAGCGCACTGTGCAAAAGCATTAAGTCATCCCTCATTTCTTTATATTTTGCTACAAAGAACAATTCTCATGGCAAGCAGTGTGTGAAAGTGAGTGATTATTTGTCATTGTGAACACAGCACAGCACACAGTGAACCCAAACGAAATGCGACTTCTGCATTTGACCAAGCCGTGCAGGAGCAGTGGTCAGTGTTTGGGGGTGGTACTTTGCGGCGAGCGTGTTTCTGCATACTTCGTCCTCCTAAGAACTAAGTGTCTAAATGGAGGGGCCAAAATAGTGTATTTATAGAGCAGAGCTGTGTATAGAGACTTTTAAGGGGCATGCGTTCAGCAAAGGGACCATATTTGTTTATAAAAGAAATTGGGATCTGGCAGAACTTGTCATATAAATTACCTGCTGAAAGTGGGATTATGTACAGTATTTAGTCAATCTAACAACATTATAACTAGTGGTGGGCCGTTATTGGCGTTAACGTGCTGCGTTAACGTGAGACTCTTATCGGGCGATAAAAAAAATATCGCCGTTAATCTATTCACAAAGTTGGGTTGGGAGCTGGGTCTATACTACGCAAGCTATGATGACTTTCACCTTGATATTTTAGCGCGGCTGTATACCTAGCCGAATTGCACTGTAGGGGGCGAGAACGAGTCTTCAAAATGCCTACTGTGAAATTACCACATCAAACGTGACGTGCTAACATGGATGCAGCTATGAAGCCGCCGGGTTTGCTTCAGGGAAAATTTATTTTTAAGAAGCTTCCCAATGGAAACCTCGACAAGACTAAGGTTGTTTGCACCTTGTGCAATGCGGAATTAGTTTACTGTAGGAGTTCTTGGTCTAATGCACCACCTGGCTTGAGAAACCCGTTCTCAAAGACTTACTTTTAGTCATTATTTGGGTAGCACACATATTCTGAATGCCTTCGGCAGAATTCAAATGAGCCATTTTAATCTAGATTAATCTAGATTAATCCCAAGATTACAGTGAGATTAATCTAGATTAAAAAAATTAATCTGTGCCCACCACTAATTACAACATTATAAAATCTGCATTAGTATAGCGCACCGTGGATCCCACAGTATACTGCATATTATCTGTTAATGAAGGTTCATTTAAATCAGCAATGAAGCACAACTCATTTTCTGGAAATTATACAAATAATTGTGAATCGTGGTGTGTTCAATACGAAATGAGTCATACGCTCAAATAAGTGTGATGCAGGCCTGCTGCTGGAAACTTTCACTGCCAGGAGAGAGAAATCACAGCAGAAAAGACAGAGAGAGACACTGTAATTAGGCAGCAAAAAGCTTTAAAAGGGTTATATAAGCGAGAGAGAGCGAGAAAGAGAGAGAGAGAGTCCCTCCTGGATTGAATTTAACATTGTTTTCTTCTGTGGAGGAAGACACAGGACAGCTCTGTTTAAACTATCTCTCTCTCACGCACACACACACACTTTTTTCCCAAAACCAAAGGAATGGCACATGAATCAGTGGTGTAGTACAAACTGACTGATTGGATCCATAAATCCACTTTTCCGTCTCTCTCCCTCACACACACATCCATGTGTTACATAACTGGAGGTAAGAGGACTCCATCAGAAGACTCTAGAATACCAGTGAGTGTGTGTGTGTGTGTGTGGAGACTCCTTTATCAGATGGAGATCTCTCTCTCCTCCACATCTGCAGCAAGAGTTTCACTCCACGGCTAACACTTATTTTTCTAGGCTCCAGGCTTAAAGCTGAAGACGTTCCACGAAGTTCTCCTCCTCCTCCTCATCTTTCGGTGTCTGCTGTCTCACTCTCACCATGACGGCCCCTTTCCTCCCAAAACTCCTCCTTTTTCCCTCCATCTTGTAGCCTCACTAGCATTTCATTCTCTTAATCAGACATTCTTGATGCTTCGCTCAATGAGGCCCCAACTTTTTCCTTCGTTCTACTCTTCTTCTCATCTTAACTCTCTCTCTCTCTGTCTCTTTCTCTCTCATTACTGACCATGCTGTTGGATAGTCAGAAAAAGATAAGTGAACTTTGCATAACTACATAGTTGGTCACCATGCTTCTAAGTGTGATAAATGTGACGGCAACAGATCACATCACCTTATTAAACGTTGAAAAAATTCAATTACAGGAAAAAAGTCAGCACTGCTAAAAGCGTTGCTCATAAAAAAGAAGGTATTGTTTTACTCTGAGGTCCGACTCTCTCGCCGCAGCAGTGAACACGCTGTGGAGATGAATGGAGACTCCACATGGAGATATTCCAGAGCTACGTCATTGTGAAAAGCGTTTGCTCATTCTGCAACAACAGGCCATTGAGGGCAGACACAGTAGCAGACAAACGCACGCTTGATGTAGGATTGTGTCCAGTCACACTGTTCCTCTAGAGAATACAGCTATTATGATGGTGAACAAATTTGCATCATCTCCATTTGGGATGGGGAGAGAGAAACAGAAAAAAAGAGAGAGAGAAGTGGCGTATGTGGTGTTTGTCTCATTTATGCAGGGCACTTGGTAGCATAATGGGAAGGGAGCTGGCCCCGTGATCTGAGGGTTGCCAGTTTAAGTCCCAGACTGGTAAAGCTACCGCTGAGGTATTCATAAGCAGTGATGGGAATAACGGCAGTCATTTTTCAGTAACGGGTAATCTACCCAATTACTGTTTCCATCGTTACAACGCCGTTACCGTTATTAACAATGCGGCGCGTTACTGTTATTAAGCTGTTTTCATCCGACCAAGCTCTCAGCTACAGGAGCTGCAAAGCTTTTTTCTTTTCTTTGGTGAGGGGCGAGACGACCGCATAAGGGATGATGGTTGGCTAAGGTAGAGTACAAGTATAATTTAATTTACACCTATTTGATCCCCAGTTGCGGCCTGTTGATGTGCAATAAATATGAAAAGTTCTAAAACATCTATTGTGTTTTATCATTCTACTATTATATACATAGTAATGACCAAACCATCAATGATATATTAAATATGACAGGCGTCTTGTCTCACATTGTCCCACAGCGATATTAGAATAGTGTAGATTTGTGTACAATGTTTTCTGTTAAAAATTTATTATTTTATTTATATTTAGACTTTTATTTATTTTAAGTGTCTATTTCATTAATTACACATATTTAATAGTCAGTGTTATTACTAATAATTGAACATACAGCTAAATTTCCATCAAAGGGGGGAGGGGGATCCACATTTTTGACATATTTGAACATTTTTTAACAATGTAATGCACAAGTTACTTTCACTGGTAACTAGTTACTTTTATAATGCTGGAACTCAGTTACTAACTCAGGTACCTTTTGGAAGAAGTAACTAGTAACTAATTACTTTTTTTAAGTAATGTGCCCAACACTGCTCATGAGTAAGGTATCGTCCCCAAACACTGCTCCCTGGGCCTGCCCATCAGCTGCCCACTGCTCCTTCATGGATGGGTCACATGCACATTTCATTGTGGTGCTGTGCTGTGTTCACTATGACATCAATAAATCACAATTATTATTCATATAAACAAATCATACAGTATAATGTGAACATATACTGAAACACTGAAACTGTAGAAACTGCCTATTTATTAATTCAGTGTCCAGTAGCATAATGAGGACATTCCGTCCAAACAGACAGTCAAAGTACACAACTCCGCTACTTCATTGAAAGTACAGATACTTCTTTTCAAATATTACTTCAAAACAAGTGAAAGTTGTGCGGTCAATGTACGATTAATGTACTGGAGTACTTGCCTGTAAAAGTACATTTTATTTTTAATGTAAAATCATTGTTTTAATGTTGCCAAAACATTTCTAGAGCCCAACAATCTAAAAACAGCCTGTTACTCAGGTCCTTCCATAGACTCCCATAATGACTAGATGTATATTATTTTACACCCACACTACCCCTAACTTTAACCTCAGTAAGCAAAAGCACATCTTTTACCTCTTTTAGTTTCTTAAATAAAACAAGTACATTTTCTATAAAGAAATTTGTCTTTATGGAGACCTCTCAAGTGTCCCAACAAAGCCCAAAAAACGAATAAAGGTCCCCACAATGCCATAAATACCCAAACCACCCCTCCACACCCCCATTATTTCCTTCTCTTATCTGACTGTAAGGCAGTTAATGTTGTTTTATGAAGTCCAGATATCCAGCCATCTGTTATCATGCAACACATACACACACAGAAAATGCTTATACAAACTCACTGACCACAGTAACCTGTCATTTTGTTAAACTTCGAGTGCACTTAGTGACTCATAGATAAATATACAAGCACACAAAGGACAGGGTAACGGGGCAGTTGGTAATGCAACGGTTGGGGAGTTGGCCCCATGATCGAAAGGTCACTGATTGGTCATGAACAAGGCACCGTTCTCCCAAGCACTGCTCCTCGGACAATGCCCGGCAGCTCCTTCACGGATGGATCAGATGCAGAGGTCAGTTTGCAATAATGTCACAAGTCGTACAACTCGGAAGTGTGATCAGGTGGCATAAGCGAGCGTTTGGCGCTGAACTCCACCCTGCTGCTGCTCTCAGATAAGACGCCTCCATAAAGCTTCATCACATGACACCATCACAAACAGGAAGAAAGCAAGAGAGAAAGTACTAAAGCATGAAAGATTAACATCAGCTTATTTAAGCCATGAATGACTGCCCCAAACACACACACACACACACATATACACAGCCAGACAAAGGACGCCTCTCATGCTCAGCATACGAACGGACCCACTTCACTACCCACAATGCTCCTCTTCATGAGAGATACGCTCACTGAGGAACAGCAGCTGCTCTTTATAAACTGCTCATAATCAGAGAGTGGGACCATCTCATTACCCAACCGGACAGCGCGGTGGAGAGTTATGCAATTATCCCCCTGAATCACCAGTACCGTGAGGGTGTGCATATAAATATTACATGAATGTATGCTTAATATTAAATAAAAACAAAGTCATGAATAATTAATAAAAAGGTTAGAAGAATGACTAATGATGATGGTCAGTCAGCCAAACCAAATCCCTTAAAGGACACTGAGTAGCTGCTCTGAACAAAAAATAGTGCATTACAGTTTTAGAACGTCAACGGAATTCATTAGTGAAGCTCTAACTTCACATTAAAACGTGTGTGTGTGTGTGTGTAATCCTTTGAGATGGTGGATTTAGGGCAGTTGAGGGAGTTGAGATTACATCCCCATGACTCATCTCTCTGATCATGGCCAGTGAGACGGAGCAGATAATCCTTTTAAATGTGTAAAACACTGACCCTTCACACTCAAACACTGACCACCGGGACTTAGCTGTGTGCTCTCTGTGTGCGTCGGCAGCAAGCGCTCCGAGTTCAAATCTGGCAGCTCACCTCAATAACCATTAAAACTGTAACAAAAGGATCACAATTTGCAGTGTGGGCTACAGTGAACCAAGACATCAAAATAAAAAGCTATCAAGGGTTAAGAGTGCCAAAATTAAATAAATATATACTTAAATAATTAATGATGAAATGTGTCATGAATAATAGAAAGATGGAAATAAAAACATCATTAATTTAATGTCTCATGAATTATTTAAAATGGGAAATAATAATATTATGAATCAATTAAATGTGTTATAGATAATAATTTAACTATTAATTGGTGATTAATTTTATCTGCCAGTCTGACCCATCAAAGTCATTCAGCAGGACGTCTTTCTTTCCCATTTTAAACAATTCATGAGACATTTAATTAATGATGTTTTTATTTCCAATGGTATATAATCCATGACACACTGAATTAATTAATGATGTTTTTAATTACCATGTTATATAAGAAATGACACAATGATTAAGTAATGAATAATCTTTTAATTTCCAATTTTAAATCATTCATGACACATTCAATTAATTAATTATTGATGTATTTATTAATTTAATTTTGGGACTCTTAGCTCTTGATAAAAAGCACTTTTTGAGACTTTATTATTTAAGATTTTATTCTTAAACCTTGTTTGTCTTTGAAAATTCTTAAAAAGGAATACATAAGAAATGTCAGATCTTAGATATTCACCACTGATCACACACAGCTCTACTCCACAATAACTTCTTATTAATGTATGTAGAGCTGCTGAGAACATCACCCTCCACCAACACACACACACAATTCCACACATTCAGTTCTCAGAATAATTGGTAGCTGTCACACACACCCAGGCACAAGAAAACACTTCTACTTCTATGACACTAAGGTGTGTTACTTTTTGACCGACCTAAAAACCTCTGTTTAGTAACTCTTTAAACACTATGTTGACAGACGTCTTTATATATAGACACACACACACACACACACACACACGTTTACATCCGTGCAGGCTATTAAATGTGAGGTGGGGCATTACATCTCACAAATAAACAAGTAAGTGTGACACACACCCGCCTCTTTCATCTCACACACACATCTCATGGCATGATATGAGCTCTTTAGAATGTTGTGCTGAATTTACAGCAAACACACACACACACACTCCTATAATGTGTTACTCATCATGCAAACATCTCGGACACAAGCATTACGGACTGCAGTAAGACCGGTTCGCCCTGTTCATACGCTGCAGGACACAGTCACGACCTGATGGACACAGATAGACAGACAACGGATGAGGAAGAAACTCACTGGTGTGTCTGCCCTAACACAAACACACACACTCAGGTGTAGCTGCATCACTCACTGCTTTGTGAGTTTGAGTTGTAATCAATCACCTCCACAACAAAAACATCAGATGCACATATTCACGCAAAGATACAAAAAAAAGTCAAGATTCTCAACATGCATTACATCACAGCATCTACCAACTCTATACGTCACACATTACTAGAGGTCTACCGATATTGCTTTTTCAGTGCCGATATTGACACAGATTATTGCTAGTTAACAGGGCCAATAACCAATATTTGGAGCCGATATGATAAATATTATTGCGCAATATTATCACAACCGTGCACTCGATTCTTAATTTTGTGCTCTCGAGTTTCCCATTTGCGCTTGCGCCTTTGAAATTTTGCGGCAAGCCATTTTGCGCACTCTAGTTTTGGCGTTGATGTGATGCCGTAGGCGGGGGAGCGAGCAGAGAAGCTAAACACGGAAGCAGTACAAAACGCGCATGCGCTAGGAGTTTTCTGGATGGGCGGGGAAGCGAGCTGTCTGCTTTGACGGGGCAGAAAAGCAAAACTCGAAAGCGAAGTACATGCTGTCTGTTTAACAATAACGTTCGGATTTATACTCGATGGTCACGATATAATCATTTACTACATCGCACGTGGGACAAGCCGAGATACATCGAGTATATTCGATATATCGCCCACCCCTCCCTGGAACTAACACTAGGACTAAAAACAAGAGCTACTAACACTCACATACTGAAAATAATGTTCAGCAATGACAAAAAAGACAATTACACAGGTCAGAGAACATGAAAAACATCACATCCATATTCATGTGGTTGCATGTGTTAAAGATGTAAGAAGGTGATTTTGTGGGAGTGCATCTGCATAGAAAGCCTTGTTTTTGAGTGTGAACCATTCTCTCTTGAACTTGAATCAAAGGCCCTTAAATCAGAGTAAATGATGTTCTCTTATAGATTAGTCATGGAAACTGCGAGCAGGATGAGTTTTTCGGTTCAAAAACATGTAAGGTGACACTGCATGTCCTGCCCCGTGACAATGCTGAAATGACAGATTATGCATCCCAATTAGAAATATCATTATTGTGCAGAGAGTTTTTGTTTCATCTCCAATGGCTATAATGTCTAAATGACTATAATTACATTCATACAGACTAAGTCTTGTTAATCTACATTCTACAGCATGAGATTTTCGCTATGTGTACGCCCCATATATCACACAACGCAGATTCAGCAGACAGCAGCATTCCTCTGAAAGAGTGATGCTGGACCCCCTGACAGACAACATGGGAGGGCGATCACCCAAACCAAGTCTCTGCCTGATGCTCTGACCTCTCTCTGCCCGCTGCTTCCTTTATAAACTCTGGTGTAGGTTTTAGGTCACTCTGTCCCTGTTCTCTCTACTGCCCGCAGGCCTGTTCCAAGTCTGACACTTTCCCTGTTTAAAAGCTGTAAACTGGTTTTAACCTCAACGCAGTCGAAAGGACAAAGAGAAATCTATGAGTCAAAGTGCCACATCATCAGTGAGATAAGCAGATAGAGAGAGCAGTGACCTCTCTTACACCCACAAACACAATCCAATATTATCAGTCATTTTGAGGCTAATATTCCAAAAGCAATATCAATATTGATTCTTAAACTCAGTCCCTTTGAGTATATGCAAAAGACTAATGAAGTGTATTTGTCATTACTTAAATCCAGACCAGCTCCTTCAAAGTAGATAACAGTCTACATTGATATCGAATCAAATGGTGATTCTTTCTGTTGATTCAGAATCGATTCATGCATTCCAAAAAAAATCGATTCACATTTTTTAACTATCGTAATGGCACTAGTTTACTTTTTCCCCACGACACGAGTTCAGCTGCCAAACCGATAGACGGTGCAATGTCAAAATTGGCCCAGATAGACCTCCTTGCCATGAGCAGGAAGGAAATGCAGACAGTATGTGTACATATGTATTACATTTAGTAAACAACATCTGATTCAGTGTGATTTTGTTGTTGATCTGCCACTGTCACATGGGAAAAGTAACAAAAAAAATTTAATCATGAATCGCTTATGAACCGTGAATCAAATTTGAATTGAACCGTGAGCCTAAGAATGTGAATCAAATCCCGAAGCTTTCTAAATCGTGCACCCCTAACTGATATCTGCTAAATTAGACAGGTAATGCTGTGGCCCCAAAACAGTAACAGTAACCTCTCAAGCCACAAATGGAACTATATTAATATTGATGAAACCCAAATAAGTGAGGCAATGATCCACTCTTTTGAATGAATTCAGTTTTAACGTTTAGATTTGTTTTCTACTGAACATTTCCAGCTCACTTCTTTTTCTTTCAGCTTCTTCCGTTAGGGGTTGCCACAGCGTATCAACAGCCTTGCTGTTCGTGTTTTGAGGTGGCAGAAGTTTTACATCGGACGCCCTTCCTGATGTAATCCTCCCCTTTTACCCGGCCTTGGGACTGGCACCATGAGTTACACTGGCTGGTGTATCCCAACTGCCTCGTTTTCAGCCCTTCCCTTCTAATGACGTGAAACAGTGCCTAATGTTCTCATTTCTAAAGTGAAAGTAAGTGTTTGTTTCTGTCATTCCCTGACGTCCCTTCAGGAAACAACAGGATTTCACCGACTTGATTGACTTCACGATGCAGAATGGCGGGAAAAAAAGTAGGCCAGTGTTAGAACATTATAGCAGCAATAAATCTCATTTATGAATGACATAAAAATCGGGATGCGTTAGTGGAATGGCATGGTGGCGCCTCACAGCTAGAAGGTCCTGGGTTTGATCCTGGATCGGCCGTGGGGTCTCTCTGTGTGGAATTTGTGTTTCCTCCCTGCGTTCGTTGGGATTCCTCCCACAACCCACAGTTTAGGTTACTTGGTGACTCTAAATTGCCCCTTAGGCGTGCCCCTGAGTGTGTTTTTGCGAGTGTCCTGCAGTGTGTTGGTGTCTACCCAGAGTTAGTTCCCGCCTCATGGGTGTAGTTCCGGGATAAAACCCTGTCACTGTGACTCTGAATGCGATAAAGCGGTTTAGATAATGGATGAATGAATGAACTGAACTGAAATGAACATGAGTGAGACCATCATAGATGTGCTGGGAATCTGATGCTGAAACTGAGAAGATATCATGACACACGAAGATGCTTGGTCTCATTCAAGAGAAGGGAATGTACAACACTGGCAAAAAGCTTCTGCTGATTTTGTCTGAAGTTTGAACCAGTCCTGAGACAGACGTGGGAGGAAGAGTTGAGAGACGAGCATGAAGAAGAGGCTGAGCTACATATTTCCACAACCAGGTCATGGAAGACTTTTTGCACTAGAAAAACATTCATCTGAGTCTCTGAGAACATACTTGTGTATGAAACATCATACACATAAACAGAAACAAACATGAGAGCCACAGAACACTAAACAGCACAAAATCGCAGCGCAGGAGGACTCTGAGTCCTGTTACACTGCAGGAACATTCTCACTCACACACTTCACCATCTACACAGCTTTCTCATGTAAATATATAACCAGCATTTAGCATCATATAGCAGGAAGTTATTCCATCGGGTGGGTGTGTCCTCATAAGAGACCGAAACCACAGAAATCCCCAACTGAAAAGTTTGTTCAAGGGTGCATGCTTCAGATATTGTGTGTGTGTGTGTGCATTTGATAGGTTTAGGTCTCGGTTATGCAGAATTTTGGAGTCTGTATTATTTTATTGTTCTGGTTAGGATTATATAACGCCTAGGTAAAGGGTTATCACTGTATTGTGCATGGCTGAGTAACATGAACTTGAATCAATATCACGATTAATTAAATTTACCTCATTTGCGACTAATGTACAATTATTTTGTATAATTCTGAATGTCAGTTCTGATTCATTTTTGATTATTTGCCCGGCCCTTATATTGTAGATAAATTTAGGTTAAGGATTAAAGGTTAGATTTAGGTTTAAGAATAGAATCCATACAAGAAAAAAATCTGAATATATTAAAGTCAACATAATCGAAGTGCTCACGTTTGTACGAGCACACACCGGAGGACCTCAAATCAAAGTCCATCCACAACTCAAGCTGTGATAAGACTACAGGCTGTTGGAGCTGTGTTTAGTTCAGACTGTGTTGATTATTCAAGGCTGATTGTTAATGCTGGGTTAATAGTGTCTCTAAACTCAAATACGACACGCCCAAAAACAGCAACAATGTCAAAACAGAAATTGGTGTAGGTTGCGTATCTCTCAGGCACCACTCTCCAACTCAGTCAGCACCGTCTCTTATGCCTCTACTGCAATCAGACCAATTTTGTGTGTATTTTATTTAATATAGCAAACTCACTAAACACCACTCTTGTAACTTGTAAATTAAACCCTGTCTAGCCACGGTCAGTTAAAACAACATTTGCAAGAGATTTACGCGCTAAAAAGCAAACAGCCTAGTTCTCATGCTGACAGGGTGGCTGGAATTGAACACGTCTGGTGTGTAAATGTGTCAGTGCGAAGCGTGTTTTTGGAGTCTGTACGACTGTACCCAGGATGTACACCAAGACGAGGAGGTCTGAGCTGGGTTTATATTTACACTTACAGTATTTATCAGACGCTTCTTAGTCGAATCGCTCTACTCCCCGTGGCAAATTAGGGTTAACACAATATCTTAGCATCCTACTTTGGTCCAGTGACCACAGCAGCATTGCCTTAAGACATAACTGTAAAACTCAGTTTCTAGTGAGGTCATATGAGGTATCCAATCCAAATCCAAAATGGAAGGCACATATTTCCTCTCACACACACACACAACTTATGTTTTGATGATGAGGTTATCCTAGGCAGCAATACACCAAGACAATCAGATTTGGATCAGACTTCAGCAAACACAGCCAGTGTAAAAACAATCCATCAATCTCATCTCCCACACGTGTAAGGCCTTATATTCGGTAGGTCAGAGTAATCCTGAAGTCTCTTCAAACATGCTCCACCCTTCTCACTAAAGCAGCAGAACAAAGGCGGTAGAAGAGAAACAGTAACACAGTCGCAGCAAACACAAAGGCCAAACTTACACGGCATCGGGGCCCCTGAGGACAACAGGCACACCCCTGTCTCACAAACTCGTCACATACTGTACACACCTTTCCAACCTATGGAATTTGTCTGATGGAGACTTGTCAGTGTGAAGGTGCTTCATTAATCTTCCTCCGCTTTCAGTAGAGTGATGGAAGTAAGCTCAGATGTGCAGTGTTGGGTTAAAGCTCGTGTATTCAGGCCCAGATCCATGTGCACATCAGGCTAAATGTTAGTGCTGACAGATGGTTTACAATATGGACTGGCTGGAGTATTGAATTTCTTATCGTATGGATCTGTTGGACTATTGAGTTTCACAAGAGCAGAATGAGGACATCTGTGGATTTTAGACAGGCAGGAAAAACAAAGAAATGAGAAGGGGAAAAAATGCACATTCCTTTTAGCATGGAGAGAGAGAGAGAGAGAGAGAGAGAGAGAGAGAGAGAGAAGGGGGGAGATGTATAATTTTTGCATAACTGCAGAGTCGCTGGTGTAAACGTGGTGCGGAGTTCTTGACATCAGCACAGCTGCATCCACACTGCTGACCCAAACAACACAGACGGAGGTTAAACAGCCAATTCTGCTGAAAAAAACCCCAACTACATTCATACATTCAAGCAGCGCACGGTTGAAAATGCAAATGCAACTAAGTGAAAGCTAATAGGACATGTATGTGACTCATGCTAAAAGCCTGTCTCAGCTGTAGAGCAGTGTGAAGAATTCCCCAGCGCTGACCAAATCACCTGGTGTGTGTGTGTGTGTGAGATGAATGCTGCAGAGCCGGTGTGCTGGGGCAATAGCTAGCAATACAGGTTCCAGAGAGAGGCTGAAGTGCTGTCAGTCAGACATCCTGTCTCATGTCACGTCACAGTGAAAATCACACCCAGTGGGGTTAAAGGAGCAGTCCCATGCTCTCTCACTGGCTCCATGATGCCAGGCTCAAACTGACATGAGGGAATCTCAGATCATGTCTGTTCGATGTTGTCTTTTTGAGTGAATGATTATAATTGTGAACAAAGCACAGCACAGCGCACAGTTCATCCAAACAAAATGTGATCTCTGCATTTGACCTAACCATGAAGCAGCACTGGGCGTTTTTTTTTTGGAGAGTGTCCAGGAGTACCTCAGTGGCACCTTAACGGTCTGGGACTTTAAGGTGACCTTGCCATCACAGGGCCAACTCCCTAATCGTTACGCTACAAACTGCTACACCCCTACTGGGTGCCATCACATCATTCCAAATTTGACAATAATAAAAACAATGTGGTTTGTCTTTTACAAACCCAAGGTCACATCATAAGAGATCACATTAAATCACACAAAAAGAAGAGACTTGGAAAAAAAAAAGATCATTAAAACAAAAAGGTTTTGAGTTCAGATTTAAAGTCACAGAGGAAAGAGCGGTCACAGAAAGATTGAGAACAAGAAATCCAAAGTTTAGGGGTGAGAGTACGTAAGGATCTGCCATTCATCTGTCTTATCTTGGATTCAATTACAATTGACGTGGCCTCAATTTCTTTCAGTTAGATATGTATTTATCATAATGATCCATTAAGCTGAACATTTCATTCCCATCACTGTATGTCCTATGAAAACATCTCTTCTAATGCTGAATGGAAAGATGTTTTGTCAGAATGTACTGCACAAACACAGCAGCACATGTTGGATACATATTTCACTCCCAAAGACGCTTCACTGTATTACCACCCAACAATTGTAGTGGTGGCTATAACCCATAATAAAAACACATAAGCAAAGCTACTTCCTGGAGAAAAGCCAGGTTCTTGACACTCTACGTTAAACTGAAACTGATTTTTATAGCACAGCTTTAACTGGAAACCCAACAAATACCAATAACAACGCAGCAAGTAGCGTGGCTGCTGTTACCTAATGCAGTTTGGGCAGTGTAACGGTTAGGGGGTCAGTCCCATGATCCGAAGATCACAGATTCGAATCATGGATTGGTAAAGGTACTTACTGAGGTACTCATGAGCAAACAACCATCGCAAAACATGGTTCCTAGGAGCTGCCCCTCACTCCTTCACTGATGGGTCATTTCGTTGTGGTCCACTGTGTGCTGTGGTGTGTTCCTTCAAACAAGGAAAGCAGAAGTAGCCCCAAACACTCAGAAATGAGTTTTCCTTCAAATGACACATATTTGACCAGAAGGAAGTAAATGATATCTTTTTTAGCATATATTGTTTGTTGATCTGGGTACCAGGGTCACATGGCAACCTAAAGTCTCTCACAGCATGATGTCAGCTTTTTCATAAGATAGTTCTCCCCCACACCCATAATACACAACAATACACAAAAAAACTCTACTGTATATATTATTCTCTAAAAGCTACAGTTTTAGTGTATATTAAAAGACATATGAACAAATGCACACACAGCATGTTTTTTTTTTGAGGCACCAATGGAAATCTCAAAGCAATCTCAGCAATCAGGTTTGCTCTAAATTTTACCCACCTGCAGTGTGTGAGCAACACATGGTTTGGTCCTGCCAATGGTCAGACTGCACCATAGGGTCATTTCTGAGAACTCCACATCAGACTCTTAGAAAGCCAGATTCTAACTGACCTCGACTGTGTAAGGTCAGTAAGACAGTGAGAGCGCAGCACCGCGTCCGAGTTCACTGAGGTGAGAAGACAGTCCAAAAATATTGACTCTTGGCAAGAGACGCAGCTACAGACAGACGATTTAAACCCCGAGGAGCTGTAAGAAAACAGCCTGGACGCAACTCTGTCCTCCTCGGCTAGATTCAGGCACTGGAGGGATTTTTCCACAGGAAGCTGAATGGCCACTGCCCACTAAAATAGTAGATAGTCTCAAGATTTTGCTCACATTCCACTGTCAAACCAAGTTGCTGAATCTGACTGCTTACAAAAAAGAATTCACTTTCAGAGAGTGTCAAAACATAAAACCAGGTGTTTTCTTAAATGTACATCAGAAAGAATAAAAATACTTTTCATTTCCTTTATGAATCCTATCAGTTTATTTATGATGGCATGTACATCATTATGTTAAAAGCATTAAACTGCAACTCTCATACGCACATTAGTTGAAATCAGCCGTAGCAATTTGTTAAAAACTGAGAATCCTAAAACCACAAATCCCAATTCTAAAAAGGTACCTACAGATGACAGATGAATCTGTATTCCAATATTATCAGTAGACAATGTTGGGGAGTAACGGAAGGGAATGGAATTTTTCTGTTTCACATGTTTATCCTCTTTCTAATAAATTACGGCAATTCCTTTCATTACCGGAAAGCCTTCAGAACACACAACCAAAGATTCTAATGTAAACTTTTAACACAAGTTGCCACTGTCACACAATGGAGAAGTCAGCGCTGGAGGCTGCGCAACAGAACCAGGGCAGAAACGCCTTTATGTATTGGAAATTCTTACAACACTTAACATTAAAATAAGAAAGAGGGCGGAATATGAAGGGTGTGACTGCCACATTCATACAGTTGCAAAAATCAAGACAATGTGGAAGTAATCCAATTCAGAATATGTTACTCACATTGAGTAATCAAACAGGAATATGTAACAAATTAGATTTTAGGGCATGTATTCCGTATTCTATACTGGAATACATTTAAAAAGTAACCTTCCCAACACTCAGGGATGAAAGTCTCATTTCAAGTTATGAGTGTTGTAGTCATGTCATGCTGTAGTTTTTCCACAAAGATTTTTGTGTTTTTAATTCCTCTGTCGGGGTTTCTATCATTTTCATCCATCACACATTCGATTTTTAAAATCCTATGTAACCACTAAACAGTGTGGGTTTAAACATCCTATAATTAACCTGTGAGGCTCGTAACATTATAATTTTACATTCCTGACAAATCAGAATCTATACAAATGTGTTTAATGTTCTGTTCACTTAATACCACATTAGGAGAGTACTAGTTAAAGGTAAAGAAACACACAAAGGAACCAATGATGACTATGAACCTCTTCTTTAAGTCACGTGATACACAGAAGTAACACAAAAGACCTGTTATAATCAGCTGTGGACACGCACAGCAACCACAAATCTACCCACTAAATAAACGTCTCAGAGAAAACAGCAAATGGATAATGATACCAAACTCTAGCATGAACGTTAGGGTTTCATAATGACAGAAGAGTCGGGTAGTAACCACAACAGACTTGAGAAAACACATTCACAGCAGAGAAGAGAAGTGCTATCAAGACACTATAAGAAGGCCAGTGTCCATTTTCTAAGGGATAAAAAGAAAAGAGTGGCTAAATTTTCTGTATCGTGTGGGGTTGAGTGGGGTGCACCAGGGCAAAATGGGCAGTATTCCAGCACCACGGGAGCAACAGCCGAGCAGCAACTAGCACATGACAGAAGCGCTGTGCCCTCAGATCTGAACTGCAGCATCACGACTACTGCAGCACGGGGGAGGAAGATGAGGGATGAGAGAGAAACAAGCCACCTTAACTCCGGCACAGATTCATGAGCAGAAGGTATAGGTATGGAATAAACCCAGAGATACTGTTACAGCTTACATCACTCACACACACACACACACACACACACACGCGCGCGCACTCAGAAAGAGAAATAGCGAGAGAACCAGAGATCCACAATTAGGCTGACAAGATCTATAAAGTGTAAAAATGGACTAAATGGTATATTAAAGAAAAACTGTAAATACAAAGAAAACATGGACATATATGATTTATGATTTCGTTTAGATTCAATTCAGATATCAGCAATCAATGAGACAATATTATGTGCTGATTTAAAGCAATTATTTCCATTCATATCATGTCACAAAAAGCAAATAAAACATCCTTTGACATTTTTATTCCTAAACTCAACTAGACATTTAAATCAAGTGACGTGACAATATGTATAATGTCTGATCGAGGTTTTCGTTTTGGACCGACGCTACATGATTGTTGATCTTTGAGTTGATGCATCAATGCATTGTTATACGCCTAATAAAAGCCATTACGTGAAAACACGGGACGTATATGCAGTAACAACTTCTCTAACTTTACCCTCCTCATACATTCCCACTGCAGTAATACTGCATACCAGAGTTTAAACTTCACACACTGTTGGGGTATGGAGCTGGAGTGTGTGATCCTGGAGGCTTCCCACACCCACACCCACACTAACACACCCACACCCACACCCACACTAACACACCCACACCCGGACCCACCAATGGCTGGTGCTGACTGACATGCTGAAGTGGATTGAGAGTGTGTATGTGTGACACTCCTAAGCAACCAAAAATGCTACCATTCATATGTGATAAAACCAAGAATGTGTAGATGGCAAAGGTTAAAGGTAACCGGTCAACATGCTGAATCATCAGAATTTGTCAACTGAGCTGAGTTTTCTCTCTGTTGTTAGTAGTGAGTAAGTCAATAACAATCAGCGTCTTGTGGGCAGAAACATCTGAAATTAGGCAGCTGGGACGGGACGGAGTGGTTTAAGCGCACAAAAGCTTCAGTTCAAACTCCATGCGAGATATACAGGTTTTATATGTACAGTAAACAACAACATGCCCACAGGACATAAAGCAGTTCCCAATCTCGCTTCACTAACACTAGTTACACATCCACAAATACAGAGCTTTAATAGCATCTCTACTTGTGGAGGATTCATGAAATAAAGTTTTAAAGCAGCAGCAAATCAACAGCAGCATTAGACTTGCTGTGAAAATAAGATGAAACTGTTAGTTAAAAACAGCAGACAACAGCTTTGGCTATTATAAAGAGAGTGATTAAACCAAGAATGCATCATTAGAATGTGATACATAAAGTGTGGTTATAGAAGTCTGATATACAGGCTCACATTGGTGTGTGTGACTCGGCCTGAATTTGAAATTCAAATAAGAAGTGGTGTCCGTTTGATCTACATCCTCATAGGCATTTGCCATTCATCGTTAATAAAAATAAGAATAAAACCCATAATTAAAAATAGGCCCGTAAACGTTACTCATCTTACAAAACTGTTTAAAGCCTCTCAAGCCTTTAAAACCTCAGAAACAAAATAACCGCACATCAACTCGCAATATACATATACCTGAATTACATTAGTTTAATATAGGATGACATGAAATAAACACATGAAAACAAGAATATGGTTTCTAAAATAGATGTTTCATAACAGACCGTTCTAAACCTGGTTTGAGACAAAGCAAAATAAGTTGTGAGGTATTTTGTTCCCGCTGCTAAACTGTATTATAACGTGATCCTCATTACACATTTCAACACAAAATGCGAACTCTTCACGCTTCATCTCACCTGAGTCGCAGCGGTTCCGCCAAGCACACCTGTAAAAGTCCGATTTAAAAACTCCACCTGCGCACGACCTCACACTCTTCGGGGCTCACACCTGCGGGAACAACGCCACCAAATGTGTGTGTAAATGAATCTCCAGCGCGTCCTCTAACGGCCGCGTCTCCCGCTCTGTCTGACTGCGTGCGTGAGGCTGCGTCTCAAAAACCGCGTACCAGCGTCAAGACGCAATATTAGCCCCGCCCCTAAATCTCGCCCCGCCTTTTAAAGGGACAGTTCAATTTTCACGTTTACAACGCTGCCGATTCACCTTTTCACAATGAGGTTTGTGTCAATATTTTGTTGTTGGTGAATATCTTTTTCTCCCAAATTTGCTTTATGATCCCGGAGAATATCAGACTTTTTTCTTGCAAATTTGTGGATTTTTGTCTCGTAGATTTGCCACTTTAATTTAAGAGAATCTTAGATTTCTTAGATCACTTTTTCTTCTACGACTTTAATCTCGGAGTTTTTTTTTCTCGTAATTTAACGACACTCCATTTTTTCTTTTTAATCTACAAAGACCCTAAATTACAAGCCTGATAAATAATATACTAATAATCCTCTTTTCTACCTGTTATTTAGAGTTTATATTTTATATGTATTTGTGCCTTATTTGCTCTTTGTACATTGTAAGAATTGTAGCCGCATCGTCTCGTCTCTCCCTGTACTTGTATATAGCTGAGATGATTGACTATAATGGCTGCAACGCCCATATGACTACTACTCACACTTATCACTTACTTACATTATTAACAAAAAATGGTGCACTTACCCCCTAGCCCTCATGTATGCTCATGTTGGTTGTGCATTACATTCTTATGTAATGCATTAGATTTTTTATTTAACAGGCTTTGTTAAGGTGTGTAACTTTAGTAAGTTCTTTTCAGGGTTGATCAACAGAAGTGGACCACAAAGCACTGGATAATGCTCTAAATGTAAACACAGGTGCTGACCCAATAGAATACAAAGCCGTCACAATGTTTTGGGATGTATTTATTTTTATTTAGAAAATAATAGAATTTCTGTTACCTCAGTATCATTTTGGGTCACTGTAAACCAATTTCCACAATCAAGAGTTTAGCCCGCTTAGCGTTTGAAAGCTGTGTAGTAGTGTAGGTATAAGCTTTAAATCAACCAAATGCTGTCACATAGTCTAATAAAGAATATACACACATCATCTCACCTTGGGAATAAACACTCAGTATTATACAGGCTGCATGTCTCTCAAACCAGACACTAGTGTATTAAAAGTGTGTTAAAACTCAAAAGCGTGAGGATCTGGGATCATCAGTTTGAAATAGTGTTTTGAGCCAAACCCATTATCCCAGGGCTGTACCATATTGCAACATCTGCAATGTATACTGTGATATAAAAATACAGGTTTTTAAACAAAGCCTTGAACATGTCTATTTCATATTATCATTGGGCTGGTTTTGCTGTGATACATGATTTTGATTTCATTTGTCTTATTTGACACTGAAGGTCCTGCGATGTGTCAGGATAATCCATAGGTAGAGTTCCAAAGGGCACACTATTTAATACCCGAGTGCAGGCTTTGGCATGCAGTTTTGTGCCCCCCAGGATTAGCATCATGTTTGGCCCACCCCCGGGGGTCTGATGGGTCATTATAAAACAGCATTTGTGGCTGATAACAGCGTAGACACTATGCCAGGATAACACACATACATTAAAAGCCTCAAAGAAAGAACATTAACTCCTGGGATGTCATTCACCACTGCAGAAGCACATCATTTGCAGTCTATGCATCCATCACCACACAACAAAAAAAAACAAGTTGGAGAAACCTGGAGTAACTAGAGTTCTTTATCACAGTTCACAAATGGTGAATCGCTTTAAAGCAGTAACCATGATCTGTGTGATAGTGTGTCAGTGTGTTGAACTAAGGCAAAACACACAAACACAAACCTTCATAGTAACAGGCCAAAGCAACCCCTGCCACATCACAATTCATCGGCAATAAACATGATCTGCACACACCAGCTGAAGCAGTGAAGCACACACTTTTTTCTTTTGTTAAAAGATATTTTCTCACAAAAATAAATATGTTTTCCTCATCTGAATACATTTACATTTCAATCCCTTCATAATTCGACTTTTGGTATTTTCTCATACACAGATATGGAGTTGACACAAGAGTGTATAAGGACATGAAAATGCATGTTAGCATAGACTTAAGTCTGATTTCATTCATACTAAAATAAAAAACAGAGGAAAAGGCATCACTGTAGGCAGACGTATCACGGTGAAAATACCCCCACATGATCAGCAGACTAATGATTGTACAGCACATTACAAATGGTCTCTCCCTCTTTCTTTCAGTCACACTCTAACAATAGGGCATATATTTGTTCATCCAACTCAAGCCTAGTGGTCAACCACTTCCCCTCTGCTATGATTTGGTCAAACACAGACCTGTTACAGTTCGGAAACAAAACCAGCCTTATGTCAACGACTGATTTTTGTAGCTCAGTGTTTCGATTCTCTAGCCTCAGGGTTAGGTGTGAACGTGATGACCAAGCTCAGTCCTGTAAATTTCATATGTTAAATGTCATGGCAGACGTTGAAGCATTTTCCTAAACATTCAATAACTTATGGCAAACACATGGCTTCCTAAGCTATGATGAAGGACTTCTCATTTTTTCCTGGTAAAGTTATGAGAGATATGAATGTTGTAATGAATCCATTAAAATTCAGAATACTTGCACACATCTGCTAACATACGACCTCAAGTCCCAATCAAACCCACCTAAAAAGATGACTTCCTGCAGGGCCCCTCTTTTGTGAAGAGAAATGGACCTTTTTTATTACCAGCTGTGTGTGTATGTGGGGGTGTGTGTAGGTGGGTGTACAATCTGTCATTTCCTCAAAGAAGTGCAGTTAGCAAGTCATTTGATGGTCCACGTGGTTCATATTAGCCTTTAACAAGCAGAAAAAACTAATATAAAAAGGAATATAATTGGTGCTTAATGTACAGATGTGAGCACAGGAAGCTGAGATCGTTTTGGGGTGCTGTAGCACAATTACTGTGCTGTTTGAGCAAAATGAAAAGCGGAATGAGATTCATTTCATAAGAGGGGCCTGCCATATTTGCTGCTATATTAAATACCTTTGTCAGTTATGAAACACTCCACGGTTTCACCAAAGCTTCTCTGTGTTCTTGCCCTTCCCCAGGCTCCTCTTTCTTCCCTGCTCACTGTCTTTCTCTCTCTGCCTCTATTTCTCCCCTTCTCTTCCCCACGCGCTACCTCGTGAAACGACGTTATTGAAAGCAGAAAGCCCTCTGGTCACGATTCTCAAGTGTTAGAAACACTTCTCAACTCCAACACCACCTTTTCTCTCCTTCAATCTCTCTCTTTCCCTCTCTCTTTTAATTACTTCCTTTTCGTCTAAACAGAGGGGATATTAAACGGCAGTTGTTCACCACATCACAAGAACGACTGACTGTACCCTTGATAACAGACAGTGTATCTCCTCAGCTTTCATCCTTCTTTCTACTGCCCTCAAATAGAAAATTCATATAAAAACGAGACTTGGTGAAACTGCAGTTTTAGCACATATGAACTCACCAGGGCAGGAGCCTCACACTCGGATTAAAGTATTATTAGAGTAATACACCACAAAATGTTACTGAGTATGTGTGTGTGATGTACGTGTAGGGGGTGTGATGTGTGATGCACAAATGAAACACACAAATACACAGCCACAGACTCACACACAAACAACAGCACACAGGACAGCAGCAGGTCAGAGACATTCGACAACTTCCTTAAATGTTAACGCACACATATTCACACACATTCTAAACACAACATTGTGCTGTGCACTATAGGTTGTGTAGGGAGCCACTAGGCACAGACAGTGTTGACAGTAAACAGTAGTGGAGTGTACAGTGAATCTATCAAGGCTCCTTGGTGCTGGATCCGAGCTGCATAATTGCGGAAAAAATGGCTTTGTATTGTTTTCTGTAATATATATATTATGATTTTAAGATGCTGGGCCTTATTAATTTTTCCTTAAATTTGATAAGACTATGTACAATTAATGATGTGTTCTTAAATTACTCGCAATTGCAGAACTTCAGAACTGAAGAAAATCCAATATGCCGATATGCGTTTATAGATCCCATTCTTACCTAAGAACAAAGCTGAAGTAAGAAAACTGGCCAGTGTCAGGATCTTTGTTAAAAACTGCGGAAGTGGGTTTTAGGAACAACTTCCTTCGTAAGAATGGACAGTGAATGAGGCCCGCTGTTTTTAATCAAATACTAAAAATCAGATAATTATTCTAGAATGAGCAACATGATAACATGGGGAGGTTCCACTGCACAGACAACACAATTAATAATAAATGGCAGAAAAATAACTGTATTCTGGAGCATTTTATGAGTATATCTATCTATTCTTTATCCACGAACCCCAAAATCATAGTAAATAATGTTTAGTCAGATCAGGCAGATTTCCCTTGTAGATGAGTCATGAAAAATGAGAACCAGGGAGGTTTTTCTGTGTGTGTTTTACATGACATGGCACATTCTGTAATGTGACTGGTGCACATGCAAACACCACAATGATGCTGAAAAGATAAATTGTGTAGCTTTGACCCGGAGCACGAGTGTTGCTATTGCCTACTGAGTGCATTTGTAAAGCACATTATATCAGATATGGGTTAGGGTTGGTGTTAACACTAATCCTTACTCTGTAACACTTCATTCATTCAACTGGGGTTGCGAGAGGACCGGAGCCCATCCTGGGAACTACGGGCACAAGGTGGGGAACAACCCTGGGCAGGTGCCAACACACTGCAGGGCACACACAGATTTACACAATCACTCTCCTATTCACACCTTATTGGGCCCATTTAGATTTGCCAATTCGCACCCGGAGAAAACACGCGAATACAGGGAAAGCATGCCATCTCCACAGAGAAAGGCCCCTTAGTGGTAGCCACTGTGCCACCGTGCCATTCCCATAACACTTATTATTTGATGATTTGAAGACCCCTGAAGCCTGAAAGGAAAAGTTTGTTTTTGTCTCGCTGAGTTTATCAGACTAAATCACACTCAAAAACCCAAGTGCCGATTAGGAGAACCTCAAACCTGAAAACCCTCCATTTCATTGTCTTTTAGGGGAGAGACCCTGCATTCATTCACTCCATCACATAAGATCATCCTGTTCTCTGTTGAGAGCAACATTACTACACCAAAAGAAAACAAAAGTAAAAATGCACCTTCTGATATATATATGTCATTAAATGTTTTGATTAATTCTAATCCCAACTGACTTCATGTAGCTCTACACATACTCTCACCCTCAAACACATACACACAATCCAATAAAGTCATACAGGGACAATATAGACACATGGTTATATTATCATGGTGATGACATCACTCTCTGACATCACTTTCTGGCTGCAGATCAAAGAACCTGCCAATGTTGATGGTAAGATGAGGCAAGGCCGGACGAGAATGAAGATCTGTGTGTTTCTGAACTCCCATCCCCTTGCTCCCACATACACACAGATACCAGAACACACACACACGCCCACTGTGTGATGTCACTGTTGGTGTGGCAAGCTGAGGATGTTACGTCAGAGAGTCAAAGCATTAAGGGCAAGAAATATTCTCTCTCCTACACACACACACTCACACAGACTCACATTTTGACATTAAATATTCCTTGACTCCAAAAGGTGCTGTTTTTACAGGCGTGTGTAAATTCAGAGTCTCGGATGATCGGCATCTCGGTTTCACAGCTTAGTGTTTGATTAACAATCTTAATATCTGTTTGCCTTTATGTAAGTCGGTTGTTCTGTCATCTTCTGACAGACGCTTAGGATGCAGGCTGGACGTCCGATCGTAGTGATTAACAAGGTCTTCAAAGCACTGGTGAACTTCCACCTGTGATCTCTTCAAGCATTGTTGTTCCAAACGTGCGCAGAACTTCATCTGCACAGATTCAGAGGTCAGAGCTGCACATTTCAGCCCCCAGCTAGAGTTTAGTGACTCCAACTTCACTCCTTCTTTCTTTAAATCTGGGTTCCATGTGTGCATTTAGTTCCGGCTCTCTCACCCCTGCTGCCCTTCCTCCCGCCCCTCCTCATCCTGCTGCAGGTGCTGCTTCCTCCCATCTTTCTCTTCAGTCAGCCATTTATACAAATCACACTGATTCTGCTTGAATGTTTTGTTTTCGTGTTGGCAAATGTGATGTAAAAATAAAAATGAAAAACAAACAAAAAAGTAACTTGCTGATACTCCAAAACCATGCAACTCACACATGCAGAAAAATAAGAATAAAAAAAGTTGTTAGGTACAAAAACAGAAATCAGAAGTGTTAGTTTCCCTCTGGAGTAGAAGGTAAGATGCACACAAATAGCAAAAAGAAATTACTAAACAAACAAAAAAGCCTAATTCATAAAATAATGCCTGCCATTTCCAAAAAAAATGAAAGAACTAAAGAAAGAAATCATCCTGTAACGGAATATCCAAACGTGATAAAAGATCTGGGGTTCAGGTTTTTTTGTTGTTACTGTTGCTGTTCCCCTCTAGACACAAATGAGGATTATTTTGGAGTGTGTGGGGGTCAGAAACTCCTCCCCGTGTTGGCATCACAATCATAATCCCATCAGACGAAGGAGGAGAAGCCGGCGATGGGGGCGCGGGAGCCGGGGGCCAGGCTGCTTGGGGGCCGGTACAGGGTGCTGTGCTGACTCGGGGGGTTAGAACTCTGCTGGGACGGGGTGGGAGTCCGACTGCCTTTGGGCCGAAACAGGCTGCCCTGTGTCTGGGCCTGCGCTTGGGCCTGGGCCTGGGCCTGGGTTTGGGACTGGGACTGGGATTGGGATGGGGACTGGTGGTGAGGCGTTGATGAGCCCAGCTGGGGGGGAAGAGGAGGCAGAGGAGGCAGAGGCGGTGGGGCAGAACTGTGGTCCTTCTCTCCGGCTTCCGACTCAGCGTAGGTGAAGGCCTGAGCACGGGAAATGCCTTTCTGCTGCCGACGCCATGAGTTGTAGTAAGTGGGGTCGCTGATGTAGTGGTTGACGAAGGAGTGCGTCTTCTGGCGGCTGGGGTCCACCTCATACTCACTGTCGCTGCCCTGAGGAAGGGAGAGAGAGAGGGAGAGGGAATGAGTGATGATTGAAACAATCTTTGATGCAGGCCAATGTAAGAATGAAAGAACAAGCTTTGGTTTTTAAGCAGGCTAGTGCAGTGTAGTCAATCTCATGCACAGGTTAGTATGGACTAATCAGTGTTGGCAGACGCTCTTGTCCAGAACAACTTCCATTTTCCTAATTTCAGGGACAGTTTCCTTGGTGCAACTTGGGGTTAAGGGTCTTGATCAGGGACCCAGTGGTGGTAGTGCTCAAGGTAGAATTTGAACCCACAACCTCTTGGTCCAGAGGCGAGCATCCCAACCACAAGAACATCACCACCTCTTTTAAAACGCTGTAGCTTTAAAAGTGACTAACTCCTTTTTAAACAGTGATGTAGTGTGGCAAAACATCACATTTCTCTCTTTACAAAGATGGATATTTTTGAACACCAGATGATTATGATTGGAGCTGAATTGGCAAAAGTGTCATCTGATAGGCAACTGTGCCTGAATGGAGTACACTCATTGCGTCACAATACGCTCTTGGCAGCTTCCAGTTGAAGTCGAAGGACGGAGTCTACCTTGGTGAAGACGGAAGCAAGAATCTGTGCTTCAATGATGTTAACTACTTTTTTGTCTGTAGCTTGTGGTGCAACTAAAACTATATTAAAACAGTATCTTGGCTGTAGCTTAGTAACTTTTAATCATAAGTAGCGTGAAGAAGCTACCGTTAAAAAGTATCTTCTCAGACGGTAGCTACTTTTCAACGGTAGCTTTTCAAGCTACTTGTGAATAAAAATTACTAAGCAACAAGTAATCACAAGAAGCTTGAAAAGCTACTGTTAAAACGTAGCTTCTCCAACACTGGAACTACTGTATTAGTAACTTCAACATATAGAAAACAATTAGCCATCAGAAAACAATGACATATGGTTGTTTTGTTATGATGAAATAACCTCAGGCCTGTGTAATAGTGGTGATGTTACTCTCAATAAAATAACCTTCTACTGCATAAAATGGTTTAAAAATAAAATTGATGTTTTAAAACTGCAGTTTAACAAATGCAGCACATAGTCACTATGGGTCAGTTGTAGAATTCTAGCAACCACAATTCACCCTCAAAACTCTTGAGGCCAAAGACTCAGCCTAGAACTATATTTACATTTTATAGTTAGACTCATACCATCAGATTTTAAGTGGGGAAACTGGGATAAAATGATAGTGTAGTCATGCATTGTTAAGAAAAGATTTGAAGTAAAAAAATGTGTAGATCTGGAGCAAAAAAAGACTGCATGTAAGTCAAGGTGAGATTTTCATCACACATCTTATCTTCCCGCCTACCACATGCAGCTTGCTCTCTGAAACAACCTTGCTGATATAATGTGTGTAATGTTAATTTCTGTTTTATCCATCTGACCTTTGGACTTCTGTGTTAGATATTTATTAAACAGAAGTTGTAGTACATAAAAGTACACTGGTTTTTAGAGTAATGCTAGTTAGTGGAAGATTTAGACAGAAACTGGTGGTAAAACTGAGATATGATACAGACATCGCTCTCTGTCTCTCTCTCAGCCCATTCTTAGAGACAATGCTGAAGAGAATTAAGTACTCAAAAGTGTGGTTACACTTCACCAGAATTTTTGTAAAGTCAGAAACATAAGCAATCTGTCAACACATTTAGCGACTGTACATCACACTCAGAAGGAGAAATGCAGTTTTCAACTGCTTAGCTTCCAGTTTATCTATTGTTGCTCCAACTATGTTACATGTTAGCAGCCTGGAGTACATGAGATTATTTAACAGATTAGTAATCTAAAATATGAACACGGATTAATGATAAATCCATTAATTGCATAACAGGCAGAAAAGTCAGAAACGTCCTGCAAAACGTATTTTAACTTAGAACAGAAGAATAAAAGGGCACCGTGATATGAATTGAAACCCTTTTTCTCCAAATAAGAACCAATAAGAACACAGTTAAAGTACCGGACTGAAATGTAATACCGCTAAAAGTAAAATCTAAACAATACCCATCCTTACTGAACAGTGAACTGTATAAACCCACCTCCATAGAAACATATCATCATAATAACATAGTATTTCAACAAAATAACATCATCCCTCTTACGCAACAAGGCCTTTAAGTTGAATGTCAACGTCATGCATTTCGAATTAACCGTACGCTCAGATGAGAGTTAAATCAGCATGAATACATCAGCAGCACAGGAAAGTCATGCGGTTTATGCCACTGGTTATTGCAACTCTCCCATCAGCCCTGTAGATGGTGGGCGAAAAGGGAATCAGGGTGACGAATTGGTGAGCAATGAGAACACCATGAGCATGTATGGACTTAAGAATAAGATCAACAACCCTCCTACTGTAAATCCAACCATAATCAGGGTTGCCAACTTTTCCAAAAACCTCGGAGTGAGATTGTGGGTGTGTCTGTGGCTGATGTCGGGAGCGTTCAGTTGGGATCGTTGAGCAAGGGGGGCGAATCAGTGAATCATCATGGGGGGTGGGGGGTGTTTCGTTTATAGTCATTCGGAAATGAGTGCACATGAGTGAAAAAAACACAGAAGAATTTCAGATTTGGCGTGAGATTTCTTTCTTGAGCGTGAGCGCATGAGATTGAGGCTGAATGCGTGACTGTCACGTCGGACGCGTAAGAGTTGGCAACCCTGCATAATATACCAGCTTTGTGTCTTTCTGCTGGAGGAGAACTGTGTTTCTGATCTCTCGGAGGAGGGATGTTGAGCAGTAAGGTAAATGTAAGAATGGGGGCGGAGCCAGATGAAGGCGGCATCCTGTCAATCAACAGAGAAACGTCACTACGATTGCTCACCCAATGAGGCGGAGGAACGGGGAGGCCTCCAGGCTTATAGGAAAACACAAGCGCCTCCTAGAGGTGAACAAAGACACTGTGTTTACAGTAGCAAGGTTGAAGACGGAGCTTTCATGCACAGTCAGAGGTGAGCAAAGTGCAAAACCATCCAACCCACATTCATGATAACACAGGGGGGATGTGGATAACAGGATTGGTGGAATGGCACAATTTAAGCTTTTGTGGTGGTGTGTAAAGTATATTGGCCGATATTGGTCTAGTGGAAAGATTCCCGTCTTTGGATGAAGACTATGTGGGTTCAGAACCTACTCCAGCACTACTAATATTGGGTTCATGAACCAGACCATTAACCCCAAGGGTCCTTGTTCCAGAGAGGTTCCATTCACCTAAATTTTGGAAATGGGAGTAGCTCTGGATAAGTGCATCTGCTAAATGCCATAAATGTATGGAGGATAAAACTATATCGGGCAGAAACACACATCTCCTTCCCAAATAAGCTGCCGATAATTCAGCTGAGAAATCATTTTGCTCTCAACAATGGATGTTTCTATGTACATGCATGTGAGTGTGTGTGTGTGTGTGAAAATGATAGAAACAGTAGAAGCCTACATACCCCTCCCCGCTTCCCCTTTTCTCTCTCACTGCAAAGCTCAGATATTCCCTTGACGCTCCTGCTGTCTAGTCTCCTCTCTGCACCAGGCAGCCTGAAAGTACTTTAATAATTTACTGCACACTAAAATACTGAAACACAGGCCTTTTGTCCACCTATCAGCCCCAGAGCACTGCAGTCTGTTCACTTCCTCTACGCCATATGGAATCCAGACAGGAATTCACAGCTTTGGGAATTTAGGAATTCTACTGTTAGGTTCTGACCATCTGATCTCTGCATCGCTGCTGCTGTTCCTCTGTTAGACACCAGGCTTCATTCCACATACTGAGTGGACAGAACAGTTTTTTACATTTGTCTATCGCAAAATAAAGTATATCAGACAGTCCTGTGTCCACGCCACTTTTGGGGATGCTGCTTTTCAACGGTAGATTTTCAAGGATTGCCTAGATTTGACATAGGCAGCAGTGCCCAAGGAGTGCTGCTTGGGGATGGTGCCTTGCTCATTAGTATCTCAGTGGTACCTTTACCGGTCCAGGATTCGAACCGGCGACCTTTCCATGACAGGGTGAACGCCCTGTCACACTACCAACTGCCCCTACAGCTACAAACTACTGCCGAGTAAACTTAGTTAAGCTACAGCCAAGCAGCCAAGCTGTAGTTTAATGTAGTAGTTTGATCCACCCTCTGACTCCATCTCGCATCTGCCAACAGCATCATGCGACATAATACTGTGGGTACAGTAGCCTATCAGATGCCACTTCGGTCTACACTGGAAGTAGTAGGTTGATTAAACGTCCATAGTGGAAAGACCATTTACTAGTAACCACTACCCAGGGTAAGAACAGATTGTGGGTTCAGATGTTTCTCCCATTGCTGTAGTGTTCTACTCCCCTGGCAACATCATATAACCCTCAGATCTCTGCCATCTCTGGGATCCGTGCCATAAGTACATATGCAACACAGATGCATCATCTCATATTACACACAGACCAACAGTGGAGCTGAGAGTCTCCCGCAGGCCCCTCACATCAGGACTGAACCTCAAAATCCCCTGAACTCCTACATGCAGTGCTACACAATCCTCTACACCGTGAGTCAAAAAAGTAAACATTATTGTCAACTATACTATATATCTATGTATATATAGAGAGATGAGGCGATGTGGCTCCTGTTTCTACAGTAAAAAGAACAATGAGGCACATAGGACAAGCAAAAACCATAAAGGTTTAGCTATGGAAACTTTAATAACACAGTTTTTTCACTAACAACATTTTACAGTGCACAATAAACACAACTTTAACAGTGCTAATAAATAGTGAGTGAATATATGACACTAAGAACACACCACAGCACACGATGCACCACAGCGAAATTTGACCTCTGCGTCTCCATCTGTGTAGAAACCGTGGGCAGCAAACCTTGACAGCGTCCTACTGCAAATGGCATATATTTATAGTATATACAGTTCAAAATTATGACTTAATTTGTAAATTGTTATAACAATCTCCTCGGTCTAACAAGCGAAACACAGTTAAAGCCAAACACATCACTAAATTCTTCTGAATTCATCTGAGGACGGAGGTGGACTTCTACAGTCTGGACTTCTCCTAAGACAACACAACAAGCTGAAGGTTCTGTAGGAGTTTTGGATTGTGTAAATTGTGTTGTGAGATAATGCCAGCGAGTATGTAATGTTTGGGGACTGTTGCAGTGTTGTGAGATTATCGTAGTGCATCTGTTCTGAATGAGATCAGTGATGAAGGCATAATGAAAGACATTCCAGTCGTGCCAATGACTTCACAAACACAATAACACACAAAGCAAGCGGGCTGAATCACAACTCACAAACCCATTATTCACTTTGGCCCAAAACCCACAGGCAGGACCACAGTGGCAGCAGTGAGCATTCAGAGTGTACATAGTTCTGTCTGTTAGAGTGTGTGGATGTGTTTTAGAGGACAAGTACATTCACAATAATGAGTGCGGCATCATCACTCTCGGCTCTATTTGTCTTGACAAATGCAACTCATATTGGCAAGTTTAAAGATGTTTATAAAATTCAGATCAGTTACGCTTTGATGAAGCTACACGATTTTAAGGCTCTCCTTCAAGCTCAACCCCACATTTGATTGGTAATTAATAATCTACAATCTCTATGTGATCAATTTCTAGGATTAGAGGTCAAATCTGACAAGGTGTCTAGCCTACAAAGTATATGGGCCAGTAGCTGCCGAGCTACAGCCAATCACAGCACAGGACACGGGCCAAGGCAAAAAGGTGGAGAATCTCACTTCAACTCAGCTCATTTTCCTGAACTGCTTTTCGCATACCTTTTTGTAACAGAGCATTGTTTTGTAGATCAGATGGACAAGTCATGCAGAAAGATCACATAGTTGGTGACCTCCCGTGGTAACTGCTAACCCTCTTGGCAAAGGGATGTTGAATGAAATTATTTGGTTTCCAACACTGCTTTTTGAGATAGATAAAAAAGCACACAAATTTAGCCTATCAAAGTTGAATTATATTTATAAGAATCACCAGGCAACCCCACCACAAGTCTCTGTTCACACTACACAACTGTCTGACTTGTGGTTGGGCATTTCATGGTTGTGAAGCATCAGCACAGTGATCTGACCACTTTCAGAATCGTGTTGTGTGAACAAGGCATTAGACTCTAGGGTTTAAGGTTTAGGGTCAATTAACACAAAATCTGATCAATTAACACAAAATCTGATCTGAGTACAGTCAAAAGGTGGATGCAGAGAACAGTAATAACAGTAAGATCCAGTAAAATGTAAGGAACTGATTTAGATCAGTAATGTGATTTTGAAGACTAATGTGTGTGTTGGGAATAAATAAGCAAGTCAGAGAGCGAGTGTGGGGAACAAGAAAGAAAGAATATGGATATTATGGATAATATTTTTCATAAATGTGGGCTGTAATTGTAAAACAGTTTTTTTTCTTTTTTAAAATGATTTCTTATGGCCAGAATATCTACACATCACCATAACACAGTAGGATCAGATGAGCTGGGGCAGGAAATACCAAATTTGAGTAGAGTAGAAAGGCACGAGGGGCGCGAGGAGGAGACTTTTTCAATGCTCATCAAGACTGAAATTTGTGATGAGCCTTCTTAATCTTCATCAAGCACTGTCATAAGCACTGTCTGAATGTTTTTTCTAAAATACTTTTTCACCCATATGCGTGTGTTTACTTGTGATCCCCCACAGAGGAAAAGTAGGACAAGAGAGGGGAGAGTGGAGAGGGGGAGGGTGGGAGTAAGGGACAGAGAGAAAGAGACTGAAAGAGTGTGAGAGTGAGAGAGAAACAGCAAAAGCTTTAATCCATAGTAATGAAAAACAAACAGAAAAACTGGAAAAGATAAGCTTAAAGACATCTTATTGTTCTTCAGAGGGATTAACTGACGGCTGTTAGTAGGTCAATGTACATACACACACTGATAAAGATACAGAGACACTGCTGCAGTAAATGAAAGTGATTGGTTATTTGTCATTGTGAACATTATTCTGGTCAGGACAGGACTGATGGAACGTCAAAGCTCATTTACACATCACATCATACACATCAGCACCCACTGGAATGAATCCGTGATAATTCTGGCAGAAATGTTCGTACTAATGAGATATTTCAGACTCAGGCATGACAGATCGGAGTGTTTTTACAGTCATGATGAACGCCCTCACAAAACAATGCTGCGTTGGCATGGAGGATAATCACGGTCAGATCATGTGGCATTAATCCTAGTGCTGCCAAGGCAAACAAAACAGGCTGAAGTGAAAACTATGTGTGTGTGTGTGTATGTGTGTGAGCCTTAGGCTATGTTATTGTTCCATTATTCACACTGGGTTGATCATAGCACTTCAACACTATCATATGTCTTAAGAAACAAGGCTCAGTAAAAATGGCCATTAGTTTTGTTTGCTGATTGTGCTGTCACGTGGACCTGTTGAAATCTATTTTTATATGTTGACCTTAAACCATTAGGCTCTGTTTTAAAGTCTTGAATTACTTGGAAAGGTTTTACATGTGAAATAATCTGAATAACACTACGTTTCTGGCTCTTATTGGGTTTTTGGTTGACTTTCGAGTTGCATTTGACAAACAAAACCTCTGTTAACTCATAGGGCTGTTATTATCCTTTTTACTGTGCTTTTATCTTTTTGTGGGCAGTTGGGTTTTAAGACTCGCCAAGTTCATTTTTGTGCCACAATGACCAATATGATTACAAGATGCCATTTTTTTCTGTGAGGTTGCGGACTTCAGGTCTCAGGTCTAAGCCTTTTTCCAAGCAACCCTTTGGTAGAAAGCACTACAGCTGAGCAGTTGTGGCAACTGTTTGTAACAGCAATCCACACAGTCCACCCAGAATTCCAACATGGTTAAAAACAATGAAGAGGCACTAATGGCTGTGTATACCATGAGACTCACAACATTCATTCATTCATTATCCAAACCGCTTAATCCCAATTAGGGTCGCGGGGGGACCAGAGCCTTTCCTGGGAGCTACGGGCACAAGGCGAGGAACAATCCTGGGCAGGCGCCAACACACCGCAGGACACACAATCACACTCACATTCCAATTTAGAATCGCCAATTAACCTATATTGCATGATTTTGGACTGTGGGAGGAAAGAAGAGCACCCAGAGAAAACTCACGCAAACACGGGGAGAGCATGTAAACTCCACACAGAAAGGCCCTACGGCCGACCCGGGGCTCGGACCTACGATCTTGTTGCTGTGAGGCGGCAGCGCTAACGACTGCGCCACTGTGCCGCCTCCTGACTCACAACAAATACTCATTATTTTTTCGTTCAGTGCTGGGTTTCCATTTTCAGGATGAGTGGAACGTTTTCTTGCTGGGCTTGTGTATCTGTGGCCAACGAAAGCAGGTGGTCAGGAGTGTGATATCCTGCATTTATCTGTCCAATTCAACTTCAAACAGACATTCCTAGAGCTCTCCTCACTACAATAGCATTTGCTGACACTCAGGACTGTGCCGGAGCGTCGTGAAGACAGTAGCAGCTCTGTCCTTCGCTACGGATCAAAAGAGCTTAAACAGCCTCCACCTCAGAGGTGTTGGCAGGAGGCGTCAGCGGGTGATGAGGAGGATTTAGTCAATTTGACATGAGTTGAGTGTGTTTGGGTTGCATAAGTCAGTGCAATAAGAAACACAGATTTTCCTGCTTTAATAAAAGGCTGATTTTTGAGTTACTTTTCTCAATGTGGAAAAAATGGAAGATAAAAAGTGAAACCATATGATTATAACTCATAAACATACGATTATAACCAAGGAGGTCTGTTAAATCATGGAAGACGAAGGTCATCTTTTCTTTTTCAGCGACTTCTGACTCATGTGCATTTCAGTGGTTAAGAGATTCCTACTGAATTACAGATTCATGATGACATCATTCGGGACTGTGTAAATAGCTGTCTGTCACAACAGTTTAAACCTTTATAAGTGCTTAGTTAATGAAGAGCTTAAATATGGAAAGAAGGCTGAGGAAATGTACACTTACAATAGCATTTACTCTGGATTCCATGCTTCAGTTCAACAGAAAGTGGATAGAGATCTAAGAGTCTTGACTCAACCGCTACCATGAAAGAAGAAGTGGAAGCTACACTAACAACAATGGTTTACAACTGCTGCATCAAAATGAACAATACACTTGAAAAACTGTTAAAAACATAAGGTGTCTCTGGTTTTTGTGATCCATTTTAACAGATTTTGTAAACGTCTTTGTGCTAACTTAGGCCCTGTATACACGTATGTAGGTCCCTGCTTACACATATATTTTTTTTATACATTTGGGCCTTTCGTTTACATATAAACAGAGTTTTAGCCACCTCTAGAGTGATGATTTTTCAGTGTTAACAAGTACAATGCAGTTTTCTTAAAATGATGACATGTTTGTTCTATTGCCTTAAATACCTTAAATTCCTTACATACCACAAGTGACAATGGTAACCATGACAACAATAAACAGGTGCGGGTCAACAACAATGGCGGGTGACGACACAGAGTTCTAGCGTGTACGGAAACTGTTGTCCGAATGTTGAGTAAATGCAATAAAAAAAGAAACATATAAAAAATGTGCTTATAAAAGTATGTTATAAGGGCACGTTTCTGACCTAGACTTACTTAGGGGAAACATTTCAGACCCAACACCTGCCAAATTACTTTGGGGACAAAAAATGGCATTCCCATTTGGTTTACAGCACATAGTAACAAGTTTCATTATCATGTATTAAACCATTCTGTTTATGGTTAGGGTTTAGGGGCAGGCATAGTGTTATTAAGTAATCAGTAATCATTAAGGGCCTGTGTCCACAAGTCTTTTCCGTCGACAGCAGGTATTTTTAATAAAAATGCTATGAGCTTCAGCGTTCAGAGTGCTAAACACCTTCAGCTGGGAAAAAAACACAGTTTTTTTGTTGCAGCACTCAGAGCGCTTCAAGTTGAAATCCGTTCAACTTTTAGAACAGTGCTGCGCTCGTCTATGTCACTTGTCTCTTGTTAGCCAATCAAAATCGAGGAAGGGGCGGGGCATGTGACACGGGACATGTGAGAATCTATTTCAAACGCTGCCACTAATGCTAAGATGTGATTTCTCTTCATCTTGTCTGCGAAACTAGCGATCTCAAAGAAACATGTTGAAATAGGACGAACATGGAAGTGCCCGATGGCGCTTTTCGTAATTTAGCAACAACGAGCGCTGAGAGAAAGAGCCAAGAAAGCGCTCTGGTGTAAGATCTCAGCCCAGGCCAAGGGAGGACTCCACCTCATCAGAAAGGCCATCTGACCAGGACTCCAGTTCCAGACCTTCACAATAGCTATCGTAAAAGACACCGTGTGTCTGAGTTGGATCTGAGGGTCCTCCACTCTTTAAGGGCAGATAATAAAGAACACAACAATAGTGTATCAAAGTTCTAGCTTGTACTTACGAAGCAGATCTGTCCTGGTTTAGATAAACTCATTTAAGAAGCTGAAGTAGGCCAGTACGGCTCATTTCTAGAGGGATGATAACCTATTTATGACACAATTCGAGTGCATATGCCGTCCCCGTCCCCGTCCCTATTAGGAGCCTGCCCTTCAGGCTTTGAAACTTCAGAATAACAGGAGGAAGAGGCCGTTAGGGCGAAATCAGGAGGAAGCGCATGACGAGTGTGTTACAACACGCTTCCAAACCACAGTACGTTACACAATGACGCGCCAGTTCAGACAGCTAAGTAATCTACATGGTGTGGAGGAGACGCATGGGACCTAGGAGTGTAAATCACAAGCTACGATACTGTACCGATTAAATGGAAAATGGATTTGATATCTGCCGATATGTTCAAGTCTGCTATGAAATAGTGTTACTTTTGTCGCCCATTTTTAAATTTAGTCTTAGTCTTGTGTCAAAGTATTTAGTCATTCACATATCAGTTTTTGTTGGTCATGTTTTAGTTGACTAAAAGTCTCAACATTTTAGTCTAGTCTTAGTCAAACGAAAACTCAGGATATTTTAGTCAAGTTTTCGTTAAAACATTTAGTCTTTTTTGTTTTTTATTTCAGAGATGATTTTTGTCTGTCATTCCAGTTGAATTGTGGTCCACACCACTAAAATATTGATTAAATGTAATAATAACCTTTGGCGCAAGAAGTTGCATGTAGTTTTGCGGCCGGAGGGGCACAGGAACACGAGGTAAACGAACTGCTGGCACAAACACATGACAGGGGGTCTGGTGGTCTCTTGTGTAGACGAAAACGAGGAGGGAGTTTTTGTTTCGTTTTTATTTCATGCAAAACATTTTAATCTCGTTTTTATTTGTAAACAATAAGGCACATTAACACAGTCTTAGTCACTATTTTTAGAACATTGGTGCAGTCTCATCATTGTCTCGTCTTAGTCGTGGGAAAGAGGTTCGTTTACGAACACATTTTGTCTCGTCTTGTCTGACGAAATTAACACTACTATGAAACGGTTTCGATTTAATTCAATTCAATGAGACGATATCATATGCTGATTTAACACTTTCATTCATATTCTGAAAATCATGAAAAGTAACAAAAATATCGTTGACATTTTTATTCCTGAGTTTAAAATGAAAAATAATAGTACCATATAAAGTGCTGTTACAATGTGCATGACGTCTGATTGATGTTTTCATTTGCTCGTTGTTCATCGAATCAATGTGTTGATGTTGGTCGATGTATCGTTACAGCCCTGAAGGTAGCCAGGAGTGTGTGTGAGTCACCTGTGAGTCTGAGATCTCGGACGGCTTCTCTGTGAGGCTGCTGCTCTCGGCCGGGATCAGGTCGTTGTATTTGGTGCTGATGTCTTCATCCGAGTAGTGAAGGCTGCCAGGACTCGGCCTCGGGGGAGACCTGCGGGACGAGAGAGTACCGTCACACACACATACACACAGTCATACACACTCACCCCAACTCACACTGTTATACACCCCCAGCACGAACACTTCACATGCCTCACACAGTCATACACACCCCACACACAGACACACTCATAGTCACACACCACACACACACACACACGTGACGCTGTTATACACATCCAGCACACACACTCCACACACACCTCACAGACTGTACACACATGACACAGCACATGCACTCCACAATCCACACCCACAGGCATACACACTCTACACACACTCCAAAGATCTCACATACACTACATTAACTTCACACAAACTCTTACAGACACTCCACAAACCTCACACTGCTGTACACACTCTAAACACACTCCACAAACCACATACACTACACACCTCATTCTCACACCGTTATACACGCTCCACAAATCTCACACTGTTATACACACTCTAAACACAGCTCACACACAATCCTCACACTCACACCATTATACACACACTCACACAACTCACACTCTTATACATACCCTACAAACACTCCACACACCTCACACGCTATACACACTCCACAAACCTCACACACATCATACTCACTCCCCACACCTCACACACACTGTCATAAAGGTCAACAGTGAATTGAGTTTCTCTCTCACACACTCACACACTTCTGACCACAACATTCACAACTAGTGATGTGTAAAGCGTCAAGTCACACACACACACACACACTCACGACCCGTGATAACCCGTCCCTCCTTCACTTTATCCTGCTGCTTGATGTTTGTTTGTGTGTGTGGCTACTTCTGCATGTTTGTATCATATGACATAACTCATTCTGTCACATGCCTAAAGAAATGAGATTAATTTGTCGAAATACTGAAACTTTACATATTTCATAATGATGTCGCAGTGAAAAAGTGAAGAGGGAGAAGTGGAGAGTAAGAAGTCTGTTATTGTAGTTAGTGCTAAGACACGCAAGGAGAGCATTCCAGACTTTTCAGTATATTGCAAGCAGTTTATAAGGCCAGCGCATTATGAGACTTTTAAGAGGAAATTATGGCATATTTACTATAATAAAGGCTGTGTTAGAATGACCAATTATGTTAATACTTAAGCTGCAAGGTGTGTTACTCTTAAACTTCTGAGAGAAAAGACTGAACTGAGGAAAACCGTCGTTCTTTGCATGAATAAATTCTCAGATTTAACTATAAAAATCCTTTTTTTTGGTTTGTTTGTTTGCTTCCTTGTTTTTGTAGTTGTTGTTGTGCCCCCCCTTCTAGGGTTAGGGTTAGGGTTAACCACCCCCCCTCCTTTTTTTTTCTCACATGTTGTGCACTTTCCCGTCCATTCTTAATGTGGTTTGTCTGTCTTTTTCCACACTCCTCCATTGCAGAATCTGCCCTGACTACAAAAGCCTATCAGACCATACATTCTGTTTGTCTAATGCATCGGGACAGGACAAGCAAAACAACAAAAAATCAAATAAATAATTGAACTGCATTTCTGACTATAAACATTCTGCAGCTCATTTCACATCAGCAATGCAGCCTGAATGAGAAACCAGAGGTTAAAGGCACAAAAGAGTGATGAATGATGTAGCCAGACAATAAAGGATTTCCTGAAAAAGACAAACAGGGAGAAAGTTCCAACTAGCCTGGTGTAAACTCCATTTTTGCGGCAGAATGAGTTTTTCACTGAAAGTCGGCGGTTGTTCAACTCCAGCGCAGGGAAACGACCCTCATCCAGACCCACCATCTCTCCATGGGTCAGAGCGTTGCAGTTTGAGGAGTTCCCTAGCCCAAAATAATCATAATAAGTATACTTCTATATCACAAGTTCAGAAAAACACCGGAAATATAAGACAAATAATACCTGAATCTGATTTCTTGGCATATTTCTTGCTCTGGCCTCGAATAATGAGGATGAACACCAGCAGTAGGATGAAGATGAGTCCAACCAGTGCTACCACCACCAGAAACCACCATTCCTCATAAAACGGCGCCACCTTCTGGGCTGGAGGTGAATAGACATATGAGTAAAAGTAATAAAAAAGCACCCAGAGAATCGTCTGCTTTCAGACTGAATGAATCAAGCGTCAACCTGAAATCGATGGCGAAGGTTGGCTCGGAGAGCCGTAGCCGTAATCGTTCACCCCGATGACTCTAAAGTCGTAGCTAACCCCCTGCTTCAGCATGTCCATGTTGAAGGTGTAGGATGTGACTTCTTTTGGAATGTCCTTGATTAAAATGTCCCACAAGCCTTCATCTGTAAAACAAACATCATTTCTGAAATCAGGGGCGAAAATAAAATCCTTTTACCATTTTATTTCTTCAACTCGCTTTCAAGTTCAACAGGACAAAACTTGAAATGGTTGAGCTCTTGCTGGATTTGACCCCATAATTCAGATCCCAAACAACTCACAGATTTTATGCCTGTCTCATAAAATTCCCAGGTTTAGAATCAGGAGTTGGCGGGATTAACACTTCCTGAAGCCAGAACCCATATAGCAAAGACAAGCCCCATCATTATCACACACTTTTATCTTCCTCCCTGGAGTTTAACTAGTGCCTGTAAGGTCAATAACACCTTTGCACATATGTTTTACAAGATCACAGGCCTGGCTGAATAGAACTATATTTCTGAAAGTTATAAAGCATGAGAGAAAAATGTTCAGTGAAGAGAAGAAGGTGTTTTGTGTATACATCCCTGAATGAGATGAGATTGTCACTCTTACCCGAGGGTCTGGCCTCGATGACGTAGCGCGTGATAGGGGCTCGTCCAGGGTCCCCATTAGTCCAGTGGATGGTGAGGGCGGAGCCGTAGCGAGAGATAAACGGTTCACCGGGAGGCCCAGGGGCACCTGCACAAAGATTTCAGGGGTGTGAAAAGTCATTACAGCAAGAAACCCAACTATAAATGTCCAGAAATAACAAACAAACCTTCTCCAGGTCCGGTGGTGATGTTAGCCTCCATCTCGGGCCCGTAAGTGAAGGTTTTGGCGCGGATACGAAAATTATAGGTGACTCCATCAGCCAGGTCTTTAATTTTTAACCACAGTGGGGCGTTTCCCTTCACGTCCACTGTCACTATTTTACTGACTCCTGAGGAAACAGGAGTTAACTGACGTTCACCATCACCATCTCTAAAGACCAATATTTATTTGAATTTTGAGTACTGGATAAATGTTGGGTGGCAGCGAGGCTGCTGTTTTACACTACTGACCATCCACAGGGGAGCAGGGCTCATAGATGAGGCGGTAGCCTTCAAGGATGCCGTTGGGGAAGACGGGTTCACCCCACGACACGTTGACAGAGGTGGTGGTGAGCTCACTAAAGTGTATAAAACTTGGCGCACTTGGAGCTGAGAGAGAAAGAGATAAAGAGAGATTCTCAAAAGGAGCACAACAAGGTCATTGATTCAGAAAAACATCTGTAAATCTTTCAGACCACCATCTCTGCACCAGCAGAAGGAAAGTAGTTCAATTTTAAACGAGAAGAAACCTGATTCTGTTTTTACTGCTCGGGCCAGCAGCTACATAACCCTAACCCGAAGTGCTTGGAAAAAATAAAAACCAGATGAAAGATAGTACAGCTCTTATGTGAAACTTGTGAGAGGGTTTTTGGAGCAGTGGGCATAATGCCAACCACCAGCAGAGTTTGGATCTACAATGCTCCATTTTATCTTCTTCAAAGAGGAATCTGAGAGCGTTTACGTGAAGTAAAGTGAGGAGACGAGTGATGCTTCACTTACTCACATCTCAAGGAAGGAAGGAAGGAAGGAACTACACACTGATTCTATTGTACTAAAAATATGAGAAGTGTATCCTCATTAGGGCAACCGGTTCCAATTGAACAATTCCATCAGAAATATACACCTCCAACGTTACTGATTCTTCTTAACGACGCCCTCATTTCCCAGGACAACGCTTTGCGTCACGGTAGATTACTTCACACTCTCTGCGACTTGACCTTCAACCACGAGGAATCATGAGGCATAAATATTTTTCGCGATGTAAACACACACGCTGCATTTGTTAGCGTGCACGACTCACAGGGAAGTCCAGCATTCACTAGAACGTTCCAGTTCGGTTAAATCTTCCCATTTATTACAGACAAAACATACTTTAGCTGATAAATAACAAAAACAACCAGTGTTCTACTCACAGTACAGATGTTTACTTGATATTTATTTACTCCCGACGTGCGTCCACAGCGCTATTGTGCTGCGGCTCTCATATGGAACGCCCTCATGGCAAAAACTGACCTCTCTGCCAGAAATGAGTCAAAAATGAGTTATAGGCCAAAATGAGTCCAAATGCTCAAAATTTGCAAAAATTTCAGTATTTCTTAACTTCCATTAATATTTTATTCAGTTCTTTAATGTTAGAGAATAACTATATGCATTATATGTTATATTATTTGTATATGTTATCAAATAATTTTATTCTATATCCAGATGGATTCCAAATGGATACAGAAGAGCCACAGAAGTCTCTGCATAATAAAAACTCTGAATATCAATATGAATGTGTTCATGTTCACAGTCTTGTGCAGACATTATTTTGAGAAAAATAAAATGGTTGCTTTTGGTGTAGAAGACTTTGTAGAACTACTTTTTTCACACTCAAAAAACTACTCGATAAGAGAACTGATAAGGAATTGGATTGATAGACAAAATCGACAATGGCAACGATATTGATGAAATCTTATCAATTCCCAACCCTACTCCTCATCACTTCAACCTCATTCAGCCTGACACATTTCCCATCCTGACTTGGAAAACAGGCTGAGGTGAAGGCAGCTGCAACGTTTAACTCCAGTCTACCATCTTCTGATCCTGTCACATCAGGGTCAACTAAATTGTCCCTTTTACACCACTGCTCTTCATTTTTTTAAGTATTAACAGACTGCCAGAGAGTATTAAAGAGAGTGAAGTAAAGAGTATGACTGCTATAAGGTGACACAGACTGCCTGCCCACGTGGAAATGGAAACGGAAAGAATGAAAAGCACATTTGAGTCCAAGCTGAGGGAGATCAGCTCAGGAACGAGGGAGGGTGAGACATTCGAGTTGCACGGAGCAGAAAGGATTCCAGAGAAACCACAAAGGAGAGAGAGAAATAGAGAAAGATCTGAAATAAAAATGAGAGCAAGGACGACAGCAGTAGGGGCCTGAGAGAGTTTCTTGATTAAAAGCTGATGTTCGTCTCTGAGGTTTCTCACGCGCTCTGGCACAGTAACAGTCGTGATTTAACTCAACATTCCAGAAATTTCTGGCAGTTAACATTTTCTGATTATGTTAAATTGGTCCAGTCATACCTCACCCCCCTAACTGGCTGAGTCGGTAAATTTGACGCTCCTTTTGGTGCATTCACATGGGCATGTCAGTATGGGGCAGTCTAACTGAAAGCAGCTGTTAAGTAACATATAATAAACAGGCTATATTTCCCCAAAAGGGAGCATACTGTAAATAACGGCACTGAGAAACTATAGCCCAGTTAAAGGGGCATCCTAACAATAAATGATAACTGATAGAAACTTATATTTCCGGTGTTTTTCTAAACTTGTGATATAGAAGTATACTTATTATGAGGAAACTACTTTACACAGTAGCTTTTCAAGCTACAACATACATATGATTAAAATGAGCTAAGCTACATCCAAGCTATATTACTGGTTTAATATAGTAGTGAATAACTACAAGCTTCAGAGAAAAAGCTATTTCACAGCCACAGATTCTTGTTTACTTCTTCGACAAGGTGGATTGACCGTTATAAGATTACCCTTTATTAGTGGGATAATAGAAATAAATTGTAAACATAAGTTTTAACCCAAGTGCCGTTTTGTTTTTATTAAAAAATTCACCAACACCGAGAGACCTTTGGCACATGAGAAAATCTGGCGCATAAAAGAGCTATTCCTATAGACTGTATGCCTACAGTGAATATGCTACACCATGCTACCTCTGCTGGATGTAGAATGAGTTGCAGTAAACCACATTTGTGACTCTCCACGGCAAAACCAGTCGCTTGTCGCAACGGAGGTTTCTGAGAAAAACGACCGTTTATGTTGCGTGGGGTAAAATGTTGGATTTTTTGAAACAGTGGAAGTGGTCTATACTGTACTGCTGTGAATAAATTTTGCTGCAAAACTTACCCTTTCCATCCCAAAAAGGTGACTTTCTTGAGGTGAGGAATTCAATTCCAGCAGAATGTTAAAAGTTTCTGTTTTGACCGCTCTACTTCAATATTTACAGTAAATCCACTGGTTGACTAGCGTGAAGATATTTCTCCGGAATCCATCTTCGTCTCCCGAGTTCAGTTAACCTAACGCAGGTAGGCTATCCGTGTGGCTGTGAATGCAGCGTAGGCTACCGTAAATACAAACGTAGCCGCGACCGCACCAAGCGTCTGTGAGTGCTATGTCGTTAGTCAACTTCAAAGGCAGATTTCTCCGTTTCTCACTTGGCGTGACAGGAGAAACCCAACTCCTTTGAATGTTGATATCTCAGTCACATGTCGTCCGATTCATTCGATATAGGTATCGTTTTGAAGGTTGATGTATGCCCTTTCACGAAAACATAACAAAATTTTCAATTTTGAAAATTTGTGACAAGTGACTGGTTTTGCTGTGCAGAGTCACATTTTAATATTTTACAATGCAAAGTCCTAGTTCCACAGTTATTTTGGTGAGTAACTCAAAAGTAATGCAGTAATAATACACATGTAACACATTACAATTCAAATTGTATTGTAACAAATTACTTGAAATAATGGTAAGTAGTAATTAATAATGTATTTCATTTTGGAAGTAACTTGCCCAACACTGAACATTACACAGTTCCTATTCTAATCTCTGATTCAATCACAAGGCGCTGTTGATGCTGTGATGCAATGAGCACACAGGCAGATCAGGGTCCCAGATGGTAGCTAATTGAACATATCCATCTATTGTAACAAGAGCACTTTTAGCACTTTAAGGAAAAAAGACTTTAATATTTAGTTTTAAAGCTACATCATGTTGAATCTTGCTTTCTTTCTGATAAGCTACTGTAAAAAGTAGTTAAGGTAGTAGAATTAAAACTTGGAAACTTCCAGCATAACTTGTGACATTCGACTCCCAGCAACTTTCTTTTACTATGAGTCAGTTTATTGTCCTCTGTCCAACTTCCTCCTTAACGTCCTCGACACAAGCCCAGCGTAACATCAAAACCACAAGATCTCTTCCACTTTCCCCATGATTCCCAGGCTACAGGTCACCGCACCCTGAAACAGCGGCTCTTTAAAAGTCAAGGGCCCTGAGGCTACATACCAGCTTGCTGTGTGCGCCCCCTGGTGGGGGGACTGCGAGGGCCGTCGCCGGCTGCGTTGAAGGGGGCGACACTGATCATGTAGGTGGTGTAGCCGGTCAGGTTCTTCAGCTTCACCCCACCCTCAGGTAAGAAGAGTGTTCTCAGTTTCTCAGTCTCGTTTTTACGCTGGTACTCCCAGAAATAGATCTGGCAACACACCACACCACAACACAACACAAGCAGCTGAGCGACAGCATCTCTGTAGGCAAAACACAGGTCCTCGCAGTGGCAAGGCAGAGATGAAAACATCATAGCAAATCATCAGAGTATGTATTTATTATTGTAATTTAGTTGTAGCTCTTAAAGTGCCCCTATTATGCTTTTTCAAATATGATCTTTCATGCAGTGTGTCATGTAGCTGTATGTGAACATAAACTATCTGCAAAGTTGTGACGCCGACAGTGCACGATAAATTAAGTTTTTGTCTATCAAAAAAAAGAGTCGGCTCACATTCGCCTAAACGAGTCGTCAGCAATTCGAATCTTTTTCCGTTACGGCCACACGTCACAAAGTAACATATTTGAATAATGTCCGCCCACGTTCTACGTCACGAACAACTTGTCCGCCCACAAACACTTACCACTGAGAAACGTCCTGCTCCAGTCGTGCTTGCGAAACAGTTTCTTGTCGATGTGCCACTTCAACCGTTTCATCGTCAGACTCCGGCTCAAATTGATAAGGTAAAATCGAGGCCATCTTTTCTGTGTATTGACAGGTCTCCAGAGCTATCATTCAGTTATGGCAATGGGCGTTTCGTTTTCCGATACACACTGTAGCGGTAGACCAATCATAAAGGACTGCGCCATCTGAGCAATCACAGCAGTGAGGGCTCACGGAAAGGAGGGGTTTAGACAGACTGATTCTTCCAACTGCTTCACACGAGTCGTTTACGAATCATTTAGAAATGGGGTAAAATTAAATCTATTTTTGGAGAAAACCAAAGTGTTTTTTGACTTTACATGTATGCAAGGTTTAATAGACTCATAAAACAATATTAGCAACCTTTAAAATGGCATAATAGGGGCACTTTAATATGAATTAATACTCTATTTAATATTATATTTTTATGATCATATTTGAAACTGTAATTGCATTTTTATACTTATAGGTTATATTCCAGTCATGTTTCATCATTGAAGTTTTAATTTAAAAGAGTGTAAAAATATAATAATAATAATAATAATAATAATAATAATAATAATAATAATAATAATAATAATAATAATAAAAAGACTTAAGGCCTCACTTTATAGCCCTGTATGTCTCCGTTCTGGGTGTCAAGTGGAGGTGGGTCCCACGTGACGTCCAGCTGTGTGGCTGTAGCTGATTGGATGGCCACGTTTTGGGGCGGGGCTGTTGGAACTGTAAGAAGAGAAGACTGTTCAACAGTGTTTTAGTGCATTTACCTCTGTTTTACAGCACTGGGCACCTCTATGCACGTGTTGCCCTTAGAAAACATGAAATATCTAGAATGTTCTAAAAGAGCAAAGGGAGGGACGGACTTACTTTTCAACATGAAACTAAACTGTGTGATCGTTAAAAAAGTGTCAAAAAATTTAACTTGGCCTCCTCATAGCTGTTACAGCTCTCCCCAGAGTATTCCCCACCAGGCCACCTAACCTGTCTTGTGTCTATTTTGTGTGGTATGTCAATAATTTTCCTCCTGGCTAACCTGCATAAAACCGTCGTCCATGTAAAGGACGATGATGCAGAGACAGGAAGATGTGCTTTTTAGTATCACTCACCTGCTTCACCTACAAACACCTCTTGTGGCGAACTGACCGGCCCTTCACCAACTGCATTGTACACACTCATCCTGATCTCATAACGCTTGTGTTTGCTCAGATCTACAACACACACACAGACGAACACCGCAGTTTAACAAGATGTTGGAATCAGATGTTGACTCTAGATATATGTATGTGTGTGTGTTTGTGTGTTAGGCAAGGCTCACTGTCCAACTCATGCTGGGTAAGAGATGCATCGCTGAGATTCTGAATACTGTAAGGGGCTGAAAGACATAAACAAAGAGTTTGCAGTAGTTACTTTCCATTATTTTACTCATGCAGCAAATAGCGGCGCACAAGTGGCATAATAAAAAAAACAAAACCTTATAGACACTCATGTTTGTGTGTATGTATGTGTGCATATCAGTGCTTACCTGTGAGTTCGGCCCAGCTGGTGGAGGGACTGTTGATTGTGCGGACATTAAAACTGCGTAAGCGGTCATACAGCAGCTCCCGGTAACGGATGCGGAAACCCAGCGGAATCCCGTTAATCTTCTCCTCTGCTGGAGGCTGCAGCCACAACAGAAACATCGAAAAATTAAAAACACATACTCACTATGCAAACATAAAGACTAGTGCATGTGTCTGACTTGACAAAAGGCAGTAATTGCTGTAACTGTTCTCAATGTGCTTGTCTGCTAATTAAATCTGCAGTTTATTACAGAATTGAATTTAAGTGAGTGATTATTTGTCATTGTGAACACAGCACAGCACACAGTGCACCTTGGGACCTTCCGATCACAATGGTGCGTTCACAATGACAAGCACTCACTTTCACTTTTGCACCAGCAATAATTTTTGACGTATTCCACTGCAATAATTCCACTGTATATGTGCTTGAGTTGTGAAAAAAGTGAAAGAATGTCATAGTTTCTCTCACAACAGCACGGTGCTCATACAGAAACCTGTATAAAGTAGATTTAAGGCCCACAGTATTTGGTGCATCTGTTCTAAAACAGTCATGAAGACAAGATAAAAGCTTAGAACAATGACAAAGTTCAGTGTAGAAAATCCCCTCCATAAAGCATAAAAGGAAAACCATCCATTCATCCATTCATCCATCACTCTCCCACTCTCTCCACCCCAAAACCAGACACGCTCATAACAGCCCGAAGCACGTAACACCTGAACGTTACGAGCCACTAATCAAGGGTTAAGACCTGTCATTTGTACGTGTGCTGCTCTGTTATTAGACGAGGGTGAGCCCAGTCTCGGAGAAGAAATGAGAATCTTCCTCACCTGCCAGCGAATCAGGACGGATGTGGTGGTGTGTGGAGTAACAGAGAGGATCATGGGGGCTTCGTCTGGGGCTAGAGAGAGAGAGAGAGGCAAGGAGACAGATTAAAGAAGAGTAAAGGTTAACAAGCTGTTGAGGGTGGTGTGAAATCACTGGCATGGATCTTTTAGAACAGAATTGGCAGAGAAAGCGTCTGAGTGTGTGTGTGTGTGTGTGTGCGTGTATGTGCATGTGTGCGTATGCTTATGTGTGTAGAGCTGTGTCTAACACCACTTAAAGCTCTCAGGGCCCTGGTGCCAGACAAGCCAAAGCTTTTCACCAAACTGATGGATGCTGGCTATTCTGTATTGATGCCATGAACACAACTGTCTCACTCCATCTGTCCTGTCTCACTCCATCTGCACAACCCAGACAGAACGTTGCTCTGCTGCAGGAAAACATTTGATCCAGGAACACTTTACGTCACCCAGTGTTTTGCCAACACCCATGACATTATCCCAGGAGCATTGCTACCCCACAAAATTCAGTCACTTTTCCAGTGCAGTGCACTTTTGAAAGCCTGATCGCAAGTATAGTAAGTACTGTAGTTTCTTTGGGTCTCCTTCAGTTGGAATACCAAATGTAGCACCAAAAGGCAGACTTGTGTGAACTCTTCTTTGTTGTCTGCTCTCTTCTGAAGTATTTTCCCAATTTCTGTACTGTTTTTTTCAGTCTTTACTCAAGAGGCTTCCAGTCTTTTCTTTAAGCTTGTGCCTCTGTTGTTGTGTCCCACTGTGCTGTGTGAGCTGATGTTATCAAACTGTGATCATATTTAAAACTCATAATTCCTCATGCTCTAGATCCACAGACCACTACCGGGCCATGGATCATTGTGTGGCATTTTTATTGACCACTTGGGTCCGTAGGTTGTTTTATTTTGAAAAACACTTCCATCTGTGGATCATAGGTGGCGGTGAGGCATCTAACTTGGTGAACAGGCTAAATATTATGCATTTTCTAGTGCTTTGTTACACGTCTCACCCTCCCCTCACCCTTCTGGTCGAGAGAGAGAGAGAGAGTGATAGAGAGAAAATGAGAGAGAGAATGAGAGAAAGGGAGACAGAAAGATAGATAGATAGATAGATAGATAGATAGATAGATAGATAGATAGATAGATAGGGGGTGATCTTACCATCCTGTAGAGTTGTAATAGCTTCACTTTCCTCACTGTAATCACTGTCTCCTATATCATTAGTGGCCTTCACCCTGAACTGGTATGAGGTAAAGGGCTTCAGTCTGAAACACACAAACACACATACATTTCATATTTTCTTCCATACATATGTGTCCCTCCACGGCAAAACCAGTCACTTGTCGCAAATCTTCAAAATTGAGTTATGTTTTCGTGAAAGAGCATAAATCAAGCTTCAAAACGATGCCTATATCGAATGTATCTGATGACATATGACTGAGATATCAACATTCAAAGGAGTCGGGTTTCTCCTGTCACGCCAAGTGAGAAACGGCCTTTGAAGTTGACTATCGCCGTAGCACTCACAGACGCTTGGTGCGGTCGCGGCTACGTTTGTATTTACGGTAGCCTGCGCTGCATTCACAGCCACACGGATAGCCTACCTGCGTTAGGTTAACTGAACTCGGGAGACGAAGATGGATTCCGGAGAAATATGTTCACGCTAGTTAACGAGTGGATTTACCGTAAATATTGAAGTAGAGCAGTCAAAACAGAAACTTTTAACATTCTGCTGGAATTGAATTCCTCACCTCAAGAAAGTCACGTTTTTAGGATGGAAAGGGTAAGTTTTGCAGCAAAATTGATTCACAACAGTACAGTATAGACCTTCCACTGTTTCAAAACACTAAAAACAAAAAATCCAAAATTTTACCCCACGCAACATAAACGGTCATTTTTCTCAGAAACCTCTGTTGCGACAAGCGACTGGTTTCCCATGGAGGGTCACATATATTACTTTTACAAAGCACTTGGGGAAGCTACTTTTAAAAGGTAGCTCTTAAGATTAAAGTAGCTAAGACACAGTCTAGAGTTTAAATATAGCAGTTAGCTACACTACAAACTACAGAGAAAAAGAACTTGATCTAAGCTATCTCATAGCCACATACTCTTGCTGTCATCTCAACTCCGTAAGTGCACTGTGACGCAATGAGCATGCACTTCTGCCAATTTCTTTTCTTTTGTAACTATTTTCGCATACTTCATCACAATTCGTAAAACAAAGTAGCTAATTACTTTTAAAGCTACAGTGTTTTTAAAAGCGGCTTCAAAGGCTAAAAGTCATAAAAGTAGTTGAGTTAGTCGCGTCACTGCAGATGTTTCTGCAGCTCCCCGTCCCACCAGAGTACCTGTCCACGATGTAGGAGGTGGCTTCGTGGTTGACGGACGCAGAGTGCACGGTCCAGTTCCGGTCGGGAAGCTCTCGAACCTGCACGGTGTAATATCTCACCGGAGAGAGACCGTCACTCCCAGGTTCCCACGACAACAAAACACTGCGGGCCTGAACGTTCTCCTGTGGAACTGTGGGACGGCTGGTGGGCTGGGGTCGAGCTGGGATTGGAAGGCAGACACACATAGCGTAAATCACAGTTTAATGCCATTACCCTTGCATTTCACATTTTGATTTCACTGCATAAACTAAGCATAAGTGTGGCACAAACTGAAGTCTGTTGAGGTGCACTTGTGTGCTGTCCTGTATTCACAATGACAAATACTTTGATTCACTTTAATTAATTAGAGATGTTTGAACTCCAGGAATCATTTATAGTAGCTACTGTATGTCACTGCAGAGATTCTCTTACATTTAGCCTGTCTGTGAGATGCTGTGAATCTCTGCTGCCGAAATGCTTTTACATTACCTCTCTTCTCCGTGGTAACCACCAGGGCTTCGGCCGCCTCGCCCCAGCCCTTGCGCGTCTGGGCCGTGATGCGGAACACAAAGACGGATTCGGGTTTCAGCCCGGTCACAGTGTACTGGCGGGCGCTGGGGTTCAACACGTCCACCGTTGCCGTGTTGCTGTTGGTGGAGTTTGGCCTGTATGTGATCTGATAGGCTGGAGAGGAAACCAATAAGAGAGTGGAGATTAGGAAGCGTCTTCAACGGGTACACTCAGGCCTCTATAACCATAGAGAAATGTGGGATGAGTGGAGCTGAAAAGGGGACAAAGTACTAACTAGCAGGCGTGGGTGTGCGATGTGATAATATATATTGGATGAGGAAATAAAAATATCTACCATGATGTATTACAGTCTATTGTATATTTCAAAATGGCACAAATTATCGAAAACAATTCCGATGCCGTTAAATAAAGAAGGCAGAGTTCATCGCGTAAAGACAAGATATTTTGCTTGCTAAAGTTCCACTGTGCGCTCAGAATTTGGCACAAAAATAGCGACATAACACAACTTTTTATACACAGCACCAAGTCAAGCGAGCGTGAAAGCAGAGTCGAGTGAGGGCGGAGCATTTCGAGTGTAGTGCACAACATATTAAAAAAAAGTCACTTACTGCCCTATGTGGTGTACCAAGTAAAATAGTGCACGTGATGCTTCATGTTCACTACCTAGTGCGCAGAGAGCCATTAAGCTACAACTCCGGCTATTTCCACATAAAAAGTGTGATAACAGCACCTTAAGTGTGGCAGTACACAGCTTGGGACACAGCCCATGTGTGAACTCTCATTTTTTAAGTGAGGCAAACACGGAATTTAGATAGTTAAATTTTTTTTTACAAGTGCAGGCGGAGTTGAGCGATTGTTCCACTGCGTGCTCAGAATTTTGGCACAAAATAACGCCATACATTTTAAGACAGATGGCGCAGGCCGTATAAAATCCCACCTCAGACTTTGGACGTGCCTGCGACAAGCGCGTCCTTACCCCAAAGGTAAGTCTGCACCCAGTCTGCAGGTGAAGAGTCTGAAATTCATCCCCAAAAGTAGTCTTGGGCACACATTCGCATACACACTCACCAAGAATGATGCCGTTGGGCTGAGAGGGAGACTGCCAGATGAGCCTAACAGAGGTTGTTCGAACCTCTGGGAACAGAATACCAACTGGAGGCCCGGGCACTAAAACACACACACACACACACACACACAAACACTTTTGTTACATCTCTGCCTTAGGGTGCATTCATCATATAATGTGGAGCAGATGTTTTCTACACCAGAGTCACTTGGTAATTCTCTTCTCTTTATCTGTCTTTCACTGACTGCTAGCTGCATTACGTGCTTCTGTTAGAGGCATGCTAATACACTCACCGTCGTCCAGCGTACGCTCTAGGATGGGAGGAGAGCTGGGGCGGCCGTCTCCGATACGTGTGAAGGCCAACACCTGGATCTCGTACAGGACATACTTCCCCAAACTTGTTAGCTGGACGCTGTGCGTAGTGTTGCCCTCCACCGTCCAGAACTGCAACGGAGCGTCCGAGTCCTTCTCCTTATACACCACCTGACACACACACACACAGAGGAACTCTTTATTAGCCACATACATATGCTAGTGCTTCTGTTTCAGGTGTGCTTACTGCTAATTGAGATCTAAATGTGTGTGAATAAGGCAGAAGGGCTCTGACCTTGTAACCCAGGATGAGGCCATTACGGTCAGGCTCGGGAACCTCAAACCAGCGCACCAGAATACTGCTGGACGTTGTGGCAAAGGCCGAGACATTAGTGGGACCGCAGGAGGGGACTGGAGGAGAGAGAGAGAGAGAATATTGAAAGGAAGAGCAGGTCAAGGATTATTATGAGTCACAGACAGGGCAGAAAACCCCTGTGAAGGATAAATCTGATTGTCCAGTTCATTTCATGCATTCCATGGTCTTCACAGAGCTTAAGCATGCGTGTGTGTTCACAGGACCGATAGCTCTTGAGAGTCATGATCATCTCTCTGGCATGACTGTGTGGTGGGGGGAAGGAATGTGTTCAGCTAAATGAAAAGTACAATTCCACAATTATATCCATGTGTTCCCAATTTACTCACACAACCTCATTCTGCAGCTCTGGAGACCAGCTGTTTGGTGGAGGGGAAGAGGTTAAATTGCACAGCTCTGTCTTTCTCAAGATTCTTTATTTGACACATACGCAGTTCTACGACTACAACACGCAATTACATTTGTCCTGATTAATTCCTGTGTAATTAAGTTGAGCAAAGACTAAAACTATGAGGAAAAATCTTTAAAAATATATCCCCAGCCAAACATTATACTTTTGCATATAAGGACATAGAGAGAGGGACTCATCTGCTTACCCGATTCTCTGGTGCGTCCTCGTACTGCCTGACTCCAGGGTCCAGCACCAATTCCGTTGAAGGCCTGCACTTTGACCTCATACTCTGTCCACTCCTCCAGGTCCTCAATGGTGAACTCCCTCTCCAGGCGGTCCGGTATGACATGGGTGAGGACTTTGGTCTGAGAGCCTGCATGGCTGTACTGCACCCTGTAGCCCACCAGCTCGGGATTGCCGTTATACTCCCATTCAGGCAGGGGCTGGGGGACACACCGTGAGACACAGAGGATAACATTTAACATTTTCAGCAATTTCATCTATAGCAACTCCTCTACTGGATCGGACAACACCCACCATCCTCCATTTATATCTTCACTTTTTAAAAAAAAGTGTTCTGTAGTGAGTATTACATCAGAGACTCCATCATCTGGAACCAGCTGGACCTCTTTTGGACTATATGGACTTGAGACGAATTTAAACTTATTATTGAGCTAATTTTAGCTTGATGTTGCCGAGTGGATCTTATCAAGTGGCCCCAGCAATGACTTGGGATTAATTAACGATTCATCTTGAACTAATGACTGCTTGCATATTAGATGTTCATGCACCCCGGTCACCCAGAGGAGGATGGGGTCCCCTTCCGAGTCTTGGTTCCTCTCAAGGTTTCTTGTTACTAGAGTGTGTTTTTCCTTGCCACTGTCACCTCAGGCTTGCTTGTTGGGGGTTTGCGCAGGTTATATGTAAAGCGCTTTGTGACAATAACTGTTGTTAAGAGCGCTATATAAATAAAATTGAATTGAAACTGAATTGAATGTGCATCAATGATACTGGGCTGACCACTGTCACCAGTTCACCAGTTTTTCTTCCTCGGCTCACTTTTGCTAGCTCCTGACCACTGCAGAGCAGGAACATCCCACACAAACTACAGTATGGGAGATGCTCTGAACCAGTCGTCTAGCCATGATCGCAATTTAGCCCTTGTCACAGTCCATCAAATCCCTATGCTTTCCCATTATTTATGCTTCCAACACATCAACTCGAAGAACAAAATGTTTACTTGCTGCCTAATATAACTCACTCACTGCTATGTGTCATTGCAATAAGGTTATCAATGTAATTCACTTCACATGTCGGTGGTCATAATGTTATAGCTGATCGGTTTACCTTATTCAAACTTATTTCACTATTTTCATTAAACAATATTTGGGAATCTAAAATATGTGGTGTTTTTGACCCACTAATGGAGAAACTAATTGTTTTCAGACAAAATATTTTGGCAAAACTGTAAAGTACATGTCCAGTACTACTCTTAAATAGGAACTCAAAGTTTAGAATCTTAAGAAATTAATAATATATTTACAACACGAGAAAGAGGAGATTTATGTGTAAGTGGTGATTACAACGTACCACCCATCGGAGCCACAGGCTTGTCTCACTAGCAGTCCTCAGGGTGACATTAACTGGTGCCATGTCAGGTGGAGCCTGGAGGGTTTGGATCTTTCTAGAAGGCTGACTGGGCGGGCTGGTGCCCACGATGTTCACCTGACGCATACGAAACCTGCAAGTGATAAAAAAATATTTAAACACATTTTTGTGCCTGACTAAAGCTGAGTTAGTTGTAGCAGGTGTAAATGTGGGACTAAAGGTTTGGTGTGTGCAGGAAAAGGCAGATTGCACTAAAGGAGAAGTAAGGCTGGGACTAACGGGGTGTTAGCTGCTGAATGTGTAGGGGATGTAGGTGAAGGTGAAGTACCTGTAAGGCTTGTATAGGTTAAAATAAAGGTGCGTTACCTGTAGAAGGTGTAGGGGTTGAGGCCGGGCACTTCCAGTGAGCGGGCATCAGGTTCATTTGACAGCTGGTGAACCATCACCCAGTCTTCATTCTCTCCCACCACACTGATCTGAGGACAAAAGTCTTAATGCTGTAAAACTGTCAGGATTGCTGAGTGGGCAGTTGGTAGTGTAACGGTTAAAGTGGTCCCCCCATGATCGGAAGGCCGCTGGTTGGAATCCTGGACCACTGAGGTACTCATGAGCAAGGTACCGTCCCCAAGCACTGCTCCCCGCGTCAGCTGCCCAAGCTGTGAATTGCAGTGGTCACATTTCATTGTGATGCACTGTGTGCTGTGCTGTGGTGTGTTCAAAATGACAAATAATCACGCACTCAACTACGAGCATGAAGCAGCAACCAAATCTGGGATGCGTTACCCAAAAGCGAAGTTGCTAACTATGTTAGCAACTGACATAGTGTACATTAGCAACTAACATAGTGTTGCTAACATACTGTAGTTAGCAACACGTTAGCAACTATGCAGGTGCCAACACCCACTGACACATATGAGGGCAATTTAGTGTAACCAATCAACCTACCACGCATGCTTTTTGGACTGCGGGAGCACACCTGAGCACCCAGAAAAAAAGCCATGCAAACAAGGGGAGAGACCACAGACTCCACACAGGATGACCCCAGGGCCGACCACGGGGCCAAAAAACGTCCTTTTTGCTGTGAGACAGCTGCGCTAACCACCACACCACCGTATCAATAAATACAACGCCTGTATATATTACGAAACTTTCTACTTTTTATCTCTTAGTGCCAAGCAATAACGCAACAATGTGACAATGATTCTGACCTTATTCACAAGTCAGTTCACAATATTTTACCCTCACACACCACAGTCAGGTGACGAAGGGCTGTGTTATTCTCATTACCTGTATGTAACATGTTATAACTACATATATACGCCTTATGAGAGATGTCCAGGATGTTTTGCATAATTCAACACCTCTAACACTAACTACACAAGCTACTGGCCAGATGCTAACTTGCTGACACTCATGACAACAAGCTACTCTACCCTGAAGCGAAAGTCTACGATCAGCCTCAGAACCTGTTTGGCGAGTCATGAACATGAACTCTGATTTCTTGGAAAGCCAAAGGCTTCAACTGAACACTTAACTGACAACACAATGGAGACTGTGTTTACAAGGATTGCTCTCTTACCAAAAATCACCAATACCATGGATATAAAAAGTCTACATTGTTAGCCGTCTTGGCAGCCTTCAGAAGCAGATTTCATCTGGTCTTTTCATCAGTCTTGTTGGACTTGCCGCCAGTCTGTCTTCACTGTGTTTCATAGTATGTCTAATGCTGTGAAAATGACTCTTCTCATTGATACCTCTCAAAAATGATGTGTTGTAAAAACTTTGCAGGCCATACCATTTGCTTAATGTCAATACAATGAGACACTATGACAGCTGAACATTAAATTGTACAGGTTAGAGTTGACATTCAAGATGAAAAATGTTTTGAAATGATTTATCTTGGTCTCTTTTATACATCACAAACAGCTGGCATTAAAACTGGGACGTATAGACTTTTAAAACTTAATAAATCATGTCAACAAAAAAGTGCGATCTGGACATTGACATATGAAGTGAAAAACAAATTCCAGTGCAATATGTTGTTTTATATCATGTACTGACGTTTAGAAACTGGTCCAGTTTTCAAGGCGACTCACCTGTGCCTCTACCTGCCATAGGGAGATTGAGGTCTTGCCATCGTAACCAGGTTTAAACTGCAGGGTGACAGTTCGAGGGCCGATGTTGGAGATGGCTAGGTTAGTTGGTGGACCTGGGAGTTCTAATTAAAAAGAGAAAGTTATTTATTTATTTCAAAATCATTATGTTAATTTAAATAATCTTTCACCATGTTATTTGTACATTTAATTCATTTCAATACAATAACCTTTAATATTAGCGGACATTAACGTTTATTTTTCATCATCTGATCAAAAGTGACAAAGCCTTAGTTGTGAGTGTCTCTGAATGAATGAAAGTGTCTTTTGAGTTCATTCCCAAAACCTGAAATCCTGAAAGTTTCATAAACAAGCAGAAGTCCTGCAGCTTCGCAGTGCCACCTAGAGGCCAAATGCCAAACTGCAATCATATATTTCATCAACTTCTATTATTAACATCTTACTTAACCAAAGGAATGTTATAGCAGTGGCGCAACAAAGCGTTTCTGTGTCCGAGAGAGAGTACTAGAGAGAGTAAACAATGTAGACAGAGAGAAAAACATACTATTTTTCTCTCTCAGCACCAAATAATGCGCTGAATGTGACAAATACTTCTCCAGAATTACAAACACCACACCACTGAATGCTTTAGAGATATTCCTGCATCTGTTTGTGCATGCACATTTGTGTGTGTGTGTGTGTATGTGTGTGTGTACTCACCCGGTGGCACCCCAGAGGAGATGGTGGATGAGGAGAGTTGGCCCTGGCCTTTGGACGTCATGGCGGCCACCTCTATAGTGTAGGTGGTAAGTGCAGTCAGTCCTGTGACACGGTACTCGAGTGTAACGTTGGGCAGGTAGTGTGTGACACGTGTGTTGGTGCGATTATATTCCTCCCACGAGATACGATACCCTGCGGAAAAAAACACACCGTCTTGTATATACAGTGAGTATCAAGCGGGGCAGTTGGTAGGGCAATGTGGCACAAAAACACAACACACATTATTCTCCTATGTAGATAATACACTAAAATAAGCTGCAGCGTTTTTTTACAACAGTGTCAATGTCTGTTACATTTCATATTGTTTCGTGTAACACAGAAAGAACATTTCTCAGTAATTTGAAGCTGTTGCACGGGACTGTGAAGTGTATCATTTGTTGTGGACTAAAATGGATTTGAGAGAAGCACCTGTGAGAACGCCATTCTTCTCATGTGGCTCCCTCCAGCTCACTTTAAGAGATGTGTCGAGAATCTCAGTGAAACTTAAATGACCCACAGCACCGGGAACTAGAGAGAAGAGTGAGAGAGTGAGATCGATCATCCATTAACTAAGACTATCCTGCAGAAAATAAAAATCATTAGAAACCTGAAGGAAAAGATCTAACAGGTTCCATAATGGACCCTAATGGGAACTGGCTTAGTGCTTTCTATTAAAGTCTTTCCATCCAAATTCATTAAAAGTCTCTCCATCTGGACGTAATGGTCCTTACTGACTCACACATTTTTTTTTTACCCATTGTTGTTTCCATGAAGCAAATTGCTATTCAGCATAAGTGTTTGGCTTCTCACCGTTCTGACCATTATAATGCCAGACTCAGGACCTTCACTGACAACTCTATTTCAGACCTTCAAAATATTCTGCACATTAAGTAGAAATGCAGACTTCAGCATTAAGATGCCTTCCCTCAATTCGTAATCACATTTATACTGTTCTTATTCTTCAACCTGAAACAAAGATAAATCATCTTGTGTTCACAAATCAACCATAACATTATGACCACTGACAGGGGGAGTTTGATTACATCGTAAAAGCGGCAGCTGGCAGTGAGCTGGATATATTAGGCAGCAAACAAGCATTTTGCCCTTGCTGTTGATATGCACGAAGCATAAAAAAGTGCAAGCATAATGATTTGAGAAACTTTGGCCATATCCAGATTGTGATGACCACAAGACGACTTGGTCAGAGCACTGCAGCTCACCGTTCTGCAGCGGTCAGGAACTACCAAAAGTGGTTCAAGGAAGTCTGGTCTGTCTCGTTTGATCCAATGGAAGAGCTACTGTAGCTCAAACTGCTGAAAATGTTAATGCTGGTTCTGATAGAAATGTGTCAGAACACATAGAGCATTACAGTTTGTTGTCTAAAGGGCCTCACAGACATACTGTAGATCTACACAATATTAGGTTGGTGGTCATAATGTAATGGCTTATTGGTGTGAGGAAACTAACACAAAACATTCCAGACTGTTTGATGGCTTATATAAGGATGTACAGTATGTGTACAGTAAGTCTGACTGGAGTACATTTTTGTGTGCGCTTTGATGCACAAATAGCGCTCACCGTCCTCGTGCGTGCGGAGGTGTTTGGCAGGGCTGCGTGGTCCGTCCCCTGGTGTGGTGAAACACAGCACTGAGGTGTAGTACTCAGTAAACTTCTTCAGACCACCGATGTAACCCACATGCACACTGTCCTGGAAATTGGGCCGGACTGTCACCATGGTCATCTCCTCCTCTAACCCCGGCTCCCACGCCAAGAGCTGGAGAATAGGCAGAGAAAAGAAAAATATGGAGCAGACTTAAGCACTATCGCCAAGCAGATGCATACCAACACACACACACACTCCCCGAACCCAGCACAGAGGAAGAAAGCTAATACAATTTTACATATAAAAGTACATTTATTAATTACAATAACAGAAACTCCACAACACAGATAAATCTGTGCGTTCCAGACTAACCTTATAGCCTTGGTTTATCCCGTTAATAAACTGAGGGTTTGGAGCCGTCCAGGTAAAGCGGATGGTGGTGGAGTTAACGGATTCGGCCTGTACGTTACCTGGGGCAACTGTGGGAACTACAGAGAGAGAGAGAGAGAGAGAGAGAGAGGAGGGAGACAGATGCTCAACAAAAATTATCTTAGCCAAGGAAGCCGATATAGTATATTCTACGGTATATTTTACACTGCCCTCCAAAAGTTTGGAAACACCCTGGCAAAGTGGGGTTTTGGACAGTATTGCCATGAATCCTTTTTAATTTGTGATAATGTTGCACTGATAAGGGACAACACAAACTACGAAAACAGTTTATTAAACAGTTTGTACATAGAAAATACTTAAATTTTGGATTCATCAAAATATCCACCATAAGCAGCTATTACAGCGCTGCATAATCTGGGCATCCGAGCTGTCAGTTTATTCAAACATTGACTTGATATGTTATTCCAAGCCGCCTGAAGGATTGCCCAAGGATGATTCACACTGGTTGGAAACTTCTTTCATCACAGCTGGCAAAGGGCCATGTCTGACTTTGACATGTACATATTGCCATTATTATGTAATTCTAATAAAAATTATTATTGCTGGTATCCAAAGATAATGTCAAGTTACTTTAATGTATTTGCACCAAAAAATGATGAGGATTTATGCTGATATTGTCCAAAACCCCACTTTGCCAGGGGCGTTTCCAAACGTTTGGAGGGCAGTGTAAATCTAGCAGAGCTTCAAAAAATCTAAATCTTAGGGGTAATGGGTGGGTATTGGACCTGTGCCCCAGAAGGTCTTTCAGAGATTTACTGCATTTCAAAACATTATAAACATAGACAAAGCTGCTGAAGTTAGAGTTGAAGTTCCAGAATACACATATGTAGTAAAGTCTGATCAACTGTGTGGCATCATGACAAGTACAGATGGATCCGGGGTGACTGCCCCATTGAGCTGTACTGATCAGACACAATAAGCAGTAGGGGTGTTAAAATTAATCGCATAATCGATGCATCGCGATGCAGAAGTGGACGATTCTGCATTGATGCAATGGCAGACCAAAATTGATTATAACGGAGGTTTTTAAACGGCGGTCCGCTGCCCCCCACAGTGGTACGCGCCGGCATTGCAGGTGGTCCGTAACATGCAATCCAGTTTCACTACTGAAATCCCTTTTTAAAAAATTATTCCTTTTTTCATTTTTCAAAACATTAGATTATATCATAATGACACTGCTTGGTGATTTTCTGGCTACGACATAAAACTTCAAGTTAAAAAGAACATCCGGATAACAGCTATGGCTGCCCAATCTGCATGCAATGTGACATAATGTAGAAAATTTGATGGGCTGCATTGTGATGCATGGAGATATCGTATTGAGCAGTATTAAGATCTCATAAGTAGAGTCTGATTTGTAGGTCTGATGCGTTAGGCCCTTACCGCCCTGCAGCGTCCACTCTGTCACTTTATGGCTGTAAACGCCCAGTCCGGCTCCGTTGTACGCAGCTACTTCAATCTCATAGTTGGTCCAGATGATGAGGTCCTCCAAAAGCAGATTGGTCACGTCTGGGTTGGTCAAGTTCTTATACTGGATGTCCACAGGCAGGCCGGTCAGACGGTAGCTGCAACGTTTAACCCTCACGTCAGATCTCACCAGCATTAGCTTCATAGATTATTGAAGACAGTAAAGTCAAGTCAAACCAAGTCAGGTCTGGTCAATATGACCTCATGATTAATTGAACTGAGCTGAATTGAATTGTGTGTTTGTTGCCAAATGTTACACTAACATGGTCTGTACTGTAAATATACTCCACTATCTAAGCTGGGATATTTTTCTAATGAAAAGAATGCATATCTTTGCGAGTTTAAAATAACTGAAGTGTAGTGGCAGATTGATATGACAGTATGTAACACACAGTTGGGAAAGCATCAACAGAATTTCACTAATAAATGAAAAAATCGCTATGAGAAAGACTGTGTCGATTACAGGTTCTGAACGTCAGTTACAATTAATTTTTGATTAATCATCCAGCCCTAAGTCAAGTTTATTTATAGAACACATTTCAACAACAGCAGTTAATCCAAAGTGCAGTTTAACTTGTTTACACTTATGTAGATATTTTTAGAAACAATTATATTTTTAATACATTTGGGCCTTTCGTTTACATGTGAAGTTTTAGCCACCTCAAATGCACAATTTTTAAAATGTGCTCTGAAGTGAAGATTTTTCACAGCACTGGATTCTTGGATCCATGTAAATAAGTAAACGCAGTTTTCTTAAAACGATGACCTGTTTCGTTCAAATGTGTGCGTTCACCATGCATGTCACCTGCTATCCAATGATGGGAAAAAAACATGACGTAGACAAGTGGTTTGGAATCATTTTGTGTTCTAATGCTGAGAATAGAAAACAAATTATCTACATCACTGCTTAAGAAATTTTTGGATCACTAGCATCTGCACATGAACATAAAACTCAATCCTTAACTTTGCAATGTAAAAATGTTTAAACGCACTCACGTACAAGAAGGCTCCAAAAATACAGTTCTGGTGCTAACTTCCTTTAAGTTACAGGGACTTAAAATATGATGTTAAAATTTCAGCACACACAAATAATCACTCACTTTAATATAATATATAATATAATATAATATAATATAATATAATATAACATAATATAATATAATATAATATAATATAATATAATATAATATAATATAATATAATATAATATAATATAATATAATATAATATAATATAATTCATGTACAACCAACAGAGAGACAATTGCATCATATTTCTATCAGCCTCTCTCTCTCTCTCTCTCTCTCTCTCTCCCTTTTTCTTTGTGAAACGAAAAGGGCTGTACTGAGTGCACCATATGGGACTTTAAGTTTGGCATAAATATTTATGTCTGCTGTGCCAAACGCAGCCTGCCGTCTGTCAGTGTTGAACAAAGGCCCAAACGCAAACCTTCCATACTCTGATTTACAGAGAAACAGAGAGAGAGAGAGAGAGAGAGAGACGGAGGGAAAGAGAAACAAGTGTTTTCTTTCCAACACGGGAAAAGAAACGAGTTCATTAACAAAAGGAATGAGTAACTCATTTCCGTTCTCTTGTAAAGCGAGAGATCAGCAACAGCAGCAAGTCATTGTTACAAAACGGGGTCTTGTGATTCCCAGTCGACTTCGCGTTTTCACTCAAGCCACTCAATCTCTCGGCACACCTCCGACAGGTATCTGGGCGCTGACTGTTCTGCTCAACTCAAAACGTACCAACACATGGATCTGGCCAGAAGGGCTTGAGAGCTGCATTTCTAATCACAGCTCTGGTGTGAGCAGAATTTCGAGTGCTTGAATCGAAGGCAACTGGACTTACTCTTGAAGACATTTCACATACCATCTGAAAGGCTTCTTCGATTCTAAAAAAGTAATGTAGTTTGAAGGATGTAAAATTCGCATTCACACTTCCTGAGAGAAGAAACACACAGAAAGTTTGTTTTTCTTTAAAAAGAAAGTTTTAGCCTGTGTTGCTTCTGTCAGAGCTACGTACTAGTCTGGCAGAATATCTTACATTTACATTTACAGCATTTAGCAGGCGCTCTTATCCAGAGTGACTTACAACAATGCTTTGCAGTCCACGACTGTTCTTAGATCTGTAAGCTATGTTTAAAATCAACAACTGTGGTTAAACCAAATTACCGCCGACTTAGTTTTATACTTTAATGAAAAACGGGTTAGAGAAACGAAAGTTCACAGACAACATGTTAGTGTTTTTTTTCCGGTTAGACAACATAAATAGTAAGGGGTAAGTTAATCCCCTAGATACTACTTGAAGAGGTGTGTCTTCAGACGACGTTTGAAGACAGCAAGGGATTCAGCAGTTCTTACGGCAAGTGGAAGCTGGTTCCACCACTGAGGAGCCAGCACTGCAAAGAGTCTCGATGCATGTTTTCATCTTCTTTTAAGTAGAGGTGGTTCCAGACGAGCAGCGGTTGATGCTCTGAGAGGCCGAGAAGTGACACGTTGTTTAATAAGTTTAATCTTGGCCTTCAAGGCAAGTGTTAGGGATTTGAACCTAATGCGAGCAGCCACAGGGAGCCAGTGCAGGTTCCACAGCAGAGGTGTGGAGTGTGAGAATTTAGAAACGCTGAAGTTAAGTCTTGCAGTTGCATTCTGGATCAGCTGAAGTGGTCGTGTCGCTTTCATTACAGTACAGTTACAGTAGTCCAACTTAGAGAGAACCAAGGACTGGACAAGAAGCTGAGTAGCTTCGGTGGTGAGAAAGGGGCGGATTCTTCTGATGCTGTATAGGAGATATCTGCAGGACCTAGTGAGGTTGCTAATGTGTGAAGAGAATGACAGTTCGTCATCCGGAAAGACACCAAGGTTTCTTGCCGTTTTTGAGGGTTCGATAACAGTTATCAAAAGGAATGGCAAGGTCAAGATTTGGTGAAGGACTGCCTCTGATGTACAAGATCTTACTCAGTTCTAACGGGTGCTAGTGAGATGGTTTCATTTTTAATAAAGTGGATGATGAAGACAAACCCAGAAACCAAGGGGTTGGTGTTTATCGTGTTGTGTGTCATGTGCAAAGACCAATATACCAATGGGATTGTCTTTTCTGTGCATGTTTACTACATTTTTAAGCCTCAACCAAACAGCCAAGTTGTCTGAATGGTGCAGAATAGATTAAATACATGGCAAAATGGCCTAATAAACGTCATTTAACTAATCAAGCCTGATTTGAAAATGTAAGCAGAGAAAGTACAGATACTCATGCTAAATATGTGCACAAAAATTTGTCACAAAAATAAATGGTCAAGTAAAGTACATATACCTGATTTTTTTACTTAAGTACAGTAACAATGTATTTGCACCTCATTATTTCCCATCTGTGGTAAACTGCAGTAATGATGATTTCACCTTCTGGCCAAACATGCATATTTTGGTCTCATATTAGCCTCAATGTAGTAAAAAAGCATGTTTATGATTAGTGTTTATTCTCACGCAAAATTTATCTTTGCTTTATTTATTAATTTATCTTATACTTATCATTTTTGTAAGAATTCCTTTGTAACAATTTGTGCATTTTAAACATTTGTTTTAAATATGTGAAAATTACTGAATATTGTTTAATGTGGGCAAATAATTCACTGTATGTTTTATTTCTTCTGCCGCTTAATTTTAAATTAGATTAATTTACTGTTGAGCACTATGTCACTATTTTTGACCGTTGACCAGTATGTTGCACTGAGCATGTAAAAGACACTAGACCTCAGGATTAATAAAGTTCTTTCTCATATTTTCTAGACTGAGAGACTATTGGAGCTTGATTATGAGAGTGTGCAGGGTGCGGAGTGGTCAGTGGGGGGAGCTGAGGGAACTGACCGAATGACGTAGCCGCGTAGCGCTCCGTTCTGCTGAGTCTCGGGTGGAGGCTGCCACTGGATCATGATGGAGGAGTTGGTACGACCGCTGGCAATCACGTTCTGAGGAGGGGCACTGGGGGGCTCCTCGGGTAGAGATACCCTGTGTGTGAGAGTGTGTATATGTGTGTGTGAGTATGTGTAGGTGGTGGGAGAGTAAAGAGAAGACAAGACAGATTTAGGACTGGGTTTATAGTATGTAATAATGACACATTTATTCAGAAGCACACCTCAGTATAAACCACACACACACACAGCAACAAAACTCCTTGATCATTATTTTTTGTTCTACACACTGGGGTGTAAATCACAAGCTTCATCCCGATACAATATTATACCGATTCAATGGACAATGAAAGTGAATGATTATTTGTCATTGTGAACACACCACACAGTGCGCCACAACAAAATGTGAGGGAGCAGTGGGCAGCTAACAAGCGCCCAGGGAGCAGTGCTTGGGGACGGTACCTTGCTCATGAGTACCTCAGTGGTAACTTTACCGGCCCTGGATTCGAACCTGCGACCTTCTGATGACGGGGCAAACACCCTACCGTTACGCCACCAACTGCTTAAATGATTAAATGTCTGCCGATATCACATAGTCTACATTAACATCATGATTTGATTCTGTTCAGGAGACGACAATGAATATGAGACAATATCATGAGCTGATTTAACACAATCAATTCCATTTATATAAAATCACAAAAAAACAACTTGAATATCATTTGACATTTTTATTTCTGAGCTCGGGCGGCATGGCACTTAGCGCTGCCGCTTCAGAGCGGGAAGGTCCTGTGTTCGAACCCCGGGGACAGTCTTGGGGTCTTTCTGTGTGGAGTTTGCATGCTCTCCCCGTGTTCGCGTGGGTTTTGTGCGGGTGCTCTGGTTTGCGCCCACAGTCTAAAGTCATGCGCTACAGGTTAATTTGCAACTCTAAATTAGCCCATAAGGTGTGAGTGTGTGCGCCATGCGGTGTGTTGGCGCCTGTCCAGGGTCGGTCCCGCCTTGCGACCATTTGACTCCGACATAGGCTCCGGTCGCCGCGACCCCGGTTGGGATTAAGCGGTTCGGATAATGAATGAATGATTTCTGAGCTCAAACAGACACTCAAATGAAAACAAACATTACAATTTACTGGAAATAGACCTTCTGTTCAGTATAATGTTAGTTAGGTTTTTTAGAAAAGCTGTCTGCATTAATGTAGCCTGGTTTGAGGTGACGAACTTCATTACTGTTCCTGTGTTTGTTCATTTACATTCATTTCGTTTTTAAATGGGTGGATGGAAGCACCGACTATGATTTTGTGGCTTTGCTAACTGTTCCCCTTAGGCTTGACTTCAGTGTTGGCAACTTTAACATCTCAAGGGGAGATGTTCCTGTAAGACGCTGCAGTGGGTTTAACAACAAGACAACAACCTGAGAAACACACACACACACACACACACACACACACACACACAGTGCTCTGTTTTATGGGCTGTGTAACTGCTCAAGGCTTTACCTGACCTTGGATTTGAGTGCTCACTATCTCTGTGATAAATGTAATCTATGAGACTGATCAGTTGGAGGCAGTGTTCAACATTGTGTATGTGAGAAAGTAAAGAGAGAGAGAAAGAGAAAGAGGAAGAGAGAGAAACATAGACTAACAATTTTTACTTCTGGTTGCTGGGTTAGTCTAGGCCACCAAAAGATACTTTTATTCCACACATACACACAAAGATTTGAATAAAAAGTGATGAATGCACACAAAAAGATGCACAGCAGGAAGCTAGAAATTCTCCTACAGGCTTTACCACCTTTATTGACTGACTGTGCTGTCATATTGAGACAGCCTGCGTCTATGTGTGTGTGTTTGTCAGTGTGTTGGTTTCTAACCTACACTGTTTTGGGGGGAAATTCTAGACTCTACACCTGAAAAATCAAGGACACACTTAACTTCATGGGTAACGAGTACATTGATCTGTATCAATTCACTAATCAATAATCCCTTAAAGGTCTCATATCATGCAAAAAAAATCACTTTTTCTGTTCTTTGGACATCCATTTGGGTCTGTACTGCCTCACACACACTGTTTGATAAAAATGGTCAATTGTGTTAGTACTAATTTACTAATGTCAGAAATCGTGCGCTTAAACAAGCCGTTTAGATTTCTCTCCTACTTCTGTGTCACAGTAGGGGACATTAGAATAACTCCACCCTCCTATCTGAGAAGCTCCGCCCACCAGGTAGAACTGCTAGCGCTTCCTGATCCGTCATGTTTTCTTGCAAGTGCCAGCGTAGGAACAGCAGTGAAGAAGTCTACCGGCGGAGTGTTGTGTTGAACATGTATGACTGTATGGATGGTCTGTTAGCAGCAGCCATGTGGATTATTTTCACGTGAGGTAAATTCTCGCTGTGTTGTCTACACTACACCCAGTTCCAGAGTGAGGGACGTGTGTGGGCAGCAGCGGCTCATTTGCATTTAGGAATACTAATGAGAAACAGCCTGTTCTGAAAGGGACTGAAATAGAGTAGTAAAAAGCAGGTGAAAATGTCTAATCTGGGAGGTGTTTTCAGCAACTACTTCAGAGACATGTTTAGTGGAGCTCATAGACATATTATAACTTATTGAAAAATTTCATAATATGGGTCCTTTAACACTGATACAAAACATCAACCAGGCTTTTCATTTAAATGTCTGGTTAAATAGAAATATCAAAATATATTTCTGTTAAGGCTGATATGAGTGGAAGTGTTCAATCAGCATATGGTATTGTCTCATCACTGACTGTCGATCACTGGCTCCTGAATTAGGTTGAATGGAAATCGCATTGTAGCAGACTTTGGTAGCAGGTGGCAGTTTGGAGTGTAATGGTTAGGGAGTTGCCCCGTGACAGGAGGGTCACAGATCCAAGTTCCAGACTGGTAAAAGTACCACTGAGGTACTCATGAGCAAGGTACCGTCCTCAAGCACGGATCCCCGGAACTGCCAATGCCAGCTGCCCAGTGCTCCTTTACAGATGGGTCAGATGCAGAGGTCACATTTCGTTGTGGTGCAGTGTGTGCTGTGCTGTGTTTACAATGACAAATAACCACTCACTTTAATTCGCTTTGTAATATTTGCAGATGTTAAGTCCTTGTCCACTGAATCGATGTAATATTGTATCATTGTTCCATGTTGAGCTTTTGCCAAGATATGTTTTATATTATAATGAAAGTAAGAAATCAAAAACAGTAGAAAAGCTTTATTTTCATTATTAAGGTTATAGTTAGGCTCAGATTTAGGGAATATCTAGTTATTTAGTTAAGATTAATCATTACGCCGATGGAATGTCACCAAAAGTATAGTGAGGTTCGTGTGTGTGTATGTGTGTGTGTGAGAATCTCACCGCTCCGTCTCCTTGCTGAAAGGGCCTTTTCCGACGTTGTTGACAGCACACAGGCGGAACTGGTAAGATCGCGCTGGGATCAGACCGCTGACTGTTACCGCTGTAGAGTCTGGCTCAATGTTAGCAAGCAGAATCATCCACGGGGCATCTGACACACACAAACACACACACACATCAACTGTGATGCTGGCATCGTTTCCCCCTACAAATCCACTACGAAAGAGAGGGTTCAGGAAGCCAGACTGAAGGCTGCAGTCACACGGACTCACTGTTCTCTGAAACCTCCAGCACGTAGCGGATCAGAGGACTGTTCCCATCAAACGGCTTGGCCCATGTCAGGTTGATGGCTCTCTTTTCTGTAGCGCTCAACACTGCGCTTGGGTTCTCCGGAGCATGGGGCAACTGCCTGTGGGTATGACACAAAAACAAACAAAAAAGACATGGAAACAAAGCTATGGGGAAAACGCGTGGTTCAGACTGGAATTTAGTGGCTTGATAGTGGTCAATTCAAGGGTAAGTATTTTGCACAAAGGACAGTGATGGTTGCATTTAATCCTGATATACACCATTAAATCCCAGTGGAATTGTATCCCCTCCAAATTTAGTTACAAGTCTGAAGTCTTTGAGCTCAAGTCCAAGTTAAGGTTTTCGTCTCTAATACCCCTTTTCCACTGCTCTGGTTCCCGTGCCGGCTCGCAATTTTGGAACCAGTGCTGCACTTTTCCACAGAAAAAAATTTGGTGCCGGTGCCCTAAAACCAGCTCCGAACCGGCCCCTAAACTTTGCTGGTCTAGCAGCGAGAACTTGTGACGTCACGAAAGGTGGGCGGAGTGATAGGTAGCTTTAGAAGAGAAAATGGCGGAGAGCCTAAGTCTGGTAATGTGGAGCGCGGAAGAAATTAAAGCTCTTTTAGCAATATGGACGTCCAGATTCAGCAGAAATTGGAAAGTGCACAAAGAAAGACGAAGGCATATGAAGAAATAAGGAAAAACTAAAAGTTACAGGCTTCGTACAAACAACCGTTCGTTTAGTGGGCGTGACCTGTGACGTATTATCATGCGGCTCCCGCTGAGCTACCTGGTCAGTGTAAATGCGGGCCGGTTCTCAGCTGGTTCCTAGTTCAGCACCGGCCGAGCACCAGAACCGGCACCTGGCACCAGCACCAGTGTAGTGGAAAAGAGGTTTAAGAGGCCAGTTTGATGGCAATTTGTCAAGTTTGTCACAAGTGGCTGACGATGGCAAACTTGTGTCAGCATATTGTGGCAAACTCCACTGTTTGCCACAAATTAACCACAAGTTTGCAGCAAACCTGCCACAGACATTTTGTTTTTTTAAGAGTAAAGACGAAGGGAAAAGTTGCAAGGGTTAAAATCAGACCGTTAATGAGAGACAAACCAAGTTAAAATGGCAATGGTCTGTAAAAATCTAATCGAACAGGTCCGGGTCTGTATAAAAGAGGTGTCTGGGTGTGGACCTCCTGTTGGTCAAGGCAATTAACCGTTCCCCATTAAGATCCACTAGAGAAACCACCAGTGGAGAGGGACAGGAGGAGGTTTACCTGACTCTCAGGTGTGCACTGCGTGAGTCGTTTCCTCCCACCGACGTCACTCTGCAAGTGTAGGTGCCAATGTCTCCGGACCACGTCTGGGAGATGTGCAGTGTCCCATTAATGTCAAGCCGTAACCGGGGCATGGACTTGGCATTGATCGCCTGACCATCTTTCTCCCACACAAACCTACACAGACACACATACCATATCACGGCTCTCTCTTTTTAAGTCCTTCATCATCCTCACTGATCTATAACTAACATGTATAAACTAATTTATGACAGTTTCTAAAATTGCTTGCATATATCATCCTCATCCGGTGTTGTGAAAGCTACTTTTAAAACAAGTGCGTGATTATTTGTCATTCTGAACGCACCACAGCACAGCACACACTGCACCACAATGTGAAATGAAATGAGACCTCTGCATTTGATCCACCTGTGAAGGAGCAGCAGCCAGCGCCCGCAGAGCAGTGGTTGGGAACAGTACCTTGCTTAGGAGTACCTCAGTGGTACCTTTATAGGTCCGGGATTTAACCCGGCGACCTTCCGATCATGCGACGAACGCCCTAACCATTACACTACCATCTGCCCTTACGCGCTGCTCATGATAAAAATAGCTACTGTTTTGATATAGTAGTTAGCCACACTATAAGCTAGAGAGAAAAAGTAGCTAACTACATCCAAGCCACTCCATCGTCTGACTCCACCTCGCAGTTGTCAAGAGTGCACTGTGATGGAATGAGCACGTGTCACATGCTATCTGAAAATAGCCATTTTTGTATATTGTTTTGTAAATATAGAAATATATTTATTTCTTTTGTAACAAGGTAACATTTTGCAACAATTTCTAAAATAAAGTAGTTAATTTTAAGCTACCGCAGGGAAAGAAAGTGTGAAAGAACATCTAAATCTTTTTAGAACTTATTTTAGGATCAGTCTGCAACATGCATGTTTAAGATGTGGATTACAGGGCGCAGATTCGACATCATTACAGCTATCTTAATCAATATGGCCAACCGAGAACATGATCAACTATACAGTACACACATACCCAAAGACAAACACAAACACACACACACGTACACAATGCTAAGATACACTTGCACATGTGCCTGGTATGATTAACTGGGCCAGATTCTACCTTGTTGAAAATCCATTAACTGCTGTTCCAAATTACTGCTGCCATCCAACTCGATTACTCTGCCTTTTCATCACCTGTTCTTCATGAGATAAGCCAACAAGCCTAGCAGGTGTTCAGGAGTGTGTGTATGTGTGTGTTGAGAAGAAGTTTTTGTGACTGTGTGTGTGTGTGTTTGCAGTCTGGTACACCATGTTGCGATGGTAATTCCTGGCTCTGGATGAGACGCTGCAGGCGGCCCGTGGAGCTTTATGTGGATCTTACAAAGTGTTTCCAAACACAGCTGCTGACGGAGTGTAAATGAAGCCTCACTCCCTCACACCTCCGTCTCTACACCGCACTTGTTAGCACTCGTTATCACTCTCCTATATTTTACGCTTGTGTTTGAAAACCTTGCCCCGCATGTGGTGTCACATCTAAATGAGACGCTGCAGGAAAAAGCCACAGCAAAAACGGCACACTCCCTTTGGATCAACATGTTACTCAGCGAAATCTCACCACCACAAGTTATTCTTTCATTCATGACGTGCACAGCTAAGATCGCATTAGAACAAGAGGCTTCATTCACCAAGTTTTCTTCTTAAATTTGTTCTTATGAAAACTCCTAAGAATATTCTATGCAGGATTTCTGATGTGTTCTGAAATTGTTTACAAGTTTGCTGTCATAATGATGAATCCTCCCGTCCTCGTAAACTGAAAGCGTGTGCCATGTGCAGCTGGTAGCGTAACGGTTAGGAAGTTGGCCCCGTAATTGAAAGGTCGCCAGTTCAAGTCCTGGACTGGTAAAGGTGCCACTGAGGTACTCAGAACGCTAATTGTTTTTGTTATTTTTCAACTAACATATAAGCTTTGTCTGTAATAAATGGGAAGATTTAACTCAACTGAAATGTTGGACTTCCCTGTGCGTCCTAATAAAAACAGCGTGTGTGTTTACATCGTGAAAAATATCATTTATACGTCAGGATTCCTCGTGGTTGAAGGTCAAGTCTCAGAGAGTGTGATGTAACGTACCGCGACGCAAAACTTAGGGAAACCTGGAAAACGTCGTGCTGGAAAATGAGAGAATTGTTAAAAGAATCAATAACTTTAAAGCTGTGCAATTTTGATCGAATTGATCAACTGGAACCGGTTCTGAGTCGCTTTTCGATTTCCACCCCCCACAGCTTGGTTGTAGCTTAGCTACTTTTAATCATAATTAGCTTGTAGCTTGGAAAGCTGCTGTTTGAAAGTATGAGACTGTATGTGTGTGTGTAATAATTTACCTGACACTAACGCTGGGGTCATGGGTCACTCCGCAGGTCATGGTGGCTTTGGTACCTTTTATAACACTCTGGTCCTGAGGAGGATTCGTAATACGAGTTCGAGCTACAGGCAGACAGAGAGAGAGTTACTGACATATGAACGAGCACACACACTCTCCCACACCATCTCTCTCTCTATCTCTCTCTCGTTCTCTCTCGCACATACACCCAGATACACACACACCTAGTACCAGCAGGTCGGCAGAGGCTTCGTCGATGCCACGGGAGTTACTAGCCATGCAGGTGTAGGTACCGGCGTCCGAGAGGTGGGCGGGGCTTATCAGCAGACTGCCCGACTCCAGCAGGGTGAAGCGGGGCAGCTGGACCGAGCCGCTTGCTAACACCCGCTCACCTGGACACACACACACACACAATAAGTGCATATGACAACAAACACCAATATGAAAAAATGGAACCTTTGCTAGAGGTGGGGGAAAAATTTTCTTAGGTGCGTTATGATGCGGGATTTGGACAATTCTGAATCGGTCAAACATTGATTTTCTACATTTACTGTTGACGGAGAGTAAAAGGCGGAAAGCAAAGCAAATCAGATTTCCCAAGTCTTTGACTGACTTTAGTAAATTTACGCCACTAACACGTTTTAATGAACATTGTAATTTTATGTGGTTGTGCAAATAATGTATCTGATTATTTCAACATCTTGCCTTTTGAAAGTGCATCCCAAACGATCAGTTCCGCTGCAGAGCTACTGCACGGATAGTATTTACTTATTTCTGGGAACTATCGAGAGGCTGTGTGATGCTGTTGCTGTTTTTTTAAACTCTGTCTCTGTACAGCTCGGACATTTCTACTGCAGTGTCAAGTCGTGTGCGAGGGTGAAGACAGAGTGGAGTGTGTAAAGACAAGATACATACATATATAGTAGCATATACCGCAGTATGGTATCATTTACAATTACAGCATTTAGCAGACGCTTGTATCCAGAGTGACTTACAACAGGGCTTTGTAGTCCATGACTGTTCTTCAATCTGTAAAGCTACTTAAAGGAGGTATATGTAAGATATTTATGGCAAGTAATCATAAAATGAACCTAATATGTCACCAGAGATTACAGAATCATATTCATTTGAAATACTGATCTTACTGACAAAATTAGTACAGAATAATAGGCAGAATATTCATATTAAAAATTAATGTATAGCCCGTCAATTTGTGTTTATGTATTGTACATAATATAATATTGATAAATTATAATTATTAAATTTTACATTTGTAGCTACAATATGAAATTATTTGTTAACGTTATTATTATAGTTATTTGTGATATTTATTATTTATATTGTTGTTTGTGATAGCTGTCATTTTATAAGATATTGTCGCTACAATTTAATATCTAGCTAATTAAAATTGTAGCTACAAAATATTCTGAAATGACAATTATCACAACTAACAATACTGTTGTAATAACAATACATGAGAACTTCAACAATAAATAATTAAATGTCAGTTTATGACCAAACTCCAAATGCCACTGGTTAACTGCATCATCAGTGATGCTTTTCTCCAGACCGTTTTTTTAGTTTTTGGGGGATTTTGCAAGGCATTGTGGCTATTCAGTTAAGGAATAAAACTCACTATAGTTATCACTTATCATCAAATTATATTTTGATTTAAAGTCAAAGTCAAAGTAAACTTTGTCATCTCTGTTATATACTGCACAAAGAACAAACAAGCCACATAATAAGCAATATATAAACAGAATACACACTAGTAGTGGAATATAAAATATAAACGTATATAAATATGTGACCCGATCTGCCGTAATGAGTCAGAAGTCGGTGTTCTATTTATTTAGATACGGGCCAATTATGTTGAAAAACATCACAAAAATGGCGATTTTTCTTTTTTGGGGACCAGATTAATTTTGAAGACCTTTTCTTTCATATAAGACCAAAAAAGAAAAATCAATATTTTTTATCATTACGGCAGATCGGGTCACATATAAAATTTAGTGCTGAATGCAAAAATGAAAGACATCCGAAAATCACTCAACATCTGGCAAAGCCGAGTTCCTTTATTAGACTCACAATGTGTGTAAATGTGTGTTTTTATGAATGTACTGCTTGTATGTGAGTCGTCTTTCATGTGTAGTTTCTATAAAGTAGGGGTGTGTGTTGTACCTTTCTGCCAGGTGATAGCTGGCCGCGGGGCTCCTGAAGTCTCACAGTACAGGATAACAGACATCCCATCAATCACTGTGCTGTCTGATGGCCCCGCAGTGATGTTTGGGGCAATACCTGACACACATACACACATACACACACAGGCAGAGCTCAGTGAGGCTGTAGATACGATTTGTCTTCTAACTCTCTCAGCACAGAGCTCCTGCCTGTGGGGTTTTTAGCTCGGGGCCAGTTTTATACACAGTGCCTTTCTACTTTTAAGAGCATGGTCACGGGTACAAAAGTTACACAAAGCACCAGCTTTCTTTACAAAATCCCTCTCCTCTGTGTTGTCATCTGTATTCATCTAGAGTAGCAGAGAAGCAGGGGGCCGCTGGAAGCGTAACGGTTAGTGAGTTAGCCTTGTGGTTGGAAGGTTGCTGCTTCTTGTCCTGGACCGGTAAAGGTACCACTAAGGTACTCATGAGCAAGGTACCGTCCCCAAATTTGTTTTTATCTCCTTTTGTTGTGGTGGCGCCAACACACCATAGCCTTTAATTTTATTAGCACACTATAGGAAAAAATCTAGTGTGACTCACTTGTGACGGCAAGGTAGGTGTTGGTCTGCACTTCTCCAGCCACGTTCCGAGCAAAACACTGGAACATTCCGGTGTCGTCGGGCAGCAGCCCGTTTACTTGAAGACTTCCACCAGCCAGAACACGGTAGCGGGGCGTCTTCACCGGGCTGATGGGAACCGCGTCCTTATACCACACGATGTCCGGCTGGGGGACACCTGACACACGGGGGACACAGAACACAGAATTTAAACAACACACCACAACCAAACCACCAAACACACCAAAAACAAGCTCCTGACTGACATTAATAAAGGTGCTTCATAATTTGGAGGATTTCATTCATTTATTCATTCGTTTTCTAAACTGCTTGTTCCTAAATAGGGTACCTGAGTCTATCCTGGAACAACAGGTGTGAGGCGGGACCAAACGTGGACGGGTGCCAACTCACCGCAGGGTACAAACACACAAACACACCTACTGGCAATTTAGACACGCCAATCAACATAACAAGCAGGTTTTTGGATTGAGGTGGAAAGCAGAGGACCTGGAGGAAACCCATGCCAGCACACACGGGAAACAAGCAAACTCCACACACACGCACACGCACACACACGCAAAGTCGGCGGCCTGAATTCAAACCCACAACTCCAGAAAAATGAGGCAACATTTAGAATCCAAAAATGAACACAAAACAAGATTTTCCCAACATGTGTTACGTGAAGTTATTAAAAAGCCCTCCTAAAATAAAATGACATAATGCAGCTTAAAACTAAGATAAAATTCACTCATTCTCAAAAATTATACAAGTTGAATCAAAAAAGGGTGCTCTACACTTTGGACCGTAATTTTTGCAAATGTTGGCTAATTATTAAAAATTTTGAAGGTCAGACAACATTTGCCAAAGTTATGGCAAAGGTACGGAGGTCCCTTTTTGACTCACAGTGTTCTTTGAACAAACATACAAAAAAATCATAAAAATTTGCTTGGATCAGAATTAAATGTATAAAAACACTAAAAACCAACAGTGAAGCTGCAGTGCTGCCCTCTGGTGGACAAATTCCACAATGACAACACTTCTAACTTCCATCTCTGCTTCTTTTCTTGTTTCACACACACACACACACACACACACACACAGTCTTGTATTACTATCTTTGTGAGGTCCTTCCATAGACTCCCATAATGACTATAGTACATAATTTTACACCTACACCTAATCCTAACCCTAACCTTAACCTCAGTAACCAAAAGCACATCTTTTACCTCTTTTAGTTTCTCAAATAAAACAAGCTCATTTTCTATAAAGTCGTTTCTCCTCATGGGGACCTCTCAAATGTCCCCACAAAGCCCAAAAAAACAGATAAAAGTGATTTTAGGGGACAAAAGGTCCCCACAATGCGATAAATACATGTCCACACACACACACAGACAGACACACACACAGACACAACCCTGAGACTGTGAAAGTGAAGAAGATGAGTGCCCCTACCTCGTGCTTGACATGGAATATCCACAACCTTCTCCATCTCTGCGGTGATGTGCTTCTGCGGCTCTTTAACAAACTGTGGCGGCTCTGAGACATTAGCAGATCATGTGTATGGTCACAATGTGGTTATCATGAGTTTATTATCATAAGTTTTCTTTTAAACCATGTTCCAGCAGATAACAATCCCCACAAGACTGTTTCCACAATGTCACAAAATCTCTTAAGATCAATCAGGAAGCACCTGTGTCTGCTTGTTCTTATCTCTTTAAGGGAAATCTACTGATTTTGTGAGGGTGTTTTTGTATGAAGAGCAGCCCTGCACATGCAGGCATGCGTGTGTGTGTGTGTGTACCCAGGACATGTAGGTAAGCTCCAGCGCTGACTGATGGTACGCTGCTGCTGCGTAACTCGGCCTCACACTCATAGAATCCAGAATCAGCTACAGTGGGACTGAGCAAAGTCAACCTCCTGTTAAAATCACTCAGACCTACATGTACAGGGGCACCGTCCTTCCTCCAGGTTATACTCAATTTAATCAGCGGCCTGAGAGAGAGAGAGGGGGAGTGAGAGAGAGAGAGAGAGCAATAGAATAATAGAAAGAGGGAGGGGAGAAAAAGAAAGAAAGGAAGGGAGAAAGAGGGAGACAGAGAGAGAAAGAAAGAGTAAGAGAGAGAGGGTCAGAGAATGGAAGAGAGAAAGCATGAGAATGAGGGAGAAAGAGAAAAAGAAAGAGAGAAAGAACAAGAGAAAGAGGGAGGAGAGAGAGAGAAAGAGAAAGAGGGAGGAGAGAGAGAGGGGAATAAAGAAAGAAGGAAAGAAAGAAAGAGTGAAGAAAGAGAGCAAGAGGGAAAAAGAAAAAGAAAATCTGCTAAATACTGTAAAGGTAAAATGTAAAACTCTAGAACTGCAGTGAGTATTTCACAATATTTAGCCTATAATTTAACACCATGAATTTATATTTTGATATAATGTTTGGACACATTTCTGAGCAAAACTGGGTAAACTTTGGTAAATCAAACAAAAAAATCTAATAGTAAATAATCAAATAAATAATGCATAAATCATACCTCAGACAAAAATGTAATATAATAAGAACCCTCCCCACCTCCCCATCTCTCTCCACCTCGCTCCGTGTGCGTGTGTGTGTGTATGCGTTAATTAGATCGCTTTTCAGAGCACTGCCATGCAGAACAGCTATAATTTGATTTCTATTATGGCATTACTGCTGGTTTTCACTAAGCTATTCATCGTTTGTTAAATTAAATTCTTATCTTCATTCCTTCACGGCAGCATCCGCACACATTTCACGCTTTCATCTCGGAGGTTATACGCGGCAGAAAAAAATGCAGAAAAGATTCGATACGGAAACATTTGTCCACCTGACTTTTAATTTGCTTGAGAAGGGAAAACAGAAAGATGATGTTTTTGTCTGGAGGATAAATCATTTGAAGCTGGAAACACATGAAAAATCATGGAAAGTAAAAGTTTGCTCAGGATGAAGAGTTTTCTGCTTTCACTAAGGGTCACGTTAGTGGAGGACGAGGAGGAAGGAAGGAGACTGACCTGGCATTGGCTACACACTCCATGGTGACCTCGGACGTTCCTGACACGACGCTGGTGTTCCTGGGGGGGATGACGATGGTGGGGGCGATGGGGTCAGCAGGACCGCCCACATCTACACATACACAAAGCAGTCATGTGGGTCAGGTTTACTCAGGTGAGAGTGCCATGTGAAAGTGTGTGTGAGAGAGAAAGAGAGGAATATTTTAAAGAAAGTCTCGGTTGAGAACTGTGATCTGTGCCACACACACTCACACACATCGTGGGATTTGGTTTGTACTTTTTCATTTATACATCCACTCCCACACACACACAAACACTGACCATCTTAATCCCTCTTCATTTTCCATTGTGTGTCTGTGAGATGGGGGGTATATACAGTATGTGTGTGTGTGAGACGGTGTGGCTTGTGAGAGTGTGTTTGTCTATTACTTACTCTCTACAGTTAGTGTGATGGGTTGGCTGGTCTTGTTCTCTCCGTTCTTGTCGTTTACCGCCTGTACATAGTAACGGCCAGCGTCGGGTGCAACAGCAGACAGAATGACCAGCGTGTTGGACAGAGTGATAGCACTGAGGGAGAGACAGAGGGAATAGAGAATTTATCTTGGTTAAGAAGTCTTTTAGTCTTTAAACAGAAGTCTCTCAGCTTTGGACAACGCTATATAGGTTGAAGACAACCTGCTTATCGCACAGACACAATCCAGTCTCGATTCGATTCCGATTCACAAGGTCATGATCCGATTCAATTCTCGATTTGATTCGATATCGATTTATTTAGAGAGTTCTTTGTGTCAATACTAGTTTTGCTTGGTTATAAAATAACTTGTTTTAAAACCGAAGTGTTGCCAAACATCGGCCTTTAGGCCAGACGGTGATTTGAGTGGAGCAGCTTCAGCCATGGCTCCATTTGGTTTCGGTTTCGCCGGTCTCACGTTTTTATAGCTCTCCTTGCGCGGTCGTGTGAAGTAGTTCATAGCCGCAGGAAAAGATCGATCCGCGCATTTTTTGAATCGATATCGTATTTTTCGAACGAGAATCGACATTGATCGGTGAATCAATTTTTTGAACCCAGCCCTAGTCGTTAATGCTGTGCTAAATGATTTCAACATAATGACATTAATGAGTATGCTGCAGTACACATCACTACATGTTACGCTGCTGCAGAACTAAACTGGGTGGAAATTTAGAGAGATTTGTTTTTTAAATCAGCACTGCTGTGATTATAATTCGGAGTGCGTCAATGCACGCTGCACTCCCCTGTGGTGAGCAGTGAGATGCCCGCTACCCGTTGTGCACGCCGTGCCATCTCACGTCTCTGTGTGCTGCGCTTATGAGCATCGTTGCGGTTATTGTGACTGTCACCTTTGTGTTTTGAGCCTGTTACACACCTGGTGGCTGAATATTCTGAAGATTTTTTTGGTATTTAACAGTAGATACTGTCAAGTCGAACCTTCTCATCTACCATGGGCGTCGCCGCCATTCAATCTGAAGGGGACGTGTCCCCTTCACATTTTATTTGTTTGGACCCCCCCCAAATTTAACATAAAATATCAGTTCACCCAGCGCTGTTTTGCGAAAGAATCTATTCCACTTAATGGATAGGAGAATACACATATCACTGGAAATCCGCTCTGGGTTTGCCTCCAACTCACCGCATGCAAGTGAAGTGAATCAGTGCATAAACAGGCTGCTCGAAACTGGAGTAGGTAACGTCAGCCCCATGGTGCACAGAAAAAAAAGTTTGGAAACCGCTGCCCTAGGCCACGCCAAATGAATGTTCAACTAAACAATGAAATATTAGGAGTAAGCTTTGCCTTATTTAGGTTACTGAAACAGTAAACCTAGGGGATTCTTGGTTGATGAACAATTGTTTGCACTATCCCTACCTAGACACAATGGACATAAGAAAATTCTTTACAAAGAAGCGGAAAGTAAGTCAAAATTTCCCCACAAGACAGTTTACACAAAATAAAAAGTAAAATGCACCCATAAAGTCATTGTTGGTGATCAATTATGTCACATTAATTTCATTATCTTAGGTATAGCAGTGGGTTTAAAAACAGGCTGATGTCCAGGGCAATCAGGATTGTAAAAGACTCGTCTCATCCCGGAAACAGACTTTTTCATCTTCTGCAATCAGGCAGAAGGTTCCGCACCATCATGGCAAAAGCAGAGAGACTCAGGAGGAGTTTCTATCCTCAGGCCATCCGTTTTCTAAACAAGGACATGTCTTTTTCTAAATAGTTTTATTTGTAACTCCATACTGGCTCTCAACTCACTGTATGATCATTCTACTTTTGACATTTACAGTCCAATATTTGCTGTGCAGCTGCACTTGGCACTTTAAAAACATTACACTGCACTCATTGCACCTTTTAAAACCATTGCACCTTATGTATATAAGCAATAGCTCATCTTTTTTTTTAATCTATTTCCCTTTATCTCCTTATTCTTAAGTTACTTTAAATTTGTATTTGTATGTCATTGTTCTTATTTTATTTTTAATTTCTGTCTTAATTTGCACAGTCAAAGAGCGGATCAGGATACATTTCACTGATGGTACCTTGCTCATGAGTGCCTCAGAGCAAGGATTTGAACCTGCGACCTTCTGATCACGGGGCGAACACCCTACCATTATGCCACCAACTGGCCCCAACATCAGAAAAAAAGTGCACCTTAAAAGAAGAAAATTTGTAAAAAGAAAAACAATGTGGAAGTAATCCAAAGTATTCAGAATATGTTACTCACATTGAGTAATCTAACGGAATACATTACAAATGACATTTTAGGGCATGTATTCTGTATTCCGTAGTGAAATATCAACCCACTCCCAGAATAAAGTAGGAACTGAACCATGGCTATAAAACCAAAGTGTGAACTGAGCCGTGGACTTGGACAACTGTAACACCTGTAATAGCTGTATATGTGTGTATACTCTACTGTTACTTTTGTATGCGTTGTTATTAGAGACAGCTATTGCTGGTTTACACAATACAACATTTTATCCCAATTCTCACGAGGAAATGGACACTGGTCATTAGAGCTGTACAGCTACACGAATAAAACAGACAATTCCTCTAGAGAAAAGTTCTCCTTACAAGTGCTTCAACAGTATAGAATCCTGTATTCTGCATAGTCTTCTTCTTCTCTCTTTCTGTCTCGTTCTTTCTGTCCCTCCTCTCTCTCTCTCTCTCTCTCTCTCTCTCACTGATGAATTATGGATTAGAGGAGGGACAGACTGGAACTGTCCTAAAGTATAAATTAATCTCATGTGATTCCCTCAACCTGAGAGCAGCACGGAAGAACATACAGGAAGACACTAATGAGACAGAGACAAGAACGCACACTCAAACACACACACACACACACATTTTTCTCTCCCCTTTCCTGGTCCACAGTGGGCAATTTAATCTTCCATAATGTTTATTCCTTTACCCAACTGGAAGCCAGAGTGTGCTCATACATCTGAGCGTGTGAGTGTATATGTGTGTGTGTGTGTGTGTGTGTGTACTGGCTTATCGTGGTTTGTACAGTGTAAACACTCTTGGTCTCAATGCAATTTCAGCTCACACTCAGCCTCAGTGACCACTCTGACCCTTAGCCTTTGCTCCTTGTTGACCTTGTTCCTACCCGTGTTGCAGATACTGATGACTAATCTGAAACTGGTGCCACTTTGGGGCCTAAAAAATGACCTGCATCTCAACTGGAGGTTCAAACATATCAGAAGCATTCTGAGGTTTTACCACAGAGTTACAAGAGTTCTGGAGTTCTGCACCAGCTTTAAATGTAAAAGTTAAACTCCTAAATCTTTAATCACTGTCTAATAAAATGACATACTGATATTGCGATGAAACAGACTGAAATACTGCTGTTACACAAGAAGAGTTGTAAATAAATTGTCTGCATGAATAGGAATAGGGTTAAAACAGAACCAAAAGCTCTTTAACTTTGCCAAATGTTGACCAGTTTTCTAAACCAGTGTTGACCAGTGGCATTTGTGAAATCTTTGTCTTTGTGAAATCAGGGGGTTTTGAACGTTCTTTGTAACAGCAAAAGCAGGTAATTGTTATTGCATTTGGTCACAGAATTGACAAGATGTCAAGTATCATTAACATTTCAGTGAATATGAGTGATTGTCATTGTGAACACAGCACAGCACAGCACACATTAAGGGGTAGTTAGTGGCGTAACGGTAGGGTGTTCACCCCGTGATCAGAAGGTCGCAGTAAAGTAACCACTGGTAAAGTTACCACTGAGGTACTTGTGAGCAAAGTACCGTCGCCAAGCAATGCTGCCTGGGCACTGCCCACTGCTCCTTCACGAATAGGTCAAATGCAGAGGTCACATTTCGTTGTGGTGCACTGTGTGCTGTGGTGTGTTCACAATGATAAATAATCACTCACTCTATACCACCACGAAATGTGACCTCTGTATCTGACCAATCCCTGAAGGAGCAGTGGGCTCCTTTTTGACATCACCCAGTGAGCAGACCCTGGGGGGAGGGTGTTCATGAGTACCTCAATGGTACCTTTACTGGTCTGGGACTTATACCGACCACACTCCGATCATGAGCAAACTCCCTAACCATTACACTACCCCTGCCCCACAATATAAAAATATTGTTTGTGATAATTGTCATTTCACAAAATAAGGTAGTTTACATGTTTTAAGTGTGACGGGCAAAATAATCATCTCTTTGTGGCAAGAAAAAAAAAAACGGAAGGAAAGAATTTTGAAATTTAGCCCATCTTCCTCAAAGTTATGGCCAAATGTCTGTTTTCTTAAACTACAAATGCAACAATCAACACAAAGTACATCATATAACATGTATAACGAAGTCTCATCATTTCTACATTGTATTTGTGTATCATTGATAACATTCCTACATCAGTGTAAATCTGAGACGTTCCTCAGTGGAAGCAGATGAGAACCAGCACCAGTACAGTGTCGAAGAGCCCTGAGAAATACTCAAATGCAGAATGTAGAAGGTGGTAGAGATTTCAGGTCAGGAGGTTGTGGTGACTGAGGCAATAAGTCTGACTGTTCTGGAGGAAGGGATTTATGAGGAAAAACTGTATCACACTCTCACACACGAGAAACATTGCTGCAGAAACCAGTGCAACAATTGACCAACTGAGTCACAGTTTTTCTATCTGAATATTCCTGAATTAAATACGAAGACTTTTTTAAATGTCCTACAAAGCCATAAAAATGGACAAATCATAGTTCTATCTTTATAGGCAGTCAGTTACTCACAACCCCCCAGTTTTAAGAACTGAGTCATTATGTTTTACTTTATTGTGCAATGTTTGTCACTGGAGAGTAATACTAAGATTTATTTTTTAATGATGCCCATGCTCTTTTTAAATTTATTAATCAATTTTATCCTAATTATTATAGCTACAGTACTGTGCAAAAGTTTTAGGCAGGTGTTGAAAAAATGCCGTAAACAAAGAAACCCCAGTCTGCTTTGAAATCTTTGTCTACCTTGTGTCTTGTTGCTGTGCTCAATCTTGCCATGACATGAAACTGTCTTCCACAACCTCACCTTAGTAGCAGAGTTTGGCTGTTCCTCACCCAGTTTTAAGCCTCCTACACAGCTGTTTCTGTTTCAGTTAATGACTGTGTTTCAACCCACGTGTGACACTGATGATCATTAGCACCTGTTTGGTATAATTGGTTGATCATACACCTGACTATAATCCTACAAAATCCCTGACTTTGTGCAAGTGTACCTATAAGAATTGATGCTGGTTTGAAGGCAAAAGGTAGTAACACCAAATATTGATTCGATTTAGATTTTTCTTTTGTTTGCTCACTTTGCATTTTGTAAATTGATAAAAATAAACAATCATTATTTATATTTCTGAAAGCATTCATTGTACTGTAAGTGTGAATGAGTATGAATTATTGTGTTGTTTTGTTTTTGTGCAATGACAAAGTATTCGTTCGTTCATTCGTTCGTTTGTATACACACTATACCGCAATAAACAGAGTTGGATGATTCAAACTCCAAATGCCACCATCCTTCAGATGAGACGTAAAAGTAGCTCCTGCCTTTTTGAGCTCCTAAAAAAAAATCCTAAAAAGTAGAACTGTCACCCCTGGATCCCATTCCCAATATCAGCTTTGTGAATCTGCCCACTCATCACCCCCTGTCTCACACTGGCAAAATCATTCTGACCCTTTCACCAGCTCATTTTAGGAAAACTTGGTTGTTGCTCATAAGTGGCTCCCTGGTCATTATGTTAACAAAAGCAACATACAGACATAATCCAAGCAAAATCGTCAGCACTCTACTCTCTCCCGCTGTTCAGATGGACAGAAAAAAAGAATAGGTCCCCGTTTTCATGTGCCTGGATATTTTTTAAATAGCAACCAAGCTGAAATATGAGGATAATACCATTCTATAATATCAAAAGCAGACAGAAGAACATGCTGCAAGTGTAATTTGTAAGAAAGACGAGCCATATTATAGTGTATAATCCCCTCTCTCATTGTCATGATAAAATAATATAAAAAGCAGTGCTAAAATAATAGGGTTGCAAATCACACTTTTCATCACAGTAAAATATTATGAAAATATGACTGATTCAGTTTAAATCAGGAGTCAGTGGTCGATATAAGACAACATCGTAAGCAGATTTAACACAATCTGTTCCATTCATATGAAATCATAAAAAGAAAAAATATCATTTGACACAGTAGCCTGTTTTAATTAATTAAAGGTGTGATGAAGCCAGCAAAATTAAAGACCCAGTACGGTGAAAACAGTCCTTGGTTTGGTAACATGTGAAATGTGTCAGAAAAGTGTGTCTGAAAAGATGTATAAAACCCCTGAAGTCAGTTTTACGATAATGTGGAGTTATGCAGTTTACCAGCTTTTCACAGCTTTTCACAGCAGGTCTGTTTAGGGTGGGACTAAAACACAGCCTGCCTACGTGTGGAGGTAAGATCTACTGCTCTGGCCTTTCCCCGCTGTTCTCTCGCTTAAATATTTCCCCGCCATTATCGTGTGTTGTACTCTGTAATGGCCTGGATTGTGCTCATTATCCTGTCACTGTCTTCATCCCTTACAGTTATATTGCCAAGGCACAACAAGAGAAAAATTTTCATAGGTTTACTTGCATGACTTTAGAGTGATCTTTTTTAACAGTGCATGTGCATGTGTGTTACAGTCGATGGGTAGGGGCTTTGTAGTAAAAGAAGCACTCCAAGAAGGTGGAAGACTCTTCAAAATTCTCCACCATACTAAGCATTTTTTTGGTCAGATTTAACCGATGGAAAACTCAATTTTGGAGTGGATATGGGGCTATAAATGAGAAAAAAAATGATGCATTTTCATCTGGACATTTGTGGACAGGGGATTATAAAAATCTCATTTAAGTTGTCAGCCAGTCACAGGTAAGCTAGAGTCAACAGAGGATACACCCAGACAGGCAATTCTACAGATTTTAAAGCAAAACAGTTACTTCAGGAAGTTGTTCACTAAAGAGACATGCACATATAGTTTAACCATAAAGTCATGCAGTTCTAAAAACGTAACTAGACAAGTGCTTCATTTATTAATGATTGTATAATATATTTTTCCAGATAAAGCATGCCGTCTGAGAGGCTTTTGTGATCCATGTTACTGAATGGATATGACCCAGCAGTATTAAGACTATTTGAATGAGAGAGAGAGCGTGAGAGAGAGAAGGAAAGGGAGAAGAAGGGGAAGAGACAGCGTGAAATGCGGTACAAGCTTTTCCAATCTACAGCTCAATTTACAGCACAATCTGTTCATTTTCTCCTCATCTAAGCAGAAAGAAAACAAAGTCTGTTTTTGCTTTACTTGGAATTGAGTGATTTTACACACAGACATGCAGGAACTCACACACACACACACACTTTTATAGTAGCTCAAAGCCTTTATTATGTTAGGAAATTCACATTTCAAGCTTAGGGCAAAAATGTCTATTTCTGTCATTTAACATCATTCATTCATTCAGTCATTATCTGGACTGCTGAGTCCCAACTTGGGTCGCTGGGGGACCGGAGCCTATCCTGGGAACTCATTTAACATCATGTATCATGATTTAAAAATTAATTTACTTTAAGAGTATCCTACGGCATAAATATTAAGTGTTTTTGGATAAAACAAAGTAGCTAGCTACTATATAAAAACTAGCTTGGTTGTAGCTTAGCTTTTAATCATCAGCTGGAAAAGCTACTGTTTACAAGTAGCTTCCTCAACACTGATATAAATATACTCCTTGCTGTTCAAGGTCACTCTTACTGTTCCAGGATCAGTGTGTTTAACTGATGCTCCTACAGCTCGGCCTTATCTGCCGCTCTACAGAGATACCACAGAAACTGAGAAAGAAAGCGAGAGGAGGGAAAGTAAGATGGAAGGTGAGCTCGGTTAGCAGTGCACACTCCTCTTATCTGGCACACTGAGGATATATAACACGGCAACTTGTTATAGTACTTGTTCCTGCATCATGAGACCGAAGCTCTCTCACACACACACTGACTTCATATCTGTAGTCTCCATACTAAAGGACCACACCCTGACCACAAGGAGGGTCAGACAGAAACAAACCCAACTGGCCGTGAGAGGATAAGAGAGGTTAAATGGTCAGTGTAAAAGAGGAGTGATGAGGAAAAGTAAGTGTAAAAGAGAGAAAAGGATTTTTTAATGGAAATAAAGTTAGTGGGAGGGATAAGTGTTTTCATGAGGAGTGACGTTTTGTGGGAAGGATTAAGGTTGGTGTGGGTTAATGTTAATGGAAGAAGTTAGTGGGATAGGTTAATGTTGGAGGGAGGGGTTAGTGTTGGCGGGAATGGTTAATGTTGGTTGGAGGGGTTAATGTTGGTGGGAGGAGTTAAGTGAGTGGGAGGGTTAATGTTAGTCTAGTGTTGGTGGAAGGGGTTAAGGTTGGTGGGAGGAGTTAAGTGAGTGGGAGGGTTAATGTTAGTCTAGGGTTGGTGGAAGGGGTTAATGTTGGTGGGAGGAGTTAAGTGAGTGGGAGGGTTAATGTTAGTCTAGTGTTGGTGGGAGGGGTTAATGTTGGTGGGAGGAGTTAAGTGAGTGGGAGGGTTAATGTTAGTCTAGTGTTGGTGGAAGGGGTTAATGTTGGTGGGAGGAGTTAAGTGAGTGGGAGGGTTAATGTTAGTCTAGTGTTGGTGGGAGGGGTTAATGTTGGTGGGAGGAGTTAAGTGAGTGGGAGGGTTAATGTTGGGTTAATTTTAGTGGGAGGGTTAATGTTAGTCTAGTGTCTAGTGGGAGTGGTTAATTTTAGTGGAAGGGGTTAGTTAATGTTAGTGGGGGATTATGTTATTGGAAGGTCACAATTTCAGTAGGAGGGGTTAATGCTGGTCGGAGAGGTTAATGTTAGTGGGATTGATTACATTTAGTGTGAGAAGTTAGCCAAGATGGGAGGGCTTAATGAGGGTATCAGGGTAAACGTTGTTCAGTGGGAGGGTTTAATATTCCTGGGAGGGGTTAATGATGGTTGGAGGGTAAATATTGAAGTGGGAGGGGCTAACTTCAGCGGGAGGGGTTAATGTTGGGGGTTTTCGTTGGAGGAAGGGGTTGAGGTTAGTGGGAGTGTTTAAGGTTAGTAGGAAGTGTTCATGTTGTTGAGAGGGGCTAATGTTAGTGGGAGGTAGTTAATGTTAGTTATGGGGTTAATGTTAGGAGGAATTGTTAACGTTAGTGGGATGGTTAATGGTTAATGTTAATGGGAGGGGTTAATGTTGATGGGCGGGGATAATGCTGGAGGAGTTAATATTAGTAGGAGAGTTTAATGGTAGTGGGAGGAGCTACCATTAGTGGGAGGAGTAATGGTGGAGGTGGTACTGTTAGTGGGAGTGGTGATGGGACGCTGTTGGGAGGGGTTAATGTACCTTATTGTCCTGGGTGGATACATTTACACCTAATATAAAGTCAATAACAGCACATATGTACTCTATATGCTCATGACACCTGATGTGTGTGAGGTAATGTTGAGGGTGTGTCTTACATGCGGCTACTGGGAGGAATCTTCCGTCCATCACGAAACCATGTGACCTGTGGCTGGGGGAAACTGCGGATCTGTGGAGCTGGAATCACTGCACCATCGCCCTGAGAGACCACCTGTACTCTCTCACCCTCCTCAAAACCACCCATAACTACACACACACACACACACACACACACAGAAAAAGACAAAGTGATGGTGTGGTTTAGTAAGGGACTACTTTTGCATAGAAAAGAAAAAGCACAACAATAAGGTTTTGCTGTGATGACGATGCAGAAACACTATATTATGCAGCACTAATCCTGCTGCTCCAGATTTCCAGGAACAAACCAAATAAATCCCAGTGTGATTCTGTGCATGGCAGTTATGATGTTTTCAGGCTGTATTTGTATAGCAACAGGAAGTTTATTGCAAACTACAAACAAGCTCTTCTGCTGTTTTCCACAGTAAACACTAATGCTGCTAAATTTTTATAGTGCACCTATGGAAACTGAGGTTAACATGAAGTACTAGAGGAAAAGAGTATTGTCAACTGAAATGTATTAGAATCTATTAGAAAGGAACATTTGCATACCATCTCTATTTCTAGAGAATACCACAACACCATGTTTTTTCTGTTTATGTGGTAGTGATGCAGATCAGTGATGAGTATGAGAGCAGGAGTGAGGAGAATGTCAGCATTTGTATGATTCTTCTATTTAAGATGACCAAGATGGCAATGCTCAAACGGCATAAAATTTTGGTGCCTCAATGCATTTTGGTCACAGACAAGGTGCACTGTTGAAATCTATAAAAGAAACACCAGAAGCACAAACCAAGCCTCAAACACTCCTGTCACATGAAGAAAATTTTTACCAGTCCACTACCCAAAAACAACGTAATGAAAAATACACCTTCAAAAGTAAAATGCTTCAGCAAGTAAACATTCAGCTTTAACTGCAGTTCTAAAGAGGACTGATCAGATTGTTGCCGTGCTGTAACCTAAACGACTGACTATAGCGCTCCATAAAGAGACTTGAAGAAAACCAGGGTTGCAAATCTCCACAGGTTTGCTTCTCATCATTCTTTCTGAACTCTTCCTGTATTGACATGTTTTTCTTGCAGCAATCCCGAGAGTATGTCTTGCAGGTGATGACACTCAGAGTCTCTCTGTGACATACTCCAATCACACGGCCTATGTTCTGTGTAACACACGAATTAGACGCTATACACTCAGTCGGGGTGGAGGAAATCTTACACATTAACAGACCCTTAAACAAGGAGCTCTCAGCGTCTCACTAGACAATCTCGAAAGCACAGCCTCACACGTTCAGCACGTTTTACATCACACTTGTGAACAAGGGAAAGCAAGTCAGAAAATGGATTCTGATAGAATCCACTCAGTGCATTTTACAACAGCAGAGGTCCCGCTGTGTTCCTGTTTGTGGTTCAGAGAATTTGTAGCAAAAATATCAGGATTGGATTTGCAGAGTTTGGATACCAGAAAATAATGAGTAATGAATTTGGCACACATCATGAGTGGGGCATAAAATGTTTGAGCTACAAGGAAGTCTGCTGAGGAAGTCATTTTTGTCAAGTTGACTATATAATGATTGGATTTCTCCACCTGTTTTTCAGATAATGCCACATTCTGAACACAAACTAGCAGAAATTTAGGACAATTCCTGCTTCAAAACTGAATCCCCAATATTTAGCAAAACCAGAACATGACTAGTTCTTGGATGATGTAAAGATCAAAAAAGGCCTTGTGTGGATATAAAACTATAAATGATACTAGTACAGAAATACTCAGAAATAAGACAGATTCAACTTGGTTAATCAATTACAAATAAAAAAAGTACAGATTCTAAAACATACTCAAAAAACAATGAACCTCAATCTGTCATCCATCCAAAATTTAGGGCTACACTGGGAACAGACATTCGCTGCACATTTGCCTAGAATTGTTCTCAGAGCCCAGAACATCAAACATTTCCGATAAATAAGATGGACAATGCCTCGCAGTTCTGATTGTCTTCTGTAGGAAATGTTGTCTGGCTCACTTTCATTCATGTTGGGCATTCTACCAGTTCTCCCTGTCACATACATCACATTCAGTAGTCAACTTTTCATTGTGTAACTCTCTCTTTGTGTCTTGTGTTTTTTTTTGACATTGCTTAACATTTTTGATTCTCCTCATCTTGTTTTGTGAGACATGCACCAATACAACAACAGACAGTATTTTATAAGTGTTTCTGCATCATACATTTAGGTTTGAAAAGGTTATGGATGTGGACTGGACACACATATTAATGGCGCAGTCAACGTTCCACACAAATGCTTTATCATTAAGTAAGAAGCCTGTTTTTGATCATGTAAGAAGTAGAAAGTACAGATATTTGTGTTGAAAATGTAAGGAGTAAAAGTAGAATGTAGTCAGAAAAATCTGTGACCGGGAGTAACATGTTGATAATGAACTGCTGAGATGGTAAGAGTTGTGAGAGAGTGAGATGACAGGAAAAAGTTGAGGAAGGTGTAAAGAGGTGATTTTAATGACACGCACGGACACATTTACAAATATATCTTTAGTGTTGGAGTCACTTACACGCCACCTGCACCTCGGTCCTGCGCTGCAGTAAAGCTCCCACACGGTTCCTCACTATGCAGCGATAGAAACCGGCATGACTCCTGTCCAGCGATGGGATCAGATACCTGACAATACACACACATTTTTACAATTAAATATTAAGGCTTTTACAACTTTTAAATGATCCAACAAGCAACCACACAAAAAACAAAATAATATTCTATACTGAATATTAATTTGTGCTGTATAGAAAATTATCAATTTGAATACAAATATGTTCATTTATAAACTCTGAAGGGCCATGAAGCAGATATGTTAATGCAGATAATAATGAATGTCAGAACAGAAGCAAAGGGGATGCACGCTGAACTCCCTGAAAGATTGCACCTTCAAGGTCACCCATGTGACATGTCACAACACCTCTGCTCCCCACTGTTAAGACAAGCAGGTGTAAATAATTGATTTGTTAATTTTAACAGTAACACATTTAACACACTTCACACATAAAAAATACTGATTTTCACTTGGTTCTAAATCCACACCTGTGCCTTATCTCCAAACAACACAAGCAGTGGGGTGGTGGAAATCAGGCACTGTTGAATAAAATGATTTCTGCCTGTATGAGTGTGCGTGTGTTTATGTGTGTGTGTTTATGTGCGTGTGTTTATGTGTGTATGCTACTGTAGTGACCTTCAGCTCGTGTGGGATTTCACATGAGTCTGCAGTACTGATCTCTCTCCAGCAGGTGGCACTCACACACATACTATAGAGAGCCACAAAGCAGATGGAACGGATTGCGGCTGTTTATTTGTGAAGACGGACTTAGCGACCGATGTGATCGGGGGGATGATGGTCTCAGAGCTCTTAAACTCAACCAGTGCTAATGGTTCAAGTGATGGAGAGCCAAACTCCACTATAAACAAGTTTTCCAACTGCTAGCAGTAAATCAGAGTCCATTCATAATGGTAGAGAGAGAGATGTCTGGATTTCTGTCCTGCAGTCATCAAAGATGGAGTTACACTTATCCCAGATTTTACCCCCGCATTCAAAGTTGTACATTACTTGCCCCATGGTGTTAAAGATCTTACTCAGAAGCCCAATGGTGGGAGTGTCTCAGTTCTGTATGCCGTGCCAGTTCATTTGCGGCGATCGGCTCCCCGGTGCCGAATACATTTGTCCTCTTTCTGCCATCCTGCCATCTCCTTTATATTCTAGAGTTCACACAGCCACTCCTCCTGTGCTGATTTTACATCCAAATACTATGTACTACTTTTTTTAGCTGGAGAAGAACTGTAAGGTAAATGTTGTCCACTAAAGCGCTTTATTCGTTTTTCTTATCCACCGGCACTAAACACACATCCTCTTGGTGTCTGGACAGCTTCACGCTCCCGCTTTCCCATGCCGAGTGTGATACTTTGATAGCTCCGTTCATTAACCACAGGATAAGTTTGAGTCTTCATCAACTAGAAGCATTTGAAGTAGTAGGAAATTGCAGAGTCAGTGGGGCAGGAACAAACACACCCCTCCATCATCGGTTCGGACAAGTTCTGCTGTCCTTTAGGGGAGACAGGTGAAGGTGTAGTGTACTTGTGATGCAAGCCCAGGTTTTCAGGAGATGCTTTGTCGCCTGGCAGTCTCACGATTGCTAATAGGGACAGACAGCTCAAATGACTGTACTGCAAACTGTACGACCTTAATCAATGATGAGAGAGGGAGGGAGGGAGAGAGGAGCAGGGGGAGAAGGAGGAAAGGGAGGGAGGGAGGGAGTATAGTTTGTAAATTTCGATCCAGCTGCTTTAAAAAGCTACTGACCTCCTCAGATAGGATCAATATACAAAATGGAGTGTTAGAAGAAAAGATATCTGCTACACGGAGTGAATGGGGAGGGAGGGAGGGAGAAGGAGAGAGAGAGAAGGAGAATCGTGGTCTGATGAGATCATCACACAGTGCACAGTTGTAAAGGGCAAAACCTGAGAGACAAACTCATGGAAACGATTGTAAACGTTCAGAAAGTAAGTTACTTCAGCAGATTTTAGAGGAAAAAATGAGGAGAGAGGGATAATTATTGTAATATAAGTAGGTGACCTAAACTGGCTAGTTACGTAAGCCAGCTTTGCCATGGTATCACAATTTATGCTACAATATCTGATAAATCAGCATCATGAGGTTTCTTGCTTCTTGGCGCCTAACCTAGGGTTGCCAACTTTACATCATCCAAATATGGGGTTTACACACCAATTTAGGGTTACAGTCGACAGTCTTGAGCCCTCACTAATTTAGTTTTTTACTTTTTTTTTATTTTGCTTTGAATTACTGTTTACATTGTTTTACTGTTTACCTTGCTTTTTCCTCTCAAAAAATAAACAAAAAAAACATGAACATGTACGCTTGTCTACGAACTTTAATTTCTGTCTAACACGTTTTTTATTAAAGTATATAAAGTATATAACTTAGTCTGTGGTAACTTGGTTTTAATGACAGTTGTTGATTTTAAACATAGCTTTACAGATCGAAGAACAGTTGTGGACTATAAAGCATTACAAAGTCGCTCTGGATAAGAGTGTCTGCTAAAAGCTGTAAATGTAAATGAATCTGGAGTCAAATTGTGGTCAATGGTTTGCAAAAAAAAATGGAAAATATATTAAATTTGGTTGCATAGTGATAAACTGTAAAACCAGAGATCCTGAAACTTTTGATATGGTCTCTTACTTTTTTCCAGCGCTATGTATGTTACAGGTGGCTTCTTTCAAAATATATTCCTGCATATAGTTCCCCTGGGAGAAAGATGGCGGTGATTCTCTGGACCCAGAACTGTCATCTAGGAGCTATTTTACAGTAGACATTTGGACTAGAAACCGGTTCATGATTTTGAACTAGTTCTGACATGCAAAGGAAACTGATGGCGACATGGAAAAGTGGAGGACAAAAGACTGTAGCAAAAACTGTTTGTGTTTGTGTAGGTGTTTTCCTGAGATGAAATGCACCAGCACTAACAATGTAAAATACAACATGGAAAGAAGCGTCTCACTCTGGTTTTATGGTCCCTCATCCTTCGATTCTGATAATGGCTTCGTGCTCGTGTGGTTTAGTGTGGGATTTGTTATACCTTCTCTGTCTCGCCTCACCTCGCTCCTGCTATGATTTCTCCAAAGACGAGTCTGGTGTCTGTACTTGTGCGTTCCCTGTCTGGCCCCGCTTTATTAATTAGTTTTAGGCCTGTTCTAGATGCTGGTTTTGGGCCAGTTTGCTGGAACAGAGTTGTTGTGGACTTTGTACAAGTGAACTGGCAAAAGAACAGTTTTATTGAGGGACAGAGATTTCCACCAGCTCCATCCATCTGTCCAAAGACGCGAGTGGCAAACGTAATGAGCAACAGACTTTCTTTTTTACAAGCTCTCAATAAACTTTGCTTCTTGTAACTTATTTTTTAAACTTTTCTTTCTCTCTCCACCTCTATCTTTTCACCTCTCTCTATCTCTTTACCATAATGCGTAATGAATATAGTTAACCTTTAGAGCTCTGGGCATATGTGTGCGTGTGTGTGTGAGAGAGAGCGAGAGAGAGAGAGGGAAAGTGTGTAAAAGTCATCACGGGTGAGCCATCAAAAAGTGATTGATGTCTGTTCCAGAGAATGGATGGCAGTGTCAGGCTCGTCTTAATTAGTTCTCCATTATGGTATAAGAACATAGAGGAAGTGAAGTATCAGCGAGAGAAAGTGAAAGAGGATCCGACTGAGATCTGTCCATGTCCAGCACTCTTTTAGCAAGAAATAAAAATAAATAAAAGGCACACAAAGAAAGCTGACTGATCAACAGAATAAATCATTTACAACCTAAAAAAAGTGTGATTGCTGTTCAATGTCAATCATTTTCAACTGTGAAAAGATGAAGAGAGGAAGACTAGAGGGTCTGACATAGAGCTGTCCATACTGATGGCTCCATGGCAACCCCGACATCAGTAACACAAGGTTATGGTCAGCGATAAGACTTTATGGTGCAAAAAACTGATTAGACTCCAGGGGCTCTTTCTCTCACTGCTGTTTTGCTCATTTAAGACCGGGGCAGCGTTTCGTTTTCCTGACTCACATCCATGCTTGCTTTGCTTTGTGCACATGAGCATGGTGATGTTAAGATAAGGTGGAGTCAGCTGCGTTGTTGGTGCATTGCTATTATAAAGATTTTTTCCCCAACAAAATCCTGGCCTTAAATCAATATGCTTAAATGTGGGCCTAAATCTGGCTCTTTTCCACTGGACCAGTGCCTGTCGCTGGTTACCAATTTGGAACTGGTGCCATGTCTTACCACTGGGAAAAAAAACACTATCGACTCTGAAATGGCAGAAAAACTGGGTCTGGAACCAAGAACCAAGACGTTGTGAGTTAGATAAAGGAATTGTTGGAAAGCAAATCTGGAGATCTGTAGATCTGGACAACAGGAATTCAACAGAAACTAGAAAGCTAACAAAGAAAGAAGTAAGTGGAAGAAGGGAAGAACTGAAAGTTCCATGATTTGACCGATCATTCATTCATTCATTCATTATCTGAACCACTTAATCCCAACTGGGGTCACATGGGGACCAGAGCCTATCCCTGGAACTATGGGTGCAAGGTGGGGACCAACCCTGAGCAGGCACCAACACACCGCAGGGCACACACACAATCACCCTCCCAGTCACACCTTACGGGGCCAATTTAGATTCACCAATTAACCTTTATAGCATGCTTTTGAACTGTGGGAGGAAAATGGAGCACCCAGAGGAAACCTATGCGAACACAGAGAGAGCAGGCAAACTCCACACAGAAAGGCCCTACGGCCGACCCCACGCCCACTGTGCCACTGTGGTGCCCTGACCGATCAACAGAGCATGTAATTGATATGGTTCACTCTCTTTCAAAAGTAAAAAGATTCAGAACGAGCCGCCTTTGGATTTTTTAGGACCATGATTGGCTGGCGTGGTTCTAGACAGCTCTTGACGGCATATTTATCCGAATCCGTGTGTACAGCGATATTTTTGAAAACGGGCTCATGTGTAAGAAGTTATTTTTGAAAACGGAGGAGAAAAAATATCCATTTTTAAAAGTCTAACGCAGCATCTGAAAACACAAAATTTGTTTCGCATTATGTGACATGGTCATAGCGTCGTCACCCAGCTAACACTTGTCAGTCAGTGGAAATTCGGGTCTGTTCTCATTGGTTCCCAACTTCAAAACAGGCACCAGCGCAGTGAAAAAGAGATCCCATGAAGCACACCAAATTATAGGTGGAGGAGTTTGGGACAAAGTCACAGTTTTACAGTGATTTTGTGCAAATTGAAACCAAAGAAAACACAGCACAGCATGTTAAAAGTTTTGCTGAAAAACAATTGAGTCACATTGAGAGGCCCTGAACGGATAAGTGAGGCTGGTCAATACGGGCTGGAAAGGAAAGTGGCAGGAACAGCAGCGTGTGTCTCATTAGGGGAGAATGATGCTGTGCAGATCGATTGAGGAGCAATGGCCTCGGTCACTTTGCACTCTGTGGAGGGTCACGCCACCTCCGACATCCACAGTGCCCCCTGTTACCCAACCGGGACCCGCGGCACTGTCTCATTTATCAGCACTGACCCCACTCTCTAAAGGACACCACTTTGTCTCAGCTCCAGAATCCTCAGACAGACCAGAACCAGTGCAGAATCTTCGTGATAACTGTGTAAGTGGGTTTTTAGGAAAGATTTCTTCTTAAAACCCAGTTGGTAAATGAGGCCCAATGAAACAACACTCAAGATCAACCCCAAATTTCTCCTACTACTGTGCTGCACTATATGCTAAAGTAGAATCCCATAAGCACATACTACCTGGCTGTCTAACAGTCAAAGTTTTTGCAGACACTTTTCTACATTTTAGTGCTGTAGTACTCAAGTCCGGTCTCGAGACCAGTTTTCATTAATTAGTGTTGTAATAACCCAGAATCCTTTTAACTTACAGAAACCACACACATATACCATCAGAATCACAAGACGTTGAACTTACTGGGCATTATATTCATTTCTCTGTATGTGAAATTATTTCTGAGTAATTCCGTGCACAAAACTGAAGTAATTGTATAAAAAGCCATTAATTACATTATTTGCGATGTAAACACACATTAGCGCTGGGGACTCTAATATGGAACGCCATCATGAGCAAAAATGTAGTTCTCTTCCAGAAAGACCAAAAGCAGCTCATTTTATAGGCCAAAATGAGTCTGCTTGAAATTACCCAAAATTTGAGCATTTCTTCATGTTCTATTGATCAGTAAATATTTCCATTTTATAATGTTAGAGGGTAATCAATAGGGAAAAATAAATCTATACAAATGTATTATTTATCATCAAATAATTTTATTCTGTATCCAGGTAGATACCAAATGCATAAACAAGTGTTTCCACCTTATTTTTCTTCATAGTACTAAGCCATAGACTGGATCTGCACAATAAAAACTGCAAGCCAATAAAAAGGTTTGGTCTTGAGGAGTGTTCTGCCTCTGTGGTTTGTTGAGTTTAACATGTTATGTGATCAGTTTAGATAAATGCTTCCAGTGAATCTATTTCCTCATTATAGATATAACAAAAAGAGAAATATTGATTAAACAAGGTTCATTTTGCTTAGGCTTTGCATGTTCTACTTATTTGTCATGTGATGTTAAATGTGCATTGGTCCAGTCTTGGTCTTGACCTAGTCTCTGTCTTGTCTCGACCCTTCAGAGTTTAGGTCTTGTCTCAGTCTTGACACACTCTGGTCTCGGTCCGGACTTGGTCTTGGTTTCCACAACCAAGTGCATCACAGTCTGCTTCTAGCAGCTGCAGGATGAAGTTGGAGGATGGAGTCTACTTTAGCAAAGATGGACGCCTGTGTAGTTGCTTCGACATAATTTGCTATTTCCTCTCTCCCAGCTTGTGGGGTAGTGCTTGTAGCTTGTAGTAGTAGCTTGGATACTTTAAATGCTATGTAGCTTGAACAGTTAACACTCATTTACTAAATATGCACACAATATTTTTTGCTGACAAATAAATTTACAGTATGCTCACCATTTGAGGACCTTAATTAGCAAGAAAATGTCTCCAATATCTTTGGAGTCATTGTCCTGCCGCATAAAATAGCTAACTAATGAGTCCTGATGGAACGGTGTGTGGCTACAGGACACTGTGGAAGCCAGTCTGATGAAAATTTGACTAATCTGTGAAGATGCAATGGGCAGTTGACATGCAGCCCAGGGAGCAGTTCTTGGAGACAGTACCTCGCTCATGAGTACCTCAGTGGCACCTTTACTGATTCTGAACCAAAGCCATTTCGATCACAGAGCCATCTCCATAACCATTAAGTTACCGACTGCCTTAATAGTAGTTCAGTCCACAATTTTCCAAAGTACAAAAATCCCAGTTCATGCAACTAATAGAAAATTGGTCAATGATATTCAGAAAATGTTTGGTTCACACATTCCAAGATACAAAAATGTTTGGAGGTATTCTAATGCAGGTGTAGAACCCGCACGCAGGCCAGAACACTCTCCCAGAAGACTTCTGGCATGTTCCAAGACAGATTCAGACATCCTTAAACCACGGCAGCTTGCATCAGAACGCACACACACACACACACACACCACATCAAAACCTAGCATATTTATGAGTTGTAAATCACTGGTAAAATGCATTCAGAGGTGGACAATAATGGGTTTCCGTTGCTGGTTTGAGCATCATAAATGAAAGAATGAAAGTGAAAGCGCATTTGTCATTATGAACACTGACACAATGACAAATAATCACTCACTTTCACTTTCATTTCTTGCATTTCACTCTTTCATTTTCATTGCTGGTTTAGGTGACATAAATGAAAGAAGGAAAGTGAATGATTATTTGTCATTGTGAACACAGGACAGCACCGCACATAATACACCACAGCAAAATGTAACCTTGAAATTTTGGCTCATTCATGTACGAGAAGCAGTACCTTAGTCCCGGATTTGAACTGGTGACCAAACGTTTAAAGTGAGTGATTATTTGTCATTGTAAACACACCACACTACAGGACACAATGCACCACAACAAAATGTGACCTCTGCATTTGAACCATGTGTAGCAGCTGATGGGCAGTGCCTGATCAGCAGGGCCTGGGGACGGTATCTTGCTCATGACTACCTCAGTGGTAGCTTTTACGGTCTGGGATTCGAACTGGTGACATTCCAATCACAGGGCTAACTGTTAGGCTACTAACACTCACTCTACTGCTGCCCCTGACAAAATGTTGAAAACTGATTAACTGACAAACTGGCAAAACACTGCAAACAAATCTCTCTCCAAAATGTAAGTAGCAAGGTACTCGTCAAATTTTCCATCGTTGGGTAACAGTGCTGCAAGAATATGAATGATAGAAAATGTATTCTGTCACACCTGTAAGCAGGAACAGGCTAGATTTTTCAGCACATAAAAATGTGGATTTGAGAGTGAGATGCAAATGCAGAACTTCTAGGTAGAGGTAAGAAATGGCTTGTCTGTGTTGTGTGTTTGCTATGAGGAGCCGATACAGTTTGCTATCAGCACAGCAGCGTGCCATCAGGAACATTATGAAGCGAGTCCGATCTGCATGTCGTCTTCTCTGAACCCAGTAATGTGTCTCGTTACCAAGCAGAACTGCTCCCATCTCCCTGCGGACAAGGCAAATTACCTGAGCCAACTACTGCACTACTGCTCATTTATGCAGATCCAGCATGAAATTGGGCCGGTTAATGTGAAAAAAATGCTCAGAGTCTGCAGAGAAGTTTAATCCGGAGAGAGGGAGAAAGAGAGAAGGAGGGAGAGGTTTGAACAAGGGAAAAAGTGGTGAGGAAAAATCGAAAATGCTTTAAAAGAAATGTGTGCAGAAAATTGCTTCCTCCACACACACACACACACACACATACTAAGGTAAAGTGATGGTGGTCTTCGGTTCCTACAAAGATAAAACACTCCTTCTCTTTCTCTCTCTCTCCTCTCACACACACACACAGTGTTGTAGTCATCTGTCTCACTTATCTCTAGCTTAGTGTTTCCACATTCTTCAGTCCTTAACCTCATTCTCAACTTATTCCCTCTTTCTCCTTCTCCCCTTCTCTCCTTTTCACTCCCCTCCTCTTCCCTCTCTTCTTGTTCTCCTCCGTGTGCCTCCATACATGGTCACAACTGCTAGAGCTGCTGGATGTGACGCTCCATTCATCCAGATCTTTGGCCTCTGCTTCTCCCTAACACACCACCACACACGGCCATATTAAGTGAGTTAAACTTTTTGCACACACTGAGATTTGCCATGTTACTCGTCACTTTTTGGTATCTTTACGTTTACTAGAAAAATATTATACCTTTGGGGTCACTGGGCCTTGTTCATGTTATGGTATATATTTTGAAAGTGAAAGCGAGTGATCATTTGTCATTGTGAACACACCACACCACACCACAGCACACAGTGCACCACAACAAAGTGGAGTGAAGTGCTCCTTCACGAATAGGTCAAATGCAGAGGTCACATTTCTATGTGACATATGGTTGTGCTGCGCTGCGCTGTGTTCGCAATGACAAGTAATCATTCACTCACTTATTAGATAGAGAATGGAATCTCTTTGGTGGTCTTTAGACTTCATTCACCAATAAAAGCTATTTTCCCCTTAAATTTTCTTGACTACCATTTTAAGACCTTGTGACAGCTTAGGTCGCTGTTGGAACATGAGTTTTTGTGTGTCTGTTTCTTTTTTGTCTTCGGAGACGCTCTCTATCCGTCACTGTGTGCCAGCCTATGACAGATGAGGGGTTGAGAAAGTGGGCGGGGCAGCAAGGCTCCAGGCTAATGAGGGTGAGCGGTTCTCCTTGGAGAAGTCGGGGAAGTAATGAATGTGATTTTAAAACCATGACCTCGCTGCATCCTGCGTCCTCCTGATCGATGTGTGTTGTGTTTGTGTGTGCATGTGTGTGTGTGTGAGGGAGGTAGAGATGCCTGGAGGAGAGTTTCCTAAATGAGTCCGATCAATCGCTGTCTGTCTCCGTCTTGCCTCCACCGTGTCCCAGAATACCAGTGCAGATACTGGACCTCTCCCACACGGACACTATCTGATCACATCACCCCTGTTTGACCTCCTCAAATCCAGGACGATCTGATCTCATCCCTTCATCGCAACCACTCTTACAGGTTCTATCCCCTCCTCTTTCTGCCTCACTGCAGCGTTTGAAGCATAAAAGAACTTTATAGCTCATTTAACTCCCAAATTAAATATCATATTAGAAAAAATATAAGTATAACAGTTGAGTCAAACAGCAGTGTTGAGAAAGCTACTACTAAATGCCAGATTTTTACGCCACAAGCTATTTATGATTAAAAGTTGCTAAGCTACAGCCAAGCTACTGTTTTCATAAAGCAGTTAGCTCTCCTACAGGCTACAGAGAAGAAGTACCTAACTACATAGAAGCAATGTTTCAATGTTACAATGTTTCAGCCACGGAATCTTGCTTCCATCTTGTCAAGGTGGACTCCATTCTCTGACTGCATCTCACAGCCTGTTAGAGCGCACTGTGATGTAAAGTGTGTGCGATGCATGGGCATGTTAGCCTTTCAGATGCCACTCCTGCCATTTTTAACGCCAATCAGAAAAACCTGGTACTTAAAAATGAGTACTTAAAAGAGAGAAAAAATGAAAGTGTATTTTTGTAATGATGCAGCATCACTATTTGTGCTTTTCAACAGTGTTTAAAAAGTAGCTACTTCCCTACTGATCCGATACTAAAAAGTAAGTAATGGAGTATCATCTCTAAGTTTTTTACCCAAAATTGCATTTATGCTTCAATAAGCAATGCAGAAATGTTACTCTTGAGTACGCACCCCACGTTATAGTACTGAACATCTCAAAAACATGTCGGAGGATTCCATGTCTTTTTGCAGTGAACTAGGGAGTACAGAACAGAGCTATTAAGAGTTAACTAGAGTTAATCGTGCTTTCATTGGACAGACGTCTAACAAGTTATGACTGTGGCATTATGCTCCAAAGTAATGTTCTGTTGAGTTTTATTGAGGTTATTTTTGTGGAAGTTAATGTTTTGTGAACTGAAAGAGCTGAGTACTCTCTGTAATGAGTGAAATGGCAGAATCTGGCATTCTTAAATAACACTTGATAAGAGAGTCAGTATTGTGAGAGAGAACATGGCATGCCATTTACTGTGCTTAAAAGAGTTTTTAACATCTGTCTTTCACATTAAATGAATCAATCATCAATTAAACACACATATGTTTAATTGACTACACATTTTGGGGATATTCCCCAGACATTATGATTATCATAACCAAACATTGCTATTGCCTGTCACTAACCTTAACCCTAAAAATTAATCTCAGTAATAAATGTAAAATGTATAAATGTTCTGGGTTCATTAAATTAGTTTTAACACCAGACATAAATTAGCAAAAACCAATTTTGACACCAAATGTTGACAAACGTTGACACCATTTTTTGTCATCAAAGGTTGGTTCATCCCCAAGTGTTCGGTGTAAAATCTGAAATTTGCCTCCAAATACAGTTTAGGTCATTTCTGACCTCTACACACGTTTACTACACTAGAATTTTGGGGACGTTCCACAGACAGCATGTTGGGTGTTGGTGGTCTAGTGGTAGGATACTTGCCTCTAAACCAGAGGTCACGGGTTTGGATCCAACCTCTGGCATTACCAACACTTGGTCCCTGAGCAAGAGCCTTAACCCTAAGTTGCTCTCAGGAAAACTGTCTCTGACATTAGGAAATGTAAGTCACTCTGGACTGTCTACTAAATGCTGTGAATGTATGCTTAACGCAGCTATCCTTAACCATAACGTCAGTAATTAAAATACGATTTTTCTGCTCATTTTCTTACTTTTATTTGAAGTCAAAAGGTTTCATAGTAAAAACCAAATGGGGGATGTCATTTGTCCATCTTGAAAGATAGGTCTATCCCCAAACTGCACGTGAGTGGTCTAAAATGTGTCCCCAGAAGAAGTCTAGGCCAAAAACAAACACACACACACACACCTGTATTCGAGTGAGAAGCGTGTGATCTCGTTTCCATTGTGGATCCACTTGAACTCCAGTGGCCAGCTGCCCTCCGCCATGCAGGTGAGAACCAGCCGATTGCGCTCCAGGTTTAACTGTGACCGAACCGGTTCTGTCTTAAAGTACGGAGGCACGTCATCTAGAAACAGAGAGAGAGAGCGGGAAGGGTCAATAAACTGCTACAGTGGAATTGGGAATAATGTGGAATACAATGTGGAATACAATGCCATCCTTTGTTGATTTCACACACACACACACACACCCACACACACACACACACACACACACACGAGTATTACTATCTTTGTGAGGTCTTTCCATAGACTCCCATAATGACTACATGGATATAATTTTACACCTACTCCACACCCTAACCTTAACCTCAGTAACCAAATGCACATCTTTTACCTCTTTTAGTTTCTCAAATAAAACGAGCACATTTTCTATAAAGTCATTTTTCTTCATAGGGATCTCTCAAATGTCCCCACAAAGCCCAAAAAATGAATAAAAGTGATTTTAGGGGACAACAAAGTCCCCACAATGCCATTAATATCTGCCCACACTCACACAGTGCAACACACACATTTGACTTTGCATATTTAGATCTACGTAGGTGTGTCCTTGAACCAGGCTGATCATTAGAATAAGACATATTTGTCACTTCTGTCCCCTGTAGATGTCCATCATTAAAAATTAAAGACTCTAAAGCACACACTCAGACACACATACACCTCCACATCAAAACACACACACACACACTCCTTCAGCAAAGTCAGACGTAAGTTAAACCAACTCATAATTACAGTCGCTGTTTCATTTTACACCATTCAGCTTCACAAGTGCCGCCATCCAAATGAAGCCTGTGGACTTAATGATCAGTGTAAATATAGAGCAAATTAATTGAACGGTTGGATAATGTGATTATCAAGTTCAGTGATAATCAGCCGGTGGAATTAAACTGTCAGAGTGATCTATTGGACTGATAACGAACCGCACCTTAGAGCCTCCACCCGTCCACCGCGGCCGGAGGACAGCAGATCCACCGAGATGATTTTAGGAAGGGAGGGAGAAAGAGAGAGAGGCGAGAGGGAAAGAGGACACAAAAGAGAAAAACGAGAAAGAGGACACAAGAGCGAATGAGAAAAGCGACAAAGATGGAGAGAGGCGGTGGTAAGACGGAGAGGGGAATTTACATTTCTGACCTCCTTCAACCCTACGTTCTACTTACAACACTGAGATCAGCAAACCAGTCTCTAGCCATAACTCAAGCTAAAAGGTTGATGGAGCTTTTGCAGTCATTGCCCCCAACTTAGTGAGTGAGTGAACGCATCACAGCACAGCACACAGTGTACCACAATCAAATGTGACCTCTGCATTTGACCCATCTGTTGAAGGAGCAGTGGGCAGCTCCATCAGCACCCGTGGAGCAGAGCTCGGGGACGGTACCTTGCTCAGTAGTACCCTTACCGGTCTAGGATTCGAACCGGCGACCTTCCGATCACAGAGTGAACTCCCAAACCAATACGCTATCAAATGCCCCCAAAACTTGCGCTACATACATGAGTAATTCCTTAAAAAACATGGGGGTCCCTCTTTGTAAAGCAGGTCTCTGTGTGTCATTATTTTTATTCCTTAGCTTTTAACTAAGTTTAAGAGCTTGTTTGAAAGCTATACATTTTATTTCTCTCATTCATTCATTATCCAAGCCACTCAATCCCAACTGGAGACTGAAACGGAGCTTATCCTGGAAACTTACGGGCGCAAGGCGGGGACAACCCTAGGCAGGCGCCAACACACCACAGTTACTATTTACTGACAACCATTTTATTTGACCAAATCGAGGACTCCAGTTACTTGATGCAGTGTTGGTTTCTATTGTAACCAGCATGAACATTTTCAGCAATTTGAGTCTTCTGTTAAAGTCTAAGCCAGTTCACCAGTTTTCCTTCCTAGGAGTGTTTGATAGCTCCTGACAACTGCAGAGTGGGAACATCCCACAAGAGCAGCAGTTTTGGAGGTGCTGTAACCCAGCCATCATCACAATTTGAGCAAGTCGACCACATCCATACGTTTCGCCATTTATATGCTTTCAACACATTGATTTCTACACTCTAAGAAAAACTGGTCCTTCATTAGTGCTCTGGAGCACAGTGAGTGCTCTGGAGAACCTTTTTATGATGTTTAAGGTTTTTTGCAAAACTGAATGCAAGAAAACAGTTCTTTAAGCAACAAAATATCATTTCCAGTGCTTTTTAACACTTTATGTTGAAGTATGACTTTAATGACTACTAACCCTGTGCGTAACCTACTGATTTACCTGTGGTTGTGTGTTGAATTTCTAAAAATAGTAACAGATATCTGCCACTGTCTTTTAGAGAGATCAGTTTTTGCAATTTATATAAAGTAATTGATAAATTGGCTCAGTTATGTTTCACCAAACACTACATTTGAACAAACGGAACAAATTATTACATATGGCATATAATGAACACGTGTTCATTAACAATTCTTCATGACCACTTCATTATAAATGGTTCTGCAAAGTACCAATGGGTAAAAGGGTTTTTATAGAACCACTTTTGGTTCTAATATGTGTATTCTAAAAGTGTATGATAAAACGTTCATTTGCTGCCTAATATTTTAAGTGTCATGGTAACGAAATAACCAATGTTCTCTTCATCTGTGTGTGGTCATAATGATATGGCTGAGCAGTGTATGTTAAATATATTTTTATTCCATTACCTTATGTATGACTCACAGACTATAACATTCACCATTTTGGTCAACTGGCATTTTTTTTAAATGTGCTTTGTTTATAAACCTGAACTTGAACTCGGGGCAGAGAGAGTGTAAAATTGAGCTACAAAAAGAAAAGAGGTTAATATCCATGCCTGGGGATATGAGAGGAGGGTTTGGAAAATAAGAAGGTGGGTGTTCTTTATTGGAGACATGATTAGACAAGGGAGACTAATTACTCCCCAGTGATTGGAACTGAGCTTTTATCTCAGAGAGAGAGAGAGAGAGAGAGGGAGAGAGAGAGAGAGAGAGAGAGAGAGAGAGAGATTTACGGAGAACGATGGAGAATGAGAGAGTACCAAGTTAGAGACTAAAGCACAAGGATCACTGATAGTGATTTGTATCTGTTAACGTCCACTCGTAGCTCCTAAATAACCCCAAAAGTAATGAGCTTATCAGTGTGGAGGAAGTTACCAGTTTAACCAGTTGCTTTTCAAGTTACAAGCTACTTATGATTAAAAGTAGCTAAGCTACAGCCAAGGTAGTGTTTTAAATTGGAGCAGTTGGTAGCGTAATGGTTAGAGCATTCATGGTTAGGTACATAATCCATCGTCATATAAAATGTGGCAAGTCAATGAGAAGGAAATATTTTTGTTTAAAGGAAAGGTAAGGTAACTGTTTAAACAACCTTGTGTAAACAGTTGCTAGTGCTATCTAGCTGTTGTTAGGAGTAGGCTAGGCTAAGTTAAATCATCTGTTAAATTGTAGAGGATGGTTAGGTGGGGAAACTGGAGGATGAGCGGTTTAAGAGTGATGTGAACAATGTTAAGTCTTGAGTAAACTATTTTTGGAATTACAAGAGGTGGGTGAACTAGCCACGCAAGCAAGCTCCTTTGCACGTATAGACGTATCAAACGTATGCGCTGTTGTCTGTAAACACTTTACACTTGGAGATTTTAAATATGCTGTTTTGCTTGTAGTATTAAAACTTAAACTTTATATAAGAATAGTTACTTCCTTCACAGCCGTTGGTGTGCACATTTATTGAAATTCAGTGACGTGTTTGTTCTCATCTACAGACAGGCAACAGCTAAACAGCTTATTATTAGAAGATGTGTGTCTTTGCCAAGTTGGACTCCACTCTCCGACTCCATCTCGCAGCTGCCAAGAGTGCACTGTGATGCAATAATCGTGCTCCGCACGCACACGGCACCCTTTAAGATCCCACATCTGCCAATTTAACACCAATCAGAAACATCTAGTAGCTGAATTTTCTTTCTTTTATAACAAAGTAGCTTTTTGCCACGCTTCATCAGTATTTGTAAAATTAGTTAGAGACTTTTAAAGCTACAGCACTTCCACTAAAAGTCCAATAGCTTCACTACTAATAAGCTACTGAAAAACAAGGTAAGCAGCATCACAAATTTTAGTCAGCTACTCCCCAACTCTTCAGCTTATTCTATTCAGCAAAACCTCATGAGAAAAATAAAATCATCATCCATCCATCCTGTAACACATTGTGTATGCACTGGGAGCGATGATGCTCCCCAAACCCCAGGCGGCCCAGCTTCACCTGAACTAGAAGCAACACAGAAGCCAAACTGTTAAAAAGGTCCAAAAATCCCTCCACACATGGACTTTCACAGCATGTGTCCACAGTGAATATTGGAAAAAATGTGTCAAGAAAAACCAGTATGACCTATATTCTCTGCTTGGCTGCCTCTCTTTGTGTGTGTGTGTGTGTAGGAGAGTGATCCCCAGTAACCTGCCCATGTTTTATTGAAGGCAGCAGAGCATTGTTAGACTGCCTTAATTTTTCAGTATCCCTCAAGCTCCAACTGACCACTCCGCAGAGTGAAGAGGGGAAGGAGGAAGAGAAGGAAAAGATAAAGGGAAGGAGGGAGAGAGAAATAGTATTGTGACCTGACAGTGTATCCAGAGAGAGAAAGATGCTCATATCAGAAGTGGTCTCTCAGGAGTGTCTGGCCAGTGTGAGGCTGTCAGTGTGGCCCAGTAATGCTAATAAAACACCGCTAAGGGCCTGCAGGGTTTTAAATAATCACGCACACACACATATAAACTCTACTTAACTTTGAATGTGTGTATGTGTGTGTACATGTGTTTCTGACCTGGACCTAGACTATACACCTGCAGAAGAGACACAAACCTACCTTTGGAGATGAGAAATGGTGTCCCCATTTGGTTTTTGATAAAAACAAAAGTCAGAAAATGAACAGAAAGAGTTTGATTTCAGGAGACGCCCCCGTGGTTGGCAGGTTGCTGGTTCATGAACAAGGGTACTATCCCCAATCTCTGCTCCCCAGGCGCTGCTAAAGCTGCTCACTGCTCCTTCACAGATGGGTCAAATGCAGAGGTCACATTTTGTTGTGGTGCACTGTGTGCTGTGCTGTGTTCACAATGACAATCACTCGCTTAAAATCCACATATATGTTCATTACTGAGGTTATGGTTAGGGTTAGGTTTAAGGCAAGTATAGGCTTACGTACAGTCATCATTATGTCTAACAAATGTTCCCGAAAGTAGACTGAAGTGTGAAATGTGTGTGTGTGTGTGTGTGTTTGTGTTGCTTTTAGAGCACTTGAGAGGAATCCTCAAGAGGTTTATGGAGATTTTCTCTCTCTCCTGTCTGCTACATCAACTATAAAAACATTCTGACCCGAACTGCTCTTTGCCTGTTACGAAATCTTGTGAAAACAACCTTTTTCTTTTCTCTTTTCTAACTACATCAACAATCACCATCCATCATCCATCATCCATCCTGCTACCATTTGTCCATCATTGATGCTGGATGTGAAAATTTTGGCTAAAGTTTTGTTTCAAACAAGCATTGTGCAAACAAGCAACAATGTAAACAGCATAGCATCCGTACAACATTGTAACAGCCTGAATAGTACAAGTAATAAATGATAATGACAATACTGAATGTGACAGACAATATAAAATGTAACACACTAACAGTGGGTTTCCGTACAGTGATCGTGAACATAATACTATGACAGAGAGCAGGGCATGTCCTGAGTCTCTCTGTTTTGGCCATGATGGTACGGAACCATCTACCTTCCTACCTTTCCTTCATCCATGCATTCATCCCTTCATCCATTTGTCAATGGCAGATGAACTGTAGACCTCTTGCTGTAAAATGCTTCCATGTTCAATCTATTTTTGGATGTGGTAGACACTGGAGCCTCTCTCTGGAGACATAGGAGGGCATTTGGCATTAAGACACACAGCCTGCTTGGCTGCACTACTAAGCTAGTGTGTGTGTGTGTATTTGTGTGACTGCAAGGCTTGTATTTAGGGGGTTGTGAGGACCTAGGGGGTCTGAGCCAATCCCTAACAGATAATAAAAACAATGAAAAGTACAATTTTATGGTTTTGTGTGGATATTTTCATAGGTGAGGTTCGTTCCTTATGAGGAAATATGAATGTATAGAATGTATCACAGCCTTAAACTAAAAGTGTGGAGTTAGGTGTAGCTACACTACAGCTAGTCATTATGGAAATCAACGGAAAAAGCTCACAAAGATAGCAAGACCGAGACTCGTGTATGTGTGTGTGTGTGTGTTCTGTATGGTTGTCAGGCCTGTTCATTTGACCAGTCTAATCCCCCATTTCCTCCTTAATGAGCTTCTAATTAAGGTGCCATTTCCCATCATCCTACGTTTAGCTCAGATGCTGAAAAAGTGTGTTGAGAAAAATCAGAGCAACACGAGGAAGAAGATAAGAACAGAAGAAAAAAGGAGAAGAGACATTTGTACTGGCTGTAAAAGGTCCTTATTAAAATGGAGTAGGTCATGCTGACTGGCTTAATGACAGCAACTCTGTCTTATCAACCTGAGGTCTCATTTCACAAACTGAGGGCAGATTTTCATGTAAATAGATATACCTTCCTCTGAAAATTTCACCTGGACATTTAAGATGAATGGCACACTATTTGGGCTGTTGGTAGCGGAACGGTTAAGAAGTTGGCCACCTGACCAGAGGTCACTGGTTCAAGTCCCAAACCGGTAAAGGTGCCACTGAGGTACTCATGAGCAAGGTACGCATCCCCAAGTACTGCCCTATAGAGCGACCCTTGGTACTACTCTATGGGCGATGTCAAAACTGCTGCCGACTGCTCAGTTACAGACTGGTCAAATACAGAGCTCACTGTGTGCTGTGCTGTTCTGTGGTGCGTTCACAATGACAAATAATCACTCACTGACTGGATATTTATGGCACATTTTCACAGAATTGAGATCCACAGAGTTCAGATGACAGCGCCCCCCGCTGGAACCGGTGACATGTAACAGCAGCCTTAACCACTAACTGGTATCTCATCCAAGTACCGGCCAACCTTCTTTTACTTGAGATGGATTGTGGGCACAGAAGAGTTTCAGCCTCGCCTCCATTTTTAAAAAATGCATTTTACTCTTTTCAAACTGAATATGGCGTCACTAAGCAAGTTCACCTACATGATGAAGTCTGAGTTGGGTTTCAGGGGAACTGTGAGTATAGTCACTTCGAGTGAGAGCACTGCCCTGGTCCACCCTCATTCAAGAGGGTAAACTAATTAGAGCATGTGCACAAGGTGTGACCACGTTGTTAGTGGTGCCGGCGCTAACAGCAGCATGAAATGAGAAAAGGAAGAGAAGAGAGATGGGTGGAGGAGAGCAGAGAAAGCAGTGGTATGAATCCTTTGTGCAGTAAGACATCAAATCACCATGGGTGGATAGGAAGAAAGGATGAAGTGGGCAGGTGATCATTACTGTGTGTGTGTGTGTGTTTCACAGGTGCATATTGCAAAAACCTCCATTAAAATACCTGTCCATCATCTCCTGAGCCCCACCCACTCTGTTAGCATCTCTGTGATGATGTCATTACTAAACATCATGTTGAGTGACAACTCTCTCAACCATGACATCAACTCCCAAATGACTGACAGGAGCCATGACCCTGCAGACACACAAACACACATTCACACACTTACACTCTCTCTGACACACACTGTGTATACACCACTTCATATGAAATACAAGCTTACGCTTTGGAGGATGCTACTCTTAAAAAGTGAGAATAAGAAAGATGTGTTTGTTCAGTGTAAACTGTGTAATGAATAAATAACTTGCTGAACACTATCTCAGCCTCTCTTCTGCTTAATTTTGCAGAGGCTTATTAAACTTACACATGACTTGCATAAACACTCACATTCACAAACCGCTGAAACAAAAGCGGTGGTGATGTTTCCCTCCGGCAACACGCGTCACCATAGCTGCACCGATTCTTCATCACTTACCAACAAGTTTCAACACAAAGTACAGTCTGCTGCAGCCGCACCATACACATGTACAGTACGCACACACTCCATGGTGATGTTCAACATCTCAAAAATGTTCCAAAAATCTGAAATGGTGGTGATGATGGTGAAAATGGAGAAAAAGAAGAAGATGGTGATGATGATAATGATGGTAACAATGATGATGATGGTAATGGTAATGGTGATGACGATGATGATGATAACGACGATGATGGTGGTAACGATGATGGTGATTATAGTAACAATGATGACGGTAATGGTGATGATAATGATGATGGTAACGATGATGATGATGATGATGATTGTGATGATGGTAACGATGAATATCATCAATGGTGATGATGATGATGATGATTGTGATGATGGTAATGGTGAATATGATGATGATGGTCATTGTGATGATGATGATGATGATGATGATGATTTTGATGATGGTAATGAGGATGATGATGATGATGATGATGACAATGATGTTAATAATGATGATGGTTGTAAGAATGATGATGATGATGATAATGATGATGATGATGATGATGATGATGAATATTCACACACACTGGCACACACAAATATACAAATAAATGCACACACATAGATGCACACACACAAGAAAGGCCTCACAGACAAAAAATCAGACACATTGATAGACACACATTCACACACACATGCACACACACATTATCACACACCTACAAGTCTTTCTGACCTCAATGTAATGGACTGGCACACATTCAAAAACCCAACACACACACACACACACACACACCCAACACCCCAGTGAGGTGGCATTTGATAATGAGAGTCCTGAGAATAGTCTAGCAGGTAATGAAGAACTGACCCTGTCAGGACACACAGACCCACACACCCACACACACAGAGACCCACACATCATGAAGGTGTGTCCACTTTTGTAAAAGGACATGCTGTCTTTACCACATTTGAAGGTTGTTTGAAAGTCAGTGGAGCTGTGAGGTTTCTGCTGCCTATGTGATGCTGAGCTTTCACAAAATGTACATACAGTGTGTGTGTGTGTGTGTGTGTGTGTGTGTGGATCTATGGTGTCCATGATCAGAAAGTTAATGATTTCTCTTTCTTATTTTTAATGAGCAATATATGATACATCTCATCAAACTGAGTCACTTGTTCTGGTGATGATGCTGATGCTCTACAACTTACTGATAACACACACACACACACACACACACACACACACTAGCAAACTACATAAGGCAACCCAATTTTAATTAACACCTACATTTTATTACCTCTTTCTCCCTCACCCCCTTCTTTAGGTTGGTCTCTAATGACCTGTCTGCACTCTCTTTCTCCCTCTGCAGTTCTTTTTTGTCACAGATGGGGCTCTAATGGATTTGGCCTCTGTATTGTCCAGCTGCCAGAGACTGAATGTCCTCTAACATTAGTGCTGAATCACAAAGACAAGACAAGAGACAGGGACAGACACTCTCTCTCTCTCTCTCTCTCTCTCTCTCTTACTTTTTCTTCAAAGACAGATGTTTAAATGAACCTCACATCTGAGCTGTATGAAGCAAACAGCATTAGTTAAATCTCTCTCATGGTGAGGCCAGAGCTGTACAACACTGACACATGAACATTTGGACATTAAATATTCATTTGGAATTAATATTTACACCACTTATCAGACCCTTTGATCCAGAACAACTTGCATTTACTAATTACAGGGACAGTGTCCAGATTCCATAGCTGAGTGTCATATACTGTAACTAAACCACAACTAGAGTTTTTAGCTCAGCCTTATTTTGATTCATCATTTAAAAATCTCTTTAGCATTTCAGATTTCTAAAACACTGAAAGCAAAGAAGCTGACACCGCTTTTACTTCGCTCCAGTAAACGTGAGATTTTTTAAAAATCAAGGGAAAATTTTTGATATCACTTTGTAGTCTGTTCACTAGAGGATGACATCCCCTGTTGACCTTTTGTGTTTTTTGACATTGCAGTCTTATTCATAAAAAGGCATTAGGTGATGTTATCTTGGTGAGTAAAATCTTTTTTATGTTTTGCGATTTTGGAAAAAGATTAATATTAGTCTGTATATTATTTTCATCACATTTAAAACATCCAGTTACTACAATCAGTAACTTTCTTACATTGGTCAGGCTCTAGTTATTATCTTCGCAAAAAGCAGCAAACATGAATTTTATGGCCTGTTTACACATATGCAGATATTTTAAACACATACTTTTTTTTGATATTGTTTTTTTTAATTGCGTTTACACAACATTTGGTTAAAAAATCTCCGTACACACTAGAACAAAATGATTCCAAACTTGAATGTTTACCACTTGTCCATGTCATGTTTTTTTTTTCCATCAGTGAATAGCAGGCGACATGCCTAGCGTGGCTCACTATACAGTAGTCTTCTTCATGGTTGCCAGTCACTTGTAGTATGTAAGAAATATAAGTTATTTAAGGCACACGCACAATAGAACTAAACATGGAATCCATGGACATTGTTAGCCACCCTAAAAAGTTCCTAAGCCCCCCTATAATTATAGGTGATTTTTATATAAGAAATTAAGAGAAATGCCTGTGGAGGGCGTTTAAAAAAACGCGTGGCTAAAGCTCTGTTTACATGTAAAAGGAAGGCCCAAATGTTATAAAAATTTCTGCATATGAGAAAAACTCAGTTTACGTGTAAATGAAAGGCTCAAACATATTAAAAAAAATGTGTTTATAAAAATATCTGCATACGTGTAAACAGGCCCTTAGAGCGGTGTTAAAATTTCAAAAAGCACATCTGTCTACTTTCAAAATTGATTAAACACAAAACACAACATTCTTGTCTCATTCTCACTCAAAGCAGATTTCTGAAGTGCAGACACGAGAACGCATCATAAAAACCCTCAAGGTGTCTCTTTCCAAATGCTCTCTCTCACTGCAAACAAAAAGTCTAGTTTTATATGAAATGAATAAAAGAATCAATATCATATTGTATTGTGAAGCTTGATCTCAAAGTTGTGTTGAATCATGAGCTTCTGATCAATATTCCTAATGCTCACACCAAGCAGATCAGTGTCTACTCCGAGATTTACTCCACCTTACTCCACCTCTCAGTCCGACTCAGTCGGTTCTACTCTGCAGATTTTGGCAGCATCCTGAAATATACGGAATATGTCCTTATGGGAGACCAAGGGAGTACAAGACCCTAGTAAATAGGGCTCGGTGATATGACGTAAAATCAATATCCAATGAACCTATATCGCACGCCTTTGGACTGTGGGAGGAAATCGGAGCACCTGGAGTAAACCACCGCGAACACGGGGAGAGCAAGCAAACTCCACACAGAAAGACTCTACGGCCGTCCCCGGGGTTTGAACCCAGGACCTTCTCCCTGCGAGGCGGCAGCGCTAACCACTGCGCCACCATGCCGCCCTAAGTATTTTATCTCGATTATAATTAATGAACTATATTTTTATTTTAGGTTATTTTTTAACTTCCATTGGTCTGACAAGGTTTGTACTGTAACTATTAAAGCTTACATATCTTTCCTAATGTAAGAGTGCACATCTTTGTGATTTTAAAATAACTGAAGGAAACACAGATTTAGTGGTAGAACGGATGGGGCAAATAATCACTCACTTTAATTAATTCAATGTACCCTTTGAGTCATGTGCTGAGTCTCTTATGACCCATAACTGACAAGAGTGATCACCTTCATCTATTACAATCAGGACAAGCTTCTCCACAAAATCTTTTTAAATGGACGAATGCACTAAAGTGAGAGCTGCTGGTACAGATATGAGATTGTCTGCAACTATTTAACTGACTGACACAAGACCAAGACTCTGAGGGGTCAATTCTGAGATGAGACAGAGACCGGACCAATGCACATTTTACACCACATGACAAATAAGTGGAACATGCAAAGCCTGAACAGCCCTCAAAAAGAGCTGAACAAAGCAAACAACATACACTAAGCAACATTCAACATGTTTATTCAATATTTCTCTCATACGTATCTATAATGAGGAAATTACGCCACTGGAAGCAGTTATCCAAACTGATCACATCATATGTTAAACTCAACATATCCCAGTGGCAGAACACTCCTCAAGACCAAGCTCTCCCCAAAGATAAAGGGATGGTTGCTAAACACCACATAACACAGCTTGAAAAACCAGTTAAATGAACAATCAGTTTAAAATATGGCTTGGTTACATTTTAGATGCAGCATTCTGTGACCTAAACATGCACGATGGGGTGTCATTATAATGCCCCCCCACTAAAGAATGTGAATGATGTGGGGGGGCAGGCAGGTAACTGCGGGCGGTAGTGATGCGCGGGTCGACCCGTGACCTGCGGGTGCGGGCGGTTTTAGGGCAGACATTTTTAAAATATTGTGGGTGCGGGCGGGCGGGCGGGTCAAAAAGTTACAAAACGCATTTCATTATCGATCAAAACGTGTTGTAAATGGGGTTCGAATTACCCCTCCTCTTGATGCCGGCAAGAGCGGTGCTTTGCGTTCCTGCAACCAGCGCATCGAGCGAGTGCGCATTCAGTTCAGCAGGTCGCGTGCTGGAAGCGCGTCGAAATAGGCTAAACTCCGGCACGGTGGATTCCATCCTCTTTCTCCACGGTGCTTCCAAACAGCTGTCATAAATGCAGTCGGCGTATATTTTTCAATTTTGCAGTTTTCAATTTGTAGGATAAGCTACTAGTTTGGTGAAATATCACGGTCAAGTTGCTCTGCTCTACTTCATTTTAGATAAAATTAAGTTAAAAGAAGACCTAAGTTCTACTAAGTTCATTCAAATCTGATAGAGTTCAATAAGTTCATTCAAATCTGATGAGTTCTCAGATCTGATGTTACATCAGATGTTACAGTTTTGACAACTAGTGTGTTTTGCATACATGGGCGCTTGTGTGTGTTTGTGTGTGTGCGAGAGAGATGTCTTTCGTGCAATTTTCCACAACCCTTCAATAAATAACGACGTAAAAATTGATCTTTCGGTTTCTTTGTTGTTGTCTGGTACACAGTTAATCTTGCATAAAATTGTGTCATCATCTTCAATGCGAATCTAGCACAAATCTATGTCATCTCTGGATTACAGTGTCACAAATGACACTTCACTAGTAGGTTCCATGGCAATACAGGCTCATTGGTGTTTTTTTTTTTTTCCTCGGGTCGGGTCGGGTTTTGGGTCATTATCCACCCGTATTTTTGCGGGTTGGGCGGGGCGGTTTGGATCTCCTGACGGGTCGGTTTGGGGCGGGTGTTAAAAAAAAGCCGGCCCGCGCAACACTAGCGGGTGGCGTTAACATCATTGGTTGCACTTGAAGTGAGAAGTTATCCAATCAGCTCATTAACAGTAATATTCTCAGAGTTGTGGTCTCGACTGGACTTGAAATAGAATCCAGAGTCCTTTTAATCCGAGGCCATGACAAGACCGAGTACATATACGGCTGATTCCGGGACAAGTCAGAGACACTCAAAAACAGGTGTCGAGACTGGTCTCGATTACTACAACAAGTACCTAGAGTTATTCCTGGGACAGATTTCAGACTCCACATCTGCAGACTAGGGATGGACTAACCTTTAAGGATGTAAAATGTCCCAATTGGTTGCCAAGATATCTTTTGTATTAAAATAAATTTAGAAAAAACTAAAATTCAGTTGCTACAGTGATCATCATGTCTATGAAATGCCCTCAAATGAATGGAGAAGTAAGAATGTGAGAGTGTATGTGAAAAAGAGAGAGATGAGACATGAGGGCATGTTAATAATAACAAAGGAAACTTCTGAGGTGTGTAATACATCAAGCTGCAGGTCAAAAAAATCTAAACTACTGTATACACACAGCAGGATAGCTAGCACACACACATACACTCTCTCTCAAACTCACATTCACTCCCCCACTGCTTTTTGCCGCTCATCCTGCTGAACACCTAAATAGGTCAGTGAGCTGAAATCTATAGCGAAGACAAGAAACAGACACGAAGCATCCAGACATTGCGTTTTCCAGACTTCAACACACCTCAAGGTCATTAAAGCTCTTTTCCTGCTTTCCCATCTGCCACGTTTGTTTACACTTGCTTGGATAATTAGTCCCTAATTAGTCGATGGTGGGAGGGGAAGGAGTGTGTTAACGCGTGGGGTGTGTGGTGTGTGTGAGGAATGTCCAAGTGTGGAAGGCTGGGGGGAAAGACGTGTGGAAAGCAGAGTGGTGTGGTGTGTGTGTGTGTATATTAGGTCCTATTCCAACAAAGCTGTTACACAAAGAGATGACCTGGGAAGTAATTAAACCTCTGCTTAAAAATAGTTAACTCCTCTTTCAGCACTGGTTGTTTAACAAAATCTCTCAAATTAGCAGCAATTAAGTCTCAACCTCAAATCGTCCATTTATTTCCATAATGAAAGTGAAAGCTCATCGGCTAACCCCATAACCCCCACATAAACAGGAATTCCTCAATACATATTAAGGTTAAATATGGGTGTCCCGCAAGATTGTGTTTTAGGTCCTTTTCTACTTTCACTATTTTCACATGCTGCCTTCAGGCTTATCTACGAGCATGGACATAGTTTTCATTGTTTTGCTGACGAGACTCAAAGGTATACAGTGTATCAGTCAAGCCAGATGAGAGACACCAGTTTACAAGATTGTAGAATGTCTGACATCAAGAAGTGGATGTCCAATAACTTTCTCCTGCTAAATCTAGAAAAGGCTAGAGTTCTAACTTGCCCTAAAGCTTTCAGATGACAGCAATTTGACATCATTGTTAATCATGATGGATCTTTTTTACTACACCTGCTACTTTTGTTAAAACCTTGGTGCTACTATACATTTTGATCTTTCATTTGATGCACATGATTTGACATTATCTGTATTGCTTTCGTCCATCTGTAAAATCTTGGCCAAGAAACATTTTGTCATTTCAATGTGCAGAAAAAAAAAAACTGATTCCAGTTTGATTCTCCGGGTGCCCAATTAAACAAACTCATTTAGTTCAGAATGCAGCATCCAGAATCCTTACTAAAGCTAAACTAAAAAGGACTAAAATCACCACTCTACTGGGTGTCAGTTAAATTTTGCAATCGACCATGAAATCCTGCTTTTGAGTTATAAAGCTCCAAATGGCCTACAACCCAACTCACCTGCTTCGATCACAAGGAGCAGCCTTTTATTAATATCAAGAATAAAAAGTGTTACTTCAGTGTTCAGAACTCCGAAACAATCCCTGTGCATATTTTAAAGTTTACTTTTTAGTCAGTCTTTTGGGTAGTAACACTTTTCACAGGTAAAGGTGAGATCTCAGAGTTCATGGTCAATGAGTTAGGTGTTGAAAGGAGGGATTGGTGCTGTTGTACCGCTACTCTTGCAGAGTTCTGAACACTGACACTAAAGTTTATTCCACAATTGAGGGGCTTTATACTGCAAGTAAAGGCTCTTCCTCTCAAGGTAACGCTTTTTATTCTTGGTATTAATAAAAGTGTGCAAGTTGGATTGTAATTTTAAATTCCCCAAACACTGCTCCCTGGTAGCCACCAAAAGCTACCCACTGTTGCTTAACGGATGGGTCAAATGTAGAGTTCACATTTCGTTGTAGTGCACTATGTGCTTTGCTGTAATGTGGTGTGTTCACAATGACAAATTATCACTCATTTTATATATTATCAGCTCCAAGCTCATAATGAGCAAGCCTATGGCAAAAGTTGGCAGGAAAAACTCCCTATGTAGTGAAACAGAAGAAAGCTTGAGACAAACCAATAATCAGAACTGGTCATTCTCCTCTGGGACCAGCATGCTTGAGCTCATACATACGTAACTCTGCACGGCAAAACCAGTGGCTTGTCGCAAATTTTCAAAATTGAGTTATTATGTTTTCATGAAAGGGCATAAATCAAGCTTCAAAACGATACCTATATTGAATGAATCAGACGACATATGACTGAGATATCAACATTCAAAGGAGTCGGGTTTCTCCTGTCACGCCAAGTGAGAAACGGAGAAATCCGCCTTTGAAGTTGACTATCAACGTAGCACTCACAGACGCTTGGTGCGGTCTCAGCTATGTTTGCATTTACGGTAGCCTACGCTGCATTCACAGCCACACGGATAGCCTACCTGCGTTAGGTTAACTGAACTCGGGAGACGGAGATGGATTCCGGAGAAATATCTTCACGCTAGTCAACCAGTGGATTTACCGTAAAAATATTGGAGTAGAGCGGTCAGAACAGAAACTTTTAACATTCTGCTGGAATTGAATTCCTCACCTCAAGAAAGTCACGTTTTTAGGATGGAAAGGGTAAGTTTTTCAGTTAAATTTATTCACAACAGTACAGTATAGACCTTCCACTGTTTCAAAACACTAAAAACAAAAAATCCAAAATTTTACCCCACGCAACATAAACGCTCGTTTTTCTCAGAAACCTCCGTTGCGACAAGCGACTGGTTTTGCCGTGCAGAGTCACATATTTCTAGAATGTCATCAGCACACCTCCACTCCACCAACGAAAGGGGTGTTTCCAGCCTTTAAGGACACTCTGTACAATTATTAGACTCAAAATACCCTGGGCTGAAGCCCTGGTAAATCAGTTGGCGACACCACTGGTGGTACCTTTAATGGGCCAGGACTTAAACCGGTGACATTCCGATCACGAGGCCAACTCTCTTATCGTTACGCTACCAACTGCCCCAGACAAAACACTACACAAATAGTGAATTGAGATTATTGCTAAGTTTGTCTTGAGTGAGACGCACTTTCGGAACCCCTAAGAGATAGAAGATTGTGTTGGTTTTGATGCTGCTTTTGAAGTTGTGTGATGACACCATCAAGAGGTATGTGTGTGAGGTGGTGTGCTATAAGATGTGTGCGGTGCGCAGGTAGGGGTGGTATTTGATGATTTCAAATACTGTGTTTTCTGTGGTGTGTGTTCTTTAACATGGATTGGATGGTGTGCTCTATGTTGTATGTTTTAAGGTGTGGTGTGTCTTGTTGGTGTGTAAGGTCTGTGTCTTGTTGGTGTTTGGAGGTGTGTGTAGTAAATAAACTCTGATCGCTGACTAAATTAACCTTTTTACACAACTGCATAAATGTTAAACCCACACACACACACACACACACACCCCAACATGTAAAGGAGCTTTCATACATTTAACACACGTTTCTGAGCCCAACTCTCTTTGAAGCCGTAAATGACAGTCGAGCCTTACATCTCACACACACACACACACACACACACAAAACGTCAGCCCAGGGGCTTATGGGAAACGACCCGCGCTGGCCGCCCAGCATGATGCCAATTTAGCTGAAAGCCAGAGGAGGCAGAATGCATGATGGGACGTGTGGAGTAATCACAGTCGGCCCGGCGGTCAGGAAGGCATTCTGGCCTCCAGCTAATGCAGTGTAAAGAAACGGGGCGGCGCGTTTGCATAAAAGCGGAGAAAACGAGCGGGATAGAGGGGGCGGGAGAAAAGCTGGATGACAGCTAACCTTTAGCATTAGCGCTCCACAGGGTGCAACTGTACGCACATTTAAATGCTAACAGTGTTAGCCACGTGATGACAGACAGCTTGTGGTGAGGCAAACAGACAGACCTGCCATGTCAGTCAAACTCCAGTCAGTCAGTCAGATGAAGTGGCAGTACAGTACAAATTAGAATCAGAATATATATATAGAGAGAAAGTGGCAATCTCAATTTGGGACAATCTGCAGTAGAAAGCAAGCCACACTAGTCAATGAAAATTTTTTTTGCAATTCAAATATGAATTTTGTGTCTCTGGGAGTTGGTTACGTTTTAAAGTAATTTTTTGCATAGAGCCAATTTCGTAAAAATATACTGGAAGCTATGTATGCTGTTACACAGAAGAAAATGAAGGTATAATACGATGCACGTCACTTTTAATAACTGAACTGTAAAGGTGACGATTTATTTTGCTTTGTTCAATAACAGATTGCAGTTTTGCTTGAATTACAATGTTTAAAAGACATTCTAGTGAAATATGGACGCAAAAGATTTGAGGGGGAGAGGTGGTCAAAAATATTCTCATCTACAAAAGGGGGGCCCTGCAGAAAAACGTTTGAGAGCCACTGCACTAAACCAACATCAGCATGCGGGCAGCGTCCTACCCACTTAGTGCCACATTCTAATGGAGTCAAACATTTCGGCACAAATCCTAGAACAATCACCTGCACACACACATACAGCATGTAGTCAGCGTGACAGTACGGTGTTCACTGTGTTATTATTACAGGTTCATTAGGTTTGTCAGAATGAAGCAGCAGATGAAAAAAAACACAAAACCATAAAACCAATCAAATAAAAAAATAATTAAATAATGTTGCGGCTGCACTTTCATCAGTCCACTTCAATCAAACATGAAAAAGCCGAGCAAGGCTGATTTGTGGTCTGTAGTGATTAGTGCTGGACTGTAGAAGAGCGAGAGCCGAGGAGTTCACCCTCCTCACCCTCTACACACAGAGACTCTTCATGACTTCAGTGGTTTTATGCTCATTGGGCTTCATTCTCCAATATTAAGACATTTATTTAGTATAATATTATACAACTGTAGAACTGAATAAAACCTAATAAGCTAATGCTTTGCACAAATGTACAAACAATGCGTAGCAACTGGTAATGCAGCGGTTAGAGCGTTAGCCCCGTGATCAGAAGGTCACTGGTTCAAGTCCCAAACTGGTAAGGGTATCACTAAGGTACTCATGAGCAAGCACTTCTCCCCAGCTGCTGCTTTATAGCTGCCCACTGCTCCTTCATAGATGGGTCAGATGCATAGGTCACAATTCGTTAGGTGCACTGTGTGCTGCTCAAAATGACGAATAATCCCTCACTCACTTAATAAAATACGTGAGAGTGCTCTTCAGCATTTGTAGATCCTGTTCTTACCTTAGAACAAATCCTAAAGAAGCAAACATTGGTGAGTGTCAGAGTCCTTGTGAAAGTGGGTTTTTCTGAACAAAGTTCTTTTTAACAACGGTTGGTGAATGAAACCCGTTATAAGCAAACATGGTGCTGGATAAGGTGTAATAACATTCTAATCAGGAGTCTTTGAATTTGTGCTGTCCATGGGATATCTGCTGCAATGTGTCACTTTCATCCTTAATCGGGGGTGATATGAAACAAGCTCAGAAAACAACCAACTGTGCTGAAGACAAGCGATTACCGTCTCACTAACTCAAGCCACAGACTCGCTGTTCGAGTGTCTCTCTAAACATGACCAGCTCATTCTCTGTACAGCTTTTTCTCAGCCACGGTCAGTCTGGCCACTGCTTGTTTTTTTAAATCAATAATTGTAGCACAGTAATGTAAAGTTTCTGTGAAATCAGTCATTTATAGTGTATATTTTGAATTTGTATAGTATATAGTATAATAGTATAATTTGGTGTCTGTGCACTAAGAGTCAAAAATGGATCTACGTACCTTTGCCCATAACTTTGACCAAGTTCTTTCACTTTATTTACTGTTAAAGCTGTCATGCATCGTTGTTAATGACAAGCTGTTTAAGCTGTAAGGTGTGGTGGGCAATATAATAATCACTTAAATGCAATTTTAATTCTAAATGCAGCAAGGCAGAAATGTAAAAAAATGTGGCTGACATTTGAACAGAGCAAATTTGCACAGGGACTCACAGTGTAGATACATAGTTTGACTATAAATACTGTGTTTCTTCCTGTTTCTATTTCTGTATAAAAAAGGTGACGATGTTAAAGCCATTTTGTGTGCATGAATGTATGAATTTTTGGATTTAATATTTATAACTATTTCCAATAGAAAGTAGAGATATGTTTCCGGGACTTTCCATGTACAGTGTTACACAATAGAATTATATTAATACGTATACACGTTAAATGTAATAGTATGTAACAGTAGAAGTAATACGTGCCTTACGTGCCGTAATCTGACTGGATCCTGAAATATATATGACGATGCAAGAACGTATAGAACTAGAATTGTATTAGAGCTGGGAACTCAGGAGCGTTACAATTTTTTGACCGTCACGTAAAGTATCTTTGTAGTTTTAAGAATTCAACTTTTGCTTGTAAAAGTCTGAGTTGTAGTAAAGAAAAAGACAACAAAAGAAAAGACTAGACTCAAGACACTTTTTTTGGATACGTGTCGCATGCAAAGAATCTTTGGAGTTCGAGGACAGTGAGGCAGCGCGAGCTGCACTGCACTCACAATGTAAAATACGAACAAAGAATTCCAATGTGCTAGTACTGTCTTGTATCTGTACAAACGGCAATAAATATCTATCTATCGATCACTGTCTCCCTGTCTCACAGTTTCATTGACTTACTGTGTCATTGTGGAGCTGTGTCACTGACCATCTGGCTTATTGTCTCACTGTCCGTCCTTCCTACTTATTTGTTAAAGCCAGATCTCTTCTAAAATACACTCTAGATTCACCGAATGGTTTAATGTGATCTTAGAAAACAGACCTATGGCTTTTTTACACTGCTTTTTTACATACATATGTTTGTATGTAAGTTCCATGTGTTGTCCCCTCTGCCGGTCTCTGAGGGGCAGAATTTACCCACAAGTCCAGTGAAGACCAGTGTTGTGGGAGCTAATTTTAAACGGAAGCGTTTCAAGCTCCAAGCTACTTGTGATTAAAAGTAAGATACAGCCAAGCTACTGGTTTAATAGTTGTTGGCTACAATACAAACTACAGAGAAAAAGTAACTAACGACAAGCAATTTCACTGCCACATTCATGCTTCCATCTTAGCCAAGGTCGCCTTACGAATAAATCTTGCAGCTGCTGAAAGTACACATATATATATCCCTATTTATTCATTCAGGCCACTTTTCCCCTTGTGGCAGTTTATGTTCTTCTCTAGCATTAGCAAATCTCTGGTTTCAAACCCTTTTCCACAACGATATGTAACATTTGTCGACGCTTTCTTCCAGAGTGATCGGGTCATAACACCACGACTTTCGTTCCTGTTTAATATAGCACAAACTCTTCTTGCCTGTCAATCCGCTATTTGTAAGACTTGTACGCTTATATGCCAGCAATAGGCGCTCTAAGCTTCACATATATAGTTTTAAGATAATATGCACGTTAATGTGCACAGCTACTATTTATATTTACATTTACCTCATTCAGCAGACGCTCTTAACCAGAGCAACTTCCATTTTCCATTTCAAGAATAAGGGTCTTGTTCAGGGATCCAATGACGGTAGTACTGGAGGTACAATTCGAACTCACGTCTTCTTGATCTAGAGGCGAGTGCCCTATCTACCAGACCACCATCACCTCACACAGAGATTTAAAGTATAAATCTCTCTCTATTTAAGAACATATTGTTGTGTGTATTTTATTTTTAATTGTTATTTTTGTCAACGCGAAGACAGCACAGCACACCTCTGTGACCTCAGCATTTGACCCATCCATGAAGGAGCAGGGGGCAGCTTTTTGGCATTTTTTCCACAGTGCTTGGAGACGGTACCTTGAGTAAATCTGTGACAAACAAAGAATTTCAAATCTTACATTTCTTAGCTACTAGGACTGTCTCCCTGGAGTAGTTTGGGGTTAAGGGTCTTGCTCTGGATTTTTAGGAATACCTGGGATATGAACCCCTAAACGTACGGTCACTAACATCAGTCTCTTAGACCACTACAGCAGCGTTTCCCAATCCCGGTCCTCGCGCCCCACCGCTCTGCACAGATTCGACTTTTCCGACCAACAGCACAGCTGATGCTACTAATCAGCTAATTAGCAACGTAGGACCAGCACGCGACAGTGCAGGAAATAGGGAAAATGTGCAGAGCGGTGGGGCGCGAGGACCGGGATTGGGAAACGCTGCACTACAGCACCAACATTCTAAATTTTCCCATTCATACTGATGTAGAAGCACATAGTGTAGACCAGGCTTTGGAGTGATGTGTACGTGTGTGTGTTTTAAAACATGTCCACTCTGATCAGTATGAAACCACGTATCAGACCATGTTACAACACCAACACGCCTGCTATCTGCTCCTGGCCATATTGATCTGATCCTCTGATGTCTGGGGAATTCTGGGTAATGGAGTTCAGGGTTCAAAGGCGAGCTGAACCATGTTTACTGTTCCTTATTCTGTACTGAGGGTGTTAGCAGACACTAAAAATCAATGAAAGAAATGTCAAATGCACACATACGCACCGAGTCGGAATAACAATCTCAGATGTATTCAAATGCAGTCCACCCACCACTGTGTCCTTTTAGTCTTGTCTTTCTCTTTTTCACTTATTTTTCAAAAAAAGAGTTTAAGTTGGAAATTAAATCTTCAAAGACTTTTGCCTGCCAACTCAATCTGCTATAAACTAATTTAAAAAATGACAGAACGTGCTTTAATTTCTTCCCCCACAGAGACTCTCGTTAGACTTCTAAAAGACGGTTCAAAAAAGAAGCAGATGTGTGTCGATTAGCGGCTATTAGAGGTGACCACACCTACAGATGGGGCTGTACAGAGAATTTTTATTGGGTTATTAGATTCGGCACCACCCTGCTGTAAAGAAGCTCATTATATTGAAGATTTTGTTTTGGTTCTCTGTGTGCTGTGCTGTGTTCACAATGACAAATAATCGCTCACTGACTTAATCAGACTAACGTAAAATCCCTGTGAATTCATTACTACCGACCGATTACCACAACTTTTCCGCAATTTTTGACCAATCATTGTCATTTCTCGCGAAACGTTGTGCCATATGTCAGCGAACTCACTTCTTTGTTATGTTTAAAAGTCACAGGAAACGTGTGATAAAAATGTCTCACATTTACCTTCAAAAATAACTAACTGATTAATGATTAATAAATATAATAGTGGTTTTGTTCTCTTCATTTTAATTAATTGTTAAAGAATCATTATAAAGGGGGACAAAATTGTGAATTTTCTCTCTTCCTGCAGGAAATATGGAATAATCCTCCAGCACATAAAACCAAAAGTTCTTACTGCTGGTTTAAAGATTAAAATCGCATTGACTTTATCCCAAATAATTTCGAATAAAGAGAATATTAGTGCAAAATATTACACAACAGGGAAGTTGGTCGTGTAACGGTTAGGGAGTTGGCCCTGTGATCGGGCACCACTGAGGTACTCATGCGCCAAGTACTGTCTCCAAGCAATGCTGCTAGGGCGATGCTAGGTCACGTTGTTGTGTACAGTGTGCCGTGCAGTGTTCACAATGACAAATAATCACATACAGACTTAAACACACAATGCAAAACATTTTTTTCGGTCCCTGTGTGGCCTCATTAAAAATTCTAGAAACAATCCTGATCTCTGTTACTCACAGAGCTAAAATCACAATGCAATCGTAAGTACGAGATCATGTTCAAAAAATGACAAGAACTTCTCTTCTATTTACGAGAACTTTTGTCATAATTACGAGATAATTTTCCCATCAGTGAATGTAATATGCTTCCACACCCATAAGAGATCTTTTTTGCGTAAATATCTGTGTTTTCTCAAAATTATAAGATCTTTTCAGAGAAATGATGAGATTCTTGTCCTGTAATTACAAGATCTTTTCTGGCAATAATATGTCATAATCAAGAGATAATGTGTAATGCGCATTAGTAAAGCTGCCAGCTCGCGGCCCATTTTGAGTGCTCTTCATCAGACTGCAGGAGGCCCAGTCTAATAGGGTCAGCACCGAAGCTGAGACAGACACGTTCTGCGGCACATTTTTCACTTTTCAATAAAAAAGAAGCAAAAGCAAGGTGGAAGGTGGATGAGGCTGGGCCAAAATTGGAAAGCGTGTGTTTGGTAGGCAGTGAGATGAGTGATGCTGGAGGAAGTGCTGCTCTCGCTGCTAGGATTTTACGTCTCTGTGCTCAAAGTGCGTGAGACGGCGAGCGTTATCACACACAAACGGATCTGTCTAACACGGGAGTGCGGCCGCAATATCTCTACGTACAGACAAAACTTATGTTGTTATTTTTTCTGCTGTCCTGCCCTCCTGATAAGTCAAACTGTGTGTGTGTGTGTGTGTGTGTGTGTATTTGGGATCTAGCCATCTTTTCGAGACATGCAAACCTACTTTCCATGGATGAAAAATGGCATCGTCTTTGGGAATTTGCTAAGATATTCCTTGTATTAAAATGAAATGAAAGATTTTGGGCAAAAAAAGATACCCTTAAGATTTTGACTTTACAGACAGACAGATTACTGCAAGGTTTGAGAATTAAAAACCTGTGAGTAATATCGCAACATTTTTGTCAGACGTTCCGTTAATCCATCCGTGACAATATAGATGGACTGCTGCTCACTTCCACCGTGGTGCCTGCAGGCTGATGGTGATCTAGTAGGTAGGATACTTTGATACTTTGGCTTTTGCTTTTGTGTTATGGCTTTTATATTTGCATTGCAGCTTTTGCATTTACGTTGTGGCTTTTGAATTTGCTCTGTAGCTTTTGCACGTGGATTGTGGTTTTTGCATTTGCGTTGTGGCTTTTGTGTGTGTGTGTGTTTGTGTGTTACTCTTCTCCTGCAAATAAACTGTTTGACTCCCGCTTTTATTCTAAATCAAGCTTGTTTATTAGTCACAAACACAATTACATCAGCACAACATGCAGCGAATTGTAAACTTGTTTCTCTCCTGATGCTGTGCAGTGATGTGTTGAGTAATTACAGCAGCGACACAACTTTACCGAGTCTGTTTGAAGAGCAAATACACACATTCCCTCCACCAGAGGTAACCTGTGTGTGGCAGATCAAAGTCTTACAACTGAAACACGGACATATACTGTAGAAACCCCCCCCCCACACCACACACACACACACACAGCTCAACACCATGCTGACCGCACCAAACAGCAGATCACTAGCAGCCTAATTCTGCCATAGCCGTGTCTGATAATAATGACCGTGGTGATAATGACCCAACTGATGTCCACCGCTTGGTGCCATTAATGATGTCCAATAGAATTACCATGAACTACAGCGCCCACAGAGACACATCTAAGGTGGGTGTGAATGAGCCTCAGACAGTCAGAAGTCAATAATCCATCGCAGGCAGAGAAATCTGTGTGTGTGTGTGTGTGTAAATGACGTCTCATCTGAGAAGAACTAGTAAAGGTCAGATTGAAGCAGCAGCTAGCAGGAGGCTTGTGCACAGTGTGTGTGTGTGTGTGGGTGTGTATGAAGGGTGAAACTGCTGCTAGCCTAGCTGAGTGCAGAAAAGTGCTGTTAATTCCTGCTTAATTGAGTGTTGAGCAGTGGTTAGCACAGCGGGGTGCGGACAATCCGACGGCGCTGCTGGAGAAAAATCGGAGGAAAGTTTCACCTCGAAGGCTGAAAAAACTGGAGTAGAGGGAGAAATTTTGTGATGAAACTTGTGTAAAATCGCAGGCTTCATCCCAATATTGTTTTGCAATCAAGAGATGATGATTCAATGTGGGCTGACATCACAAAGTCTGCTACCACACGATTTTGATTGGACATTTTGAGACCATATCATATGCTGATTTACCACAGTCACATCAGGGAGCAGATAAAGAGACAGAATTATGAATCCTTTACCACGTCTGCTAACGCTGCTAATCTGTAAAACACACAGGCAGAAAGACAGGGAGTGAGAGTGCTTTATACAATGTGACGCGTCGCCACACATCAACATCTCCTGCCTGAGAACTCTGATCTCTGTCTGATCTCTAAATGCACATTACCAAAAAATCTCTGTCTGATGTCTGGGACTTCCAGAAGGATGACCTTGGGGCCACCACACTCCCCCGTCTCACATTGTTTGGGCTCTGATTGGTGTCATTTCTCCCTCTGCTCTAGTCTCTCTCTCTCTCTAGTCTGGAAGCCTGATTAAGGCTATTTAGAGCATCAGCTCAAATCACAAAGAGACCTCAGCAGCCCCCAAACACACTACAGAGACAAAGGAGATGTGAACACACACTCACACACACACGTACAAGAGCTGTTTAAAGTGCTGGAGAGGACAGGCAGACAGATGATTAGGGTGTATCCACACCGGGACAGTCCGTTAGTTCACTTGCTTTGGTCAAGACCAAATGTTTACTTTTTTTCTTCGGTGCTTTTCACTTTCGCATTGTAGACCTTGCAAGTGGACCAGAATTTGTAAACAAAACCACACGTGCTAAGGTCATTCAACCACTGGACACAAACGTGTAGAGTGGAGCAAAGCAGGAAGCCCAAAGCGAAAATACACAATCATGGAGATTTTGCATGCTGTTCTCCTTGTCCTTATTGTGATATGGTTTATACAGTTACATACGTTTGCAAAATGTTTAAGCATCAAGAGCGTTTGACGCAACGTCAGTTTTACAATATGATTCTAGTAATTTAGCAACGGTAAAGACGTGCTGCAAGATGGCTGTGAAAGAGAGCTCCCCTCAGAGCTCCACATTAATCCACGGCTCATTTCTAGCACAGGCTATACACGTCTGTGTGTGTTGTGTAGTGATCCAAACAATCATTTCCCGTAATTTGTGACAACGACGGGAGACCGACCGTTAAATCCAAAAAGGTATGCTTTTTGCAACAGGGTCGAGACCGCCTCTTCAGCTGGGTCTCGGTTCACTTGTTTGGTCGGCACCTGCCTAAAAGGTCCGGACCGAGGGAGGAAATGAACTTGGGTTCGTTTTAAGCTAACTAAACAAGGCAGGCGTGAATAAATCACCCTTATTTAAATCCAATGCACACATCCTCTATTTGCAGTGCATTCACGTCATGACTTCTCGTCAGTGTAAATATTCAGGTAAACTCCGACTTAGAACTATACAAATACACTTATATGTGACAACATACTTGGCAATAAACTTCCTCTGATTCTTCTTCTGATGACTAAAGTTCCAGACACTCCTTAAGCTCCATGTAAACACTGTTTAAGAGAAACGCTGTGTAATGACACGTTGGAGGGCTTTTCCCCTATTGTTTCTTAATCCAAACCAGTCCTCAATTGCCTTCCTTTAAACACAGACACACACACACCAGACTCATATGACGCTAGATAGGGAAAAAAAAGGAATGACCACAAAAATGGGTGGAAGTTTTGAGCTCACCACAGTTACTGCCTGAAACCACAGATACTGTCCAACCCACAGTCCTCATCTCCCTTTACACACTCCCTACAGCGGTCAGGGCTTTATAGTAAGGCGATATAAACACACCGAGGCCTTTTATAATGAGCTTTTTCCACTCTGGTATTACCACAAACACCAAACCCTCCCAAAAACTTGGGACAACTGGAAGCGTAAGGTTTGCCAGTTCAAGTTCCGGACCAGTAAAGGTGCCACTGAGGTACTCATGAGCAAGATACCATCCCCAAGAACTGCTCCCCAGCAGCTGCCAAAAAACTGCCCACTGCTCCTTCACAGATGGGGTCACATTTTGTTGTGGTGCACTGTGTGCTGTGCTGTGTTCACAATGACAAATAATCACTCACTTAAATTCACTTGATGTACATGCTCCAAACGCCCAAACCCTACCAATAACACTGAAAACGACCCTGCTGTAAAACAATCAAAACCTGAGAGAAGACATCGAAATAAACACCCCAAAAATGCACCTGCTGAAAGAGTGAGGCCCCTTCCAGGGTGTGAGCCTTTCTGGAAATGTCAGAAAATGTCTATAAAAAGGTCGAAAAACGTTGCGGCACATGAAAATCGAACCTCCGTCTCCAGAAAGTGTTTATAACCCTGATACAGAATCCACAATGCATTTTAAGCAAGAAGACTCCACCTGACAGATGCGCAGCTCCGGCGACGCAACACCAAATCCATGCTCCTGCCAACCTGGCAGCCGTTTTTGAGCTGCACATGAGACGTGGCGCTGGCGTTGGCGAGGGCAGGGAGCTCATGACGGGAGCCGGGGGGCCGAGTCTTATCGATCACAACAATACGGGCAGAAAATCAAAGCTAACGGAAGAATGGAGGCAGCAGACAGAGAGATGTGAAAATTCTGTTGGGATCGCATCCGAGGCGTGGTTAAGACCGGCTCGGCTTAAAGCTCTGAGATACGGAACGGTAAAATGCCAAAACCTACATGAGTGTGACGGCGTAAGACGAGGAGACGCGGCTTCTGAGCTCGTGAAGCCGGGATCAAAGGGAGGATGTCAGTCAGACAGCTTTGTTTCCAGTCATACAGAGACAGACAGAGAGACGGAAAACGACTGGACCTATTTTTCCCGCTTCAAACAGCTGTCGCTGAGTCTTCGTTTCCAATCCCAACCGTTTGGCGCCTTCCTTGTTTGCCCCACGATTAGCCGACTTGCCCTCTTTGTTTTTATCTTCCTACAAGTCGCAGAACACACACGCACACACTCAAACACACCCACCTGCGCTCACACGCCGTGGCACATTTCTCAATCTGTCAGGCTACGGATTGATGCAGACATTGCCTGCAGTGAAAAATTTGTTTCAAGGCTTAAAAGAGCACACTATTGTTCCCCCAATTTTTTCCCCTTCCTTCCCCTTGTCTGTTGTGGTAAACATGGGGTACCATGTGGCAAACATTAGAGGTGTGAACCTTCACTGGTCTAACGATTTGTTTACAATTATTAGGTCAACAATTCGATTTGATACGATATCTCAATGCATCATGATTCATCCCATCAATTTTTCTACGTTACTTCACACTGCATGCAGATCGGGCATGGGCCGCAGATCGTGCAGCCATAGTTGCTACCGTGAAGTTCATTTAACTAGAATTTTTATGTTGTAGCCAGAAAATCACCAAGCAATTTCGTTATGGTGCAATTCAGGGTTTTTTTACTGTTTCTGTCCCAGGGACCACCACGTACATTAAGCAGTCTGAGTGTGGGGGGAGTAGTTTTTGTATGACTTCTTAGATATTTGCACTAAATTAAATATTCATAAAGATAACCAAATCACCTGGAAATGTTTAGAAAAAAAATAAAACAGAATTTTTAAAAATGTGATTTCCGTAGTGAAACGGGACTGCATGTCATCAGACCACCTGCAATGCTGCCGTGGACCGCCAGTTGAAAACCTCCATTATAATCGATTATGGTCTGCCATTGCATTGATGCGGAATCGTCCACGTCTACAACCACTGATTCACATATTTCCCATTCACCCACTTGCAAATTTGCAGCAAGGTCATATTTTCATATGAAAATTAGAGGTATGTGGCAAACTTGTGGTGGACCTGTGGCAAACTTTGTGGAAAACTTTTGCGTCTGGATTGTCACCAAAAGTACACTAAAAGTTTGCCATTAGTGGCAAACTGTTTTTGCAAATACATTACCATTAGTATAATTACTTTACTACATACCACTAGTGGCAATTTGTCATTGTCAGAACATTGCTGCTAATTTGCTACGAGCGATTAACACTGACAAATTTGAGGCAACATATTCTGGCAAACTCCACTGTTTGCCATAAATTAACCACAAGTTTAAGGCTAGATTACATTGATTAAAGGTTCTGAATGTTATTTTTTTTTATTAAATGCCCAGCCCTAGCCCTTACTTACAAAAGTAAGTGTATGGAAGTAGAGCCAGCAGGAAATGCCACGCGGCGGTGGGTTTTTAAGCTTGTAAACGAGGCTAACGGCTCCTCCATCCATCTTCTGAGCGTCCTCGAATCCCAAATCCCCACTAACAGCCAACACAGACGTTGAGGTCAGAGCGGTACTGTCTATTTAGGGCCGTCTGTCTGCTTGCTGGAAATGGAACAAAGCTGTGTGTGGTTGAAGGCAAAAAAAACCCCAACAAAAACAACAAAAAAACCCCAGCAGAATGGGTTCAGTGGGAAGGAGCTGGGTGGGGTTTGGAGTTCTGGATAAGACTTTAGACTATGGTCAGCACAAGCATCTGGGGTTTTTAAAATGGGACTCTGCAGCATTTAGCAGACAGACAGACAGACAGTTGGATGGATGGACAGATAGCTAGATAGATAGATAGATAGATAGATAGATAGATAGATAGATAGATAGATAGATAGATAGATGGATGGATGGATGGATGGATGGATGGATGGATGGATGGATGGATGGGCAGATACATAGACAGACAGACAGCCTACAGACATATGGACGGATGGACAGATTAATGGATAGATGGACAAAACTCAGGGTCACTATGTGGAAAGGCTCAGGGTGAGCCTCCAGTCTGTGGTCAGAAGATGGGAAACAGAGAGTGAGCAGAGTGAACCACAGTGAAATCTGACGTCTGCATCAGCAGCTTTTTGGCAGTGCCCGACCATGTGGCAAACTCCCTAACTTTTATGCTACCAACTTCCCAACTACCAACTGTGGGCTCGTTCATCGAATAATCAATGTATCATTACACTGTTAGTCAGAAACTGAAGAACAGCTAGGTGGGCAGGCCTGGCATCAGAGAGGTGTTACAGAATAAGAGAATGAAAGACAGATTTAAGACGTTGTGTGCTGGCAGCAGCTTGGAGAACAGAATTCATCCTCCACTAAGAGATCAGAGGTGAGGGAGAGGCAGCGGAAAAGGAGGTTGGTTGTCAAACGAAAAAAAAAAAGCAATAGTTTATTCTTTCATCCTTCCCTCTCCTAACTGGCATGAATATGCAACCAAAACAGTCGGCAAAGGAACAAGAAAGAGAGAAAACGAAGCCATCTTAACATTATGCAAGCACCAGGTCCTGCCTGAGGGGATTTAAGCTGTTATTAGAGCACAAATAAAAGAAACACAACCAGAGTTTCAATCCGAGAGACGTGAGAGGGAGCGTCAAAACACCCCGACTCACGCTTGTCATTACTTTGTGGGGAACTGCTTTGTAGTGTCCGAGAGTGTGGGACTGAAAACATAAAGCAGACGCGCACAATTAGCCGACAAAGAGATGTAAAAGACACACAATCATATATGTGTGTAAGAGAGAAACAAAGTGGTGGGGGGAGGATGGAGGGAATTAAAAAAGAGGAATATGTGGGTGGTAGTGTCGCACCAGTAAATTAGAACCATGTCACTGGAATTTAGGATGTTCCCAAACAAAACATCAATCCCACCCACACATACAGGTTACTTAACCTAGTGAAACACAGATGAATGAATGGATGGATGGACAGGCAGATGTACAGAGAGACAGAGAGACAGATAGATAGATAGATAGATAGATAGATAGATAGATAGATAGACAGACAGACAGATAGATAGATAGATAGATAGATAGATAGATAGATAGATAGATAGATAGATAGATAGATAGATAAAAAGATGGATGGTTAGACACTACTCAAAAAGTGTAGTTAGCAGCTAGTATAGAGTATGAAATACTACCGTGTGACATGACAGTAATGGCTTTCTGCTTGCTTTGGTTTTGTTATTCAATTTGGCTGATTCTTATTTGTTAACCCTTTAAAGTAACTAGGGTAGGATTTTCAATGTGACTGCAGAAAAGGCAGCAAAGTGATTTAAGAGGTGAGAAGAGGAAATAAAGAGACTGCTGTAATGTGATTTAAAGGAGGAAGGAGGTGTGTCAGTGAGGCTGAACTCCTAATGGGGGTCTGATGAGTTTCAGCCATCATGTTGATGAATCAGATTGCTCTAATCGCAGCTTTTCTCAGCAGAGAGCTGATGTTGCTACTGTATGAAGGAAACTCACTTATTGCCAATCGACTCAGATTACTGAAGAGAGGTTTGTTTGTGTGAGAGGGATTTATTTAACTCATAAGAGCGATAGTTTATCTGAAAAAGCTATTTTCTGCTGAATAACACATCTCCACATCTCCATGTGAGCCAGCTTTCATTTGTTTTTAAATGATTCCTGGAGAATCACAAATATAGACAGGTGAGACGCACCTGTATCTATTAGGGCTGGGTTTTCCCACATCATTCTCAATTTGAATTCATTATGATCCACAATAGCTCATTGTATTTGAAAGTGAGTGATTTTTTGTCATTGTGTACACAGCACAGTGGGCAGCTAACAAGCGCCCGGGGAGCAGTGCTTGGGGACGGTACCTTGCTCATGAGTACCTCAGAAGTAACTTTACCGGCCCTGGATTCGAACCTGCAACCTTCTGATCACGGGGCAAACCGTGATCAAACCTACCGTTACGCCACCAACTGCCCCGATAAATTCTGATTTTGACTATGGCGTATATACAGTATATACAGTACTGTGCAAAAGTTTTAGGCAGGTGTGAAAAAATGCTGTAAACAAAGAATGCTTTCTGAAATATAAATAATGATTGTTTATTTTTATCAATTTACAAAATGCAAAGTGAGTGAACAAAAGAAAAATAAAGTCAATGCATCAGTTTACACCAGATCCACTGCGTTGCGTCTCCGCTATGTCTCTGTTCCGTCCCATGTCCGGCAGTTCGTCGAGATGCGCATCAAGTCTATTTTTGACGGATACGGATCAAGAACGCAACACAGAGCGCATGTGCCAACTCCAGACGATCCCTTCACAACATTATGGACGACGAAAAGTTAATTTTGGAGGTGGAGAAACACGAAATTGTAAACAGAAACCCCCCCCTCAAAAATCTTGAATCCATGTCATTCAAAAATGGACTTTAAATGCATTGATTGTTGTCTGTAGGTTACACAACAACAAAGTATGACAAACACAAGATTAAACACAGCAATGCAACACAATGCTAAACACAAACACAATTAAAGTTGAGCAACAACAAGGACAAAATGAACTAGGAAGCCTACTAATAATGTTTGTAGTGCGCAGTGCGCAGTTGTAGTGTACCGTTTTAGCCCTGTTTTACACTGGATGCGTGTCCGCTGTGGTGCGACTGCGCTGCATTTCCATTCCGTCCGAGGCCGTCCGCCAATTCGCACTGGACGCGTTTGTGGTCCGTATCTGATCCGGCGCGCCGGAAAAGTTTGCAAAAGTTTGGGCACCTCTCCAAGGTTGCATGATAATTAGCTCTGTCTTCCTAAGAGAAGATCACAGCAAGATGTGTTTTTTTTTCTAGAGATATATAGACAAGGGGATGTTTATCAGACCAAAATTCTCAATGTAGCATTATTGAGTTGTATGAAATAAAATAAAGTTTGAAAAATGGCAAGTTTGGGCACCCTCTCACTTGCATTACTTTGAAGACCTGCAGTCATTTAATACTGACAATTTGCAGCACTAAATTGCTTTGATTACCTCATTAGACCTTAAACTACAAAGACAGCTGCAACCAATAAAAAAAATGGTTTAACATATATAAATTGCTAGTGGTCCTTGGTTTCCTCTTAGAGCAGTGGTGGGCAATACTGGGCCTGGAGGGCGGGTGTCCTGGAGGTTTTCCATCATACTTGACTTTAGGATATTCACACCTGGTCTCAGGTAGATAATCACCAGAAGATACTCATCAGGGAGGGTGGAAAACCTGCAGGACACCGGGCCTCCAGAGAGACCCCTGTCTTAGAGAGTGGCAACATGGGAACCTTTGAAGAACTCTCTACTGACTTAAAAACTAAGATAATGCATTTTTATGAATGAACATCACTGAAAATGTATGGATTGAGTTGAAGCAGGCTGTCAATGCCCGGAAGCCATCGAACCTGACTGAACTGGAGGCATTTTGTATGGAAGAATGGTCCAAAATACCACCAGCCAGAATTCAGGGACTTGTGAGTGGCTATAGGAGGCGTCTACAGGCTGTTATTTCAGCAAAAGGAGGCTCTACGAAATATTAATGGAATTATTCCTTTGGGGTGCCCAAATTTATGCACCTGCCTATTTTTGTTTAAATGAGCATTGCATTGTTTGTGTTAGCCCAATAAAAAATATTTCACTACTGAATTGTTGCTGTTTCCATAATTTATCAAATGTCTTACAATTAAGTTGCTGCCTCTCAAGCTTAGCAAGTTATGATTTATTACAGTTATTTTTATCAGGGGTGCCCAAACTTTTGCATAAGACTGTATATGGTACCACCGAGGTACTCATGAGCAAGGTACCGACCTCAAGCACTGCCTCCCCTGTGCTGCCCATGTCAGCAGAGGTCACATTTTGTTGTTGTGCACTGTGTGCTGTGTTCACAATGACAAATAATCACTCACTTTCACTTATCACTTGTCTTTACCTAATGGCTATTTCCACCATTTAATTATCTGAATATTTAATTACTCTACTGGGCAAAAAAGGGATGTTTCGGCAGTGTTTTAACATAGTAATTACTTTGTTGCAAATTCCATTTGAATGCAACAGTAGAAGAAAGATAAAAGAGAGAAATAGAAAGAGAGACGGGGAGTGAGAGAGAAAAAAAGAAAAGGTAGAGACAGAGAAAGAGAGAGAGAGAGAAGAGAGAAAGTGACAAAGTGTGTGAAAGAAAGAAAGAAAATAAGGATAGATAGATAGATAGATAGATAGATAGATAGATAGATAGATAGATAGATAGATAGATAGATAGATAGATAGATAGATAAGGATGCATGGATGATGGGTGGATAAATAAGACAGATGGATGAATAGATAGAGAGAAAGAGAAGAGAGTGAGAAAGTGTGAAAAAAAGAAAGACAGAGACAGAAAAAGAGAGAGAGGGTGTGCATCTTACAACATCTCTAGAAGATGCAGGAACACTGTAGAGAATGAAAGGGATGAGGTTTTTCATGATCTAAAGCTGTACATAAACTTCATAGGCAAGAAAAACTCAACAATACACTCATTTAATGTGAAACTCTCCAGTCCATTACAGCTTTGCTTTAGGCTCTTTACAGTAAACAGGACTTTGAGAGGAATACAGAAGATGAAGCTGCTTGTCTGAAAACTTGATGTTGAACCGTGCAGACGAGTGCACACATCCCTCAATCCTCCCCTTTTCTGCTTATTCTCCTCCTGATAAAAAAGTAATAAAGGCTCTTAACTGAACATCAGACTGTTTCCTCCTCTCTCAGGCTCCTTCCTTGGTGAATTCTGAAAATAGGCCTTTGTTGTTTTCCGAAACAACAGGAGAAGTGTGTGTGTCTGTGTGTGTGGAGGGGCTGGTGGGTGGGTGGTTAAATGTGGGCATGTGTGTGGATGTTTCAGTGTCCAGGTCTGCTCTGACTATGTGTGTGTGTGTGGATGTCCCAGTGGTGTCCAGCTCTGCTTCGCCTGTCTTTTTCAAAATGAAAAAAGGAATTCAGGGCACTCCAGATCTGCCCAGTGGAGATTACCCATGGTTCCTTTCACCCAGGCATCCATCACACTTCTGATAATGGACACAGTCCTCTCTTTCCCCCTCGCTTTCTCTCATTCTCTCTCTCATTTCTCTACCTTTTCCCTTTCTTTCCATTTAGCACTGTATAATTCAAGATGACTCCTGCTGAACCAGCCTGACCATGATACACATGGACACACTGGAACACCTTACTGCAAGTCTCCTGCCCATGAAGGTTCATTTTTCATTTAATTTCATTTCCTGAACTGCTTAATCCCTGTCGCAGGGAGTGGAGCCTATCCCGGAACTCTGGGTGCAAGGCGGGGACCAACCCTAGGCGGCCACCAACACATAACTGGGCACACGCTCCCACAATCACACCGGGGCCAATTTAGATTCGCCAATCAACCCATAGTGCATGCTTTTGGACTGCGGGAGGAAACCGGAGCGCCCAGAGAAAGCCCACACGAACTCGGTGAGAACATGCAAACTCCACACAGAAAAGCCCTACGGCCGATCAGGGTGTCAACCCAGAACCTTCTTTGTGTCGCTAACCACCGTGCTGCTCTGCTATGAAGGTGTAAATGTAAAATGTAAAATGCATATAAACACAGATCAATTCCATCATGAAGACCTGAAAATGATTCACTCAAACACTGAAATATTTGGTTCCAAATAGAAAGTGTCACTGCGAACACACCCCAGCACAGGACACTGTGCACCACAATGAAATGTGACCTCTGCTTTTGACCTGTGAAGGAGCAGAACTGACATGGATGAATAGGGAAGCAGGGGCGTCCAGGGACAGTGCTAGGGAACAGTACCTTGCTCATGAGTACCTCCATGGTACCATAGAATTTTAACTGGTGTCCTTTTGATCACAGGGCGAAGGCCCAAACCATTATGCTACCAATTGCACCTGATAGTAATAGAAAGCGTCTGTTGAAATATCATCACAATGCCCTCAAATAATTATGTCCAATGCTTAGGTGTCTCTATGTGCGTGGCTGTAGGTGTGTGTGTGTGTGCTTGGATGGCAGTAAATGACCTTTTCAGTCTTGCTGTAGGTTTCTAACACATGAAGGAACATTTCAGCACCACAGTCTCAAAAGTCACCATAATCACTGTATGATGCACATTCTCTTTTCTGTCACACTCCAACTCCAACTGTGACTTGCTCCACTTAAACAAGCAATCTCTCAACCTTACTTTTAACGTTCTTGAAACAAAAAGGTTTGAGACTTTAAATGTTGTTTTCTGAGAGTAAAACAGTTCCTTTCTTTAGTGCTTCAGATGTATAAAGCCTTCTAGTGATTGCAAAAGTCTACATAGTTTTCAATCTAAGGGTGGTTTTAATTAGAGCCCGTTGAATAAATAAAAATCTCTCCATTTCTTGCATTTGTTCTTCTTTAGAAGCATTAGGGACCTTGGTGTAGCGTCCCTTTAATTACTGCCTCATTGCCACCTAGATCCCCCACTTCCTGCTGCCTTGCTGTCTCTCTGTCAAACAGAAATCTGCTCCTACATGCATTTCTGGGTGAATGGTGGGTGAATTATACGAAGGTTCCAGTTTCCTGAGCCCGGTCGATGAAGTGCACGTTTTATTCCCTATACAAAGCTGATCCGGGAATCCATTATAGCAAACATCAGCACCCTGCAGGCCTTTCAGATGAATGCCGGAGTTTGGTGATGCCTATAAACATAAAGCATCAAAACTTCACCACACAAACACCATATACACTCTCTCTCTCACAAACACCCCCACGGTGGGGTATAGATTAGCTGAAATCCATCCTCTAGTAAAAGTAAAGATCCTTTTCACAGAACACTGTGCTACATACTGGGGGTGTAATGATTACACAAGTCCACAGTTTGGTGGGGGAAGGTATTAAATAAGAAATACTAAACTTAATCTAAAAATAACGGTAAATTTAAACATTATCTACTACTAACCCTTAACCTAAAAATAATTAAATCTCACCATGAAACCTAAAGCTTATATCTATCTATCTGTCGTCTGTCTATCTAGTCTGTCTGTCTGTGTTTCTATCTATCATCTATCTATCTATCTATCTATCTATCTATCTATCTATCTATCTATCTATGATCCTTCTATCTATCGATCCTATCTAAACTATTCTTTCTTTTTCTTTCTGATTTCTCACTTTCTCTGTCTCCTTATTCTAACTCTGTTTTTCTCTCTTTCACTCTCACTCTCACTCTCTGTCTGTCTGTCTATCTGTCTGTCTTTCTATCTATCCTTCCATCTATCTGTCTATTCGCTTGTCTATCTATCTATCTATCTATCTATCTATCTATCTATCTATCTATCTATCTATCTACAGGGTTAGAATAAGAAAAAAAACTGAGTTCTGCTTCAGAGATGCATTTATTGTATTTAATGCTAATCTCTCTATACCTCTTAACTGCGTTCTAAGAATTATTTACACCCCTAATACACACACACACAGACACACAGACACACACACTGAAATGCTATCTCTCCCACTCTTCTTGCTCTCTCTCTCCCTCCCTGTGTGATTGCACGTTTGAAGGCTCTAGAGAACTCCGCCTCTACCTGTCCCCTCAGGCACATCACGGCACTATCAAACAGGTGTGTGTGTGCGTATGTGTGTGTGTGAAAGACTTCCATCTCTTTCTGCCCCACAGCACAATGCAGTCAAACAGCCGAGAGGAGAGCGATGAAGAAGAAAAGAAAGTCATCCTCGTCTCTCTCTCATGCTGCCTCTCCGCGGGTTTGCCAGTGTTTATACGGGCAGAGAGTCAGAAGGCGTCGAGTCCAAGTTCACAGCAGCCAAATGTCCCTCTGAGCTCCAGATCTGTTACTGATGACCCCCCGTGGTCCAACTGTGGCCCGGCACACACTCCAAACAGCAAGCAAACAAGTGTGCCTATGTGTGTGTGTGTGTGTTTTTTTTTGTATTACACTTATTTAGAGGACAAATTCCAGACTCGCCATCTAACATTGGGGACTTTATTTGTGGAATTTGTATTAAAACACACGTAACAAAGCTGGGTTTGATTTTAATGACTGGGATTATGGTTGGAGTTAGACTTAGGGTTATTTAGATCCAGTAATCATTACATCTACACAATGTCCCCAAAAGTATAGTGAAGCAAAAGTATGTGTGTGTGTGTGTTCCTTTATTCCTTTAGGGCCTGAGCTGAAAAGTCTGAGCGAAATTAAAAAGTCTCAGTGAGAGGTGTAAAGAGAGGACAAGGGGGATGTTGTTTCATGGATAATGTTTACGGGCTGTTAGATATAAACAGTAAAGTAAAAGTTTAGGTTTAGATTTAGGACTAGGGTTAAATTACTACTAATAATACTAATCATTATATAACATTTCATGTTCTGTACTGCCTAATCTCTACAGCGGTCGCGGGGACCGGGGCCTATCCCGGGACTACGGGTGAGAGGCGTGGACCAACCCTGGGCGAACGCCAAAACACACACAAACTCACTCTCAGTCACACCTTATGGGGCCAATTTGGAGTCACCAATCAACCTATAGTGCGTGCTTTTGGATTGTGGGAGGAAACCGGAGCTCCCGAGAAAACCCAGGCGAACACAGGAGCACGTGAACACCCTATCACCGACCCAGGGATCGAACCAAGGACATTCTCGCTGTGAGACGACAGCGGTAACCACTGCGCCTCCATGTCGCCCAGCATATATGACATTTAATTTGCTTTTCTGAACCACTTAATCTCTACAGGGGTGCGGGTCCCGGAGCCTGTACCCGGACTACGAGCGTGAGGCAGGGACTAGCCCTGGGCGAACGCCAAAACACACACAAACTCACTCTCAGTCACACCTTATGGGGCCAGTTTAGAGTCACCAATCAACCTATAGTGCATGCTTTTGGACTGTGGGAGGAAACCGGAGCACCTGAGAAAACCCAGGCGAACACAGGAGCATGCAAACTCCACACAGAAAGGCCAAACGACTGTCCCGGGGATCGAACCCAAAAACTCCTTGCTGTGAGGCCGCATTGCTAACCACTACGCCACCCAAATATATAATTTTACATATCTAACTTTATTTATATAGCACCTATCATACATTAGCCCAGAGTGCTTCACACATCACACACACTTGTTTGCATAGATTTACCCCAGATATCACTCCAGTGCTCAAAAGCAGACAGGATGAGGCTATACACAATATATAAGTATTAGAGAGGCTTTTTAAACAAGAAACAGAAAAGAGAGAGCGAGAGAGAAGGACAAAATGTAAAACCTCTTTGTCTCTCCGCTTAGTAATCTTTCTTCTATTCCACATTAAATATGATTAAAAGCCTCATATTTCCTGCAGAGGGACGCTGTTTAAAAGCACATTTCTGCTCGTAAATATGCAGAGCTGTGTCTCAGCAACACAGCGGCGTGAAAACAGCCATCCGTCCGTCCGTCAGCAGCGAGGCGGCAGGCGTGAGGAAGAGTAGACCCTCTCCACGGCGCGAAGGAAGGAATCCTCTAAATATTTTAGCACATGAGCTGGTGGGAAGTGCAGGGCCTGTTTGCTCCTCTGCTCATCTCATAACACCAAAACAGTTTTGTCTCCCGTTGCAGGCTGGCGAAAAGGACGCTCTCCTCAAAGTGCTGCGGGACACGAACTCCACTCCACACCGACGGGAAAAACGTGTCAGCTCCACTCAGCATTCAGATCAAGTACGTGTGCTGCTTTTTTAAGGGTTCTCAACATGCAAAGCGAGAAGACTAAATTAAGGCAGTGAATCACATTAAAAAGAGAAGAAAGCAAAACACAACGCAATCTCACTTATAAATCTAATCTAATTATACCAACAAATTTAAATAAAATATAATTCTGCTTCTGACTAATCCCAAACCGGAAACATAATTTGAAAGTAACATTCTTATCCTATCCCCAAACATAATCTAATCTAATTTACAAACCTCAACATAACCTGATTTATATGCCTAAACATAATCTAATCCTTATCCCGAAACTAAGTCTAATCCTACCCCTAAACCAAAACCTAATGGACCAGTTTCCCAAACAAGAATTAAGCCTACGCCTAGACTGGTTTTGAGTCTCTATGGTGAATCTCCATTGGTACTGCAACTCAGTCCAAGACTAGGCTTAATCTATGTTCAAGAAACCAGCCCAGTATTATTTTACCTAAACATAACTTTGTCCCACCTGTAAAGCCAAACCTAATATAATCTTAATCACAAACCAAAGAGAATCTAATTCTATCTGTGAATTTAAACATAATACAGTCCGAAGCCTACACAAAATGGGTTGGTTTCTTCCTCATGGATTAAGCTTAGTCTGGGACTAAATATCTGTCATTCAAAGTTAAAGCTAGTCTAAGGCTAGGCTTAATCCTCGACTAGGAAACTGGCCCAATGTAATACTAACCATAAACCAAAACATAATCTAGACCTGAACATAAACATAAACCTGACAATAATCTAATCCTACACCTAAACTTAACCTTAAATTCAGCACTAAAACCAAGACTACACAGGCTGGTTTCTCATGAATTAAGCCTAGTCTTGGACTAAATTGTAGTACTACTGGAGATTTACAATTCAAACTCAACCCTAGTCTAAGACTAGGCTTAATACTCAACTGGGAAATTGGCCCTACAAGTTCAGTGGCCTCACTTTACACCTTTGCAACACATTCTAATGCAGACAAACATTTCAGCACAAATCCAAATGGAATCTCTCACACCCACCCACACACACATCCACACACACACACACACACACACAAACACGGGCACACACACACACTTACACTTACACTTGAAAGGCATTTCCTCAGGTATGTTGGGTTTTGATTCTGTCTAATCGATGGCACTTGCAGTGAACGAGCAGGAGCTTCACAACACACTGGTCCACACACCGAACGCATACACACACGGGAGGTAACACAACAACACAACAGGACGCACAACACACTCACAACATACAGCGGTGTCCTGAAACCTGGAGACGGCGTGCAGCATGGAGGAAGGAGATGAAAGGTGTGTGTGGGGTGAGTTCACACAGGGAGCACTTCAAACACAAGAGCAACAGGAACACTCCAGCAACAAAGACTTACACACCGAGCACGGCAACCCAGAGTGCGGCGCAAAGTGGAGTTGCAGCGAGGGAGGGAAGCCAAAAAGAACAAAAGTAGCGCAAAAGATTGAGAGAAGGAGTCAAAGTGCAAGGCACGATAAAAAAGCAGTGAAAGAATATAAATATCTAAAGGGGAAGAAGAGAAGAGGTGAGGAAGAGAGGAGGGAAGAAATGGAGAGGTAAAAGAAGAAAAGCATGAGGGGAGGAAGAAAGAAATGATGCAGAAAGAGAGGATGAAGAGATCATGCTGCGGAGGAGAGTGGAGTAAATAAATTCCTCAGTGCTGAATGAACTGCAGAGGAGTTAAAGTGAATTAAACTCAGCAGGAGAGAGAAGCTCGGCAGGAGGCGTGAGGAGCTGGAGGGAGATAGAGATATAGTCTGCCACATGGAGGCAGACACTGAGACTCAGAACGATCATCCATAACATTATGACTTAGTTTTGAGCAGACCCATACACAAGAAACTGTGATGCACTGTGTTCTGACACCTTTCTATCAGAAGTACCAACATTAACATTTTCAGCAATTTGAATAGCCCTTGGATCAGCCAACACAGGCCAGCCTTCTTGGTCGTCCAGTTTTTCTTCCTGGCACCACTTTTGGTAGTCCGTGTCCACTGCTGAGCATGAACATCCCAGAAGAGTAAAGTGATTAAAGAAATGTGACCTCTGGATGTGACCCATCTATGAAGGAGCAGTGGGCAGCTCTATCAGCACCTGAGGAGCAGTGCTTTGGGATGTTACCTTGCTCATGAGTACCTCAGTGGTATCTTCACCTGTCCATGGAACCAGGACTTCCGATCATGGTACCAACTTCATAACGGTTACACTATCAACTGTCACCCAGAGCTGCAGTTACTGGAAGTAAAAATGTAAAGATTTTAGTACCAGTAAAAGGTACCACTGAGGTACTCATGAGCAAGGTACCGTTCCCAAGAACTGCTCCCAATGCGGTACCCGTCAGCTGCCCACTGCTCCTTCACAGATGAGTCAAATGCGGAGGTCACAGACTTTTTACTTCAGAGTCACCATATGGCTGATACCTAACCCTAACCTCAGTAATGAAAATGCTGCTCTTTTAGTTTACTTAGATTCCTTTTCTTATATAGGAATGTCATTTTCCATACTTCTCCAATTTGCAGGTGCAGAGGCTACACATGCGTCTCTAAAAGAAGGTCTAGTTCAGAAACGCACAGAAGAATTCACAGAATGCAGTCTGCAACTGGTTTTGCTTCATGACTTGTGGTCTAAAGCACATTCAGTTTCCATCGATCTCCAGGCCTCCGAAGAGCTGCACAACTCACACGGCTCTGGAGCACATGTACGTCTCTCTGCACAGCAGCATCACAGCACAAAGAAGAAGAAATCAACAGCTTGTCTTTCCCACATTCGCTGAACATCACAACAGGTCTCGGGCAGTAAAACCAAGACCAGCTCAGGGCGTCTCTAAATCTCATCCCCACTCAGCGTGAGTATTGATCAGAGTCGAAAACGCTCTTAACACTCCAGGAAAGAGGAACACCCTGGGAATGCTGGACATCAGTGCGCTTGTAAAAAGAGATCGGCCTGACAGAGCCCGACCAATACTCATAACCGTCTACAAGAAGAAGCTACACGCTCTCCACCTATACACACTAGTAACCCATCACACTGAAAATTCCTCTTATGTTGTTTTATGGCTGGACAGACAGTTCCTGTAATACAGAAATGGAAGGTGATCTGGACAAGAGCGTCTGCTAAATGTTGGAAATTCATTCAGTCATTCATTATCCAAACCAGTTAATCCCAGCCAGGGTCGTGGGGCGGGGGGGAGCGGAACCTATCCTGGGAACTACAGGTGCAAGGTGGGAACCAACCCTGGGCAGGCACCAACACACTGCAGGACACCCCCCCAAAATTTGAAATATTTGGCTGTGGCAGAAGGCAGTTTGTTCGTCAAAGGGCTGGAGAGCGGTACAATAATGAGTGTCTGCAGGCAACAGTGAAGCATGGTGGAGGTTTTTTGAACGTTTGGGGCTGCATTTCTGCAAATGGAGTTGGAGATTTGGTCAGGATTAATGGTGTTCTCAATGCTGAGAAATACAGGCAGATACTTATCCATCATGCACTACCATCAGGGAGGCGTAGGATTGGCCCCAAATTTATTCTGCAGCAGGACAACAACCCCAAACATACAGCCAAAGTCATTAAGAACTATCTTCAGCGTAAAGAAGAACAAGAAGTCCTGGAAGTGATGGTATGGCCCCCACAGAGCCCTGATCTCAACATCATCGAGTGTGTCTGGGATTACATGAAGAGACAGAAGGATGTGAGGAAGCCTACATCCACAGAAGATCTGTGGTTAGTTCTCCAAGATGTTTGGAACAACCTACCAGCCGAGTTACTTCAAAAATTGTGTGCAAGTGTACCTAGAAGAATTGATGCTGTTTTGAAGGCAAAGGGTGGTCACACCAAATATTGATTTAATTTAGATTTCTCTTTTGTTTTATTCGCTGCATTTTATTGATTGATGAAAATAAATGATTAACACTTCCATTTTTGAAAGCATTCTTTGTTTACAGCATTTTTTCACACCTGCCTAAAACATTTGCACAGTACTGTATATATACACAGAGTAATATAAAAACTATACTAAAGTGCAAAAGGAATAAATAGTTAATATTTGTGAATTATAGGATTTAAGAATGCAAAAGTACAGCAGTATAAGATAAACTGTAAACAGCATTTGCACAGTGTAACAATGACAGTAATTGTAAAGTGTAAAGTGACATAGGCATTAGCAGCATTGGACAATATCGCACACATTGCGTGGTTAATTATTAATGTCCATTATATAGTCTAACGGCGGCCGGAAGGAAAGACCTGCGGAATCTCTCCTTCATGCAGCGTGAGTGCAGCAGCCTCTGACTGAAAGAGCTGGTCAGTGCTGCCAGGGTGTGGTGCATGGGGTGAAAGGTGTTGTCCAGCAAAGATGACAGCTTTACCATCATTCTCCTGTTGCTCACAACCTCCACTGTGTCCAGTTGGCATCCTAGAACAGAGCTGGCCTTCCTACGAGTCACCAATTAACCCATATTAGGGGGAAACCAGAGCCCCCGGCAGTCAATTCAAATATATCCTTATGGTTCTCGGAATACCAACAGATAAATGAAAGTTGTGATTATTTGTCACAGTGCATCACAAGAAATGTGATCTCTGCATTTGACCTATCCGTGAAGGAGCAGTGGGCAGCTGGCATGGGCAGCACCCGAGGAGCAGTGCTTGGGGACGGTACCTTGCTCATGAGTACCTCAGTGTTACCTTTATGTCTCCGGTATTCAAGCCGACGACCTTCTAATCACGAGGTGAATGCGACAACCATTATGCAATGCAATAATCTTAGGATTAGGTACACTGGACTCATAATATCAGAATACTGGTAAGTCAGTCGGGCTCTAGAGTTGAAGTGAACAGAGCACAAACATTCTGGACAGGAAAGTGATAGACCACATCCGCACCATTACTGTTGGAAACGATAAAACAAAAGCCAAAAGCTGAACAAAGATGCCCATGACAGGCCATTCTTCCAAACAACTGAAATATTCACGAAGGCTTTTCATAAATATTTCTTTTTCAGTAAAGAAATATCATATTTCCTGCATGTCTGAGATCTGCGCTGTCGCTTCAAAACTTTATGAGACACAATGGAGAGAAAAGACAGCAGAAATCCACCTCGCGAGCCACCCAGGGTCAAAACCCGGCGGGCCGACCCACAGCACATCAGACCTTCATCATTTGATGACTGATGGATGATCAATAATGACCAGAAGGGATTCATATCTATGGTCGTTTGATGTAGTTATAGAGAAAACAAAATAAAAGAGAAATAAATAAGAGGTAAATAATTAAAAGCTTGTGTGCGTCTGCGCTCTGATGTGATGTTGCAGCTGGAATATTGAGCAGGCGACCAATAGCAGCATCACAGATATAACTGATGTAAAGGATGAGAGCATGATGGGCGTAAAGAAAGCTGTCAACATATGTGTTTACAAAAAATGCTACATTACATTAAGCAAGACATTTGGGCTGCATTTGGGGTACTCTTATAGAAAGACGTCCAGTGATCTTTTATGAGTTCTGAAAGTCAGGACCTCACCCATTTTTATAGCTGCACTGGTTTTGGGATCTACACAGACCCCACCATAGAGCCTCCTTGGCTTCGAACTCACTAATAACTAGAGGGTCTCCCATCCAAGTACGGACCAGAACCAAACCTGCTTGGCTTCAGATTCTATAAAAAAGTCACAGGGCATTTTAATATGGCAGTAAGTTGCACCTGCATGTCAGGATGCAAACGGGAAGGTCGTGTTGCAAATGTCGTTGCAGTGACAGCTTGATAAAACTTGTCATGCTAGCTTAACACAATAACTTTGACACATCCAACAAGAATTCCTGTTAGACGCAAATAAAACAAATGATGACTTTACAATGCTTCATACAAACATGTTTATACGGTATGACAAAAAAACTAATCTTAACAATACTTTTTACTTCAAAAATGTTTTTTTTTATTTGCAGAAGAGATGTCAAATGTGGCTGCTTTCTTCCACGAAGGAGGAAGGGTTGAGTGTGCATTGGCACAAATATTATCACTGTGGCTCTTTCCTCATAGGAGGAATATCCCACGCTGCGCCTTAAGGTGTAAGTAACAAGCTACATCGTGATACAATATTATATTTATGTAACACACAAAAGTCCAATGTCATCCAATATCACAAAGTCTTCCAATCACAGGACGAACACCCTAACTGTTACGCTATCAGAGTTAACAGTCTTAAAGTATACCTCCTGTTCAATGTAAAATAACATAATATGTATGACGTCTGACTGACGGTTTGTTTTTGTTTTTTTTTGGATCAATGCTATTGGCGTTCTGATTGCTGAACCAGGGTGTCAATATGATAACAATGTATTGTTAGGAGCAGTTAGTGGCGTAACGGTAGGGTGTTCGTCCCGTGATTAGAAGGTCGCAAGTTCGAATCCAGAGCCGATAAAGTTGCCACTGAGGTACTGATGAGCAAGGCACCGTCCCCAAGCACTACTCCCTGGGTGCTTGTTAGCTGCCCACTGCTCCTTCATGGATGGGTTAAATGCAGAGGTCACATTTGGTTGTGGTGCACTGTGTGCTGTGCTGTGGTGTGTACACAATGACAAATAATCACTCACTTTTACTGTTGTCACGCTATTAGCAACAACTGTCCCCTGTCTAGTTGGATAAACGTGGCGGCTGCTAAACTCTAATGAAGGAGATGTTTGTGTTGAACAGGTTAAGGGCCTGTGTCCACCAAACGCGTCTATTTTTAATATAAATCCTGTGAGCTTAAGTGTTAAGAGTGCCGTCAGTGGAAAAAAACGCCGGTGGAGACGTATTTTGTAGCAGTGCTCTGAACGCTTCAAGTTGAAATCCATTCAACTTTAAGATGTTACTTGTCTCTTGCTACACTCCCAGCTGTTTACTTGCACGGTTTATTTCATGCACTCATTCTCGTGAGAATCTATTTCAAATGCTGCCACTAATGCTAAGATGCGATTTCTCTCCATCTTGTCGGCTAAAGTAGCGATCTCAAAGAAACGTTGAAATAAGAACAAACACGGAAGTGCCCGATGGCGCTTTACGTAACTTAGCAGCAACGACGCCTGAGAGAAAGTGCAGAGAAAGTGCTCTGGAAGTTAGGTTTTGTACGCTCTTAGCAGAAAGAATGTGTTTGGTGGACACAGGCCCTAACACTTAAAATTCTCTTAAGTTCTCTGATTCTTCTTCATGATTCTTCCTCAATTGCATCTACATTATTATCAGAATCTCCTCTCCAGAGTAACTTCAAGTTCCTCATTACAGGGACACTCTTCCTAGAGCAAACTGAGGTTAAGGGTCTTGATCAGGGGCCAAGCGGTGGTAGTGTTGGAGGTAAGACAGAGCCAGATTCCAACTCACAACCTCTTGCTTCAGAACCCATTTTTCTTACCACTCTAGAGCTTTGGGAAGCGGAAAATAGCAGGAGAAATAAATGCATTAAATTTGTGGAACAGAGCACAAGGTGAGATACTAAAAGTCAAAATTGTCCAAACATACATATCTGTCAGGGAAGGGCCCATATTTAAGAGCTGTCCCCGTTGGAACGTTGACACTAATGCTGCTGTGTTTCAGGCTGGTAAATTTAGTTGGGATTACAGCACATTTTCGTGTAAACAGAGGTTTCTATCCGACTGAGATTGTCCGAGACACGCAGTCTGAATGAATTTATTCTGATCTTTGATAACGTCTGCATGTAGAGCGAGAGCTTATCTCACAGATGGAGCGCCAGCGTTGGTGTGTATGTGTGTTCATATATTTCGGGAGTTGTGAGGACCTGGCTGTGCCCTTAAAGATAGGAAAAATGATGTCCACATTTTAATGGATTTGTGGTATTAATTTTGTAAAGTGTGTGTGCGTGTGTGTGTGTGTGTGCGTTCAGATCCACTCCACATGGCTGTGAGATCGAGTGAGACCACATGAAAGAGTCTGCAGAGGAGGAGTGGAGTGTGTTATCTGAGTGAAAGCATTTCAGTCTGATGAAGTGACCTGAGGAGAGTCTTCATCAAACACACAGCCGCCACTCCACAGTCAGCCTTAGAGATGTGGACACTCCTCCTCTTCACTCCCTCCCTCCCGCTCTTTCTCTCGCCTTTATCTGTCTCATCTCTTCTAACTTTCCACTCTTCTCCTCTCCGCCTCCACTCCTCCCTGCAGTCTCTCCATTTCCTCCCCTTTAATCTTCCTCTCCTCTCTTCTATCCCTGCTCTCCGTCTCCTCTCTTATCTCTCATATCATCTGCTTCTCTCTCTCGTTTATGTCTCATTTTTTCTCTCGTTCCACTCGTCTCATTTCCCTCACCTCTGCTATCTGTCTTTCCTCTCTCTCATCTTCTCCTTTATCCACTCTTTTCCTGCCTTTTAACACCTCTCCTCCATTTCCTTTCTCTTTTCTCTCTTCCTCTATCAGTCTCTTCTATCTGCTACTGTTTTCCTCCTCTTCCTTTTCTCTATCTCCTCGCCTTTAATCCTCCTTTCATCCTTCTGTTTGTCCCCTGTCATATCTCTCCTATCTCATCTGTCTCTCCACTTCTGTCCCTTCCTCTGTTATTCCTCATTCTGTTTCCACTCTTATCTGTCTCTTCTCCTCCATCCACTCCGTTCCTTTATCACCCCTTTCTCTTTCCATTCTTCTCCCCAATGCATCACCAGTCTTTTCATTCACTGGTTTCTCCTCTCTTTCCCCTTGTCCTTTAATCTTCCAGTCCTCTCCTTTCCCTCATTCCTCCCCTCTTTCTCTTCTGTCCTATCCCTCTCTTTTCTCTCCAATCTCTGTATCTGGCTCTACACACTTTTCCTCCACTCCTTTTCTCTCTTTCTCTCTCATATCTCTCTCCTCTTCTCTTATCTACTCTTGTGCTCCATCCCTCTCTCTCTCTCCCTCTCCCTCGCTGCATATCCATCACAAACTGTCTCCCTCACCTGATTTTCTCCCCTTTTCTGGAGCAGATGATATGCAGCTCCTGCGTGGACAAAGTGATTCCACAGAGCCCAGGGCTGCAGTCAGGAGATAGTTCAGCAGAATGCAGCTAGAGAGCTCAGCAGGGTGCAATACGAAACCCGGAGAGAGCGAGAGAGAGAGAACGGGAGGGAGGGGGAATCCTAATAAAAAGTAATCATTGCGTGAAGTCTGGCCTAAAAAGCTGTACTTTATATGAACTTTAAGGCTGTATTTTAAACGTTAACGCATCCATCACTGGCAGGATCTCCATGGGGACACGTGGCACAGCAGCCCCCGCCCCATCACTGCACCCGCCTCATCAAGCCTTAAAGAATTTTAAAAAACCTCTCGGCTCCATCCTCAGCGGGAAAACAGGAAGGTCGGCAGGACCGCAGCTCTGAGGAGCGGAGAGAAGAGAGAAGCCGAGCTGTAACTCACTCGGGCCTGAGAGTGAGATGCCTGTCTGTCTGTCTTTCTAAGTGCATCTGAGTTATTAGCACTGATGTTTCCAACAGACAGAGCGGAAGAGGCAAGAACCCCGGGTGCTGCCAATGGTCCCCACTGCTCCCTCATGGATGCACTCTTGCACACAGGTCACACATGCTCTACACACCCAGTTCAAGGCGGCAGCAGACGTTGTAGTGAGGGACTAGCAAGAGACAAGAGAAGCGCTCTGAATGCTGCGACAAAAAACATCTCCGCCAACGTTTTTTTCCCACTGAAGGTGCTTACCGCTCTGAACGCTGCAGCTTATAGGATTTGTATTAAAAATATGCACTGCCAGCAGAAAAACCACGTTTGGTGGACACAGGCCTTTAATGACCCGCCCACAACAGTCTTTGATTGGCTATATGTCACACGAGTAGTAGCCAATCACCTCTGAAGCTTTGTTGTAACTCACACCACACTCACACAAGAGCGTGGCGAGAAGCTCCAAGAAGGAGGAGATGAGAGAGGACAGTTTCAGATGAGTTTAGTGTTTGTCAAATGTAAAAATTTGACAGAGATTTCCTTTTAATTTTTGCACATCGCTTCCAAATATCTGTCCAGTTCACCAGCAATAATCGGTATCGATATCAGCCCTGAAAGACCAATATCTGTCGACCTATAGTCATGATATTTTAAAATAAAAAAGTGAGTCTGGTGAGTCAGAATTTTCTGGCACCATCAAGTTCGGTAAATGTGGTAAAAAGGTTTTAGAGACAGGGCAATCAACTCAAATTTAGAGAGGTGCAGAGGTTTAACAATAAATATTCTAATTTAATGATAAATTTAACAATGTTTTATTATTAATTTTCACAAGGAACTGACAAACTAAATGTTAAATGTTCCTTTCAGTTTTTTTAAGTAAAATAAAGTTTGCATTTGAAAATAAATATCACCTTAAAAATAAGGTGCTTAATTTGAAAAATAAATCAATGAAAAGTTGCACGCAAACAGCCTGTGCATTTCCTGGGTACACGCATTGATGAGCGCAAAGATGAAGAGAGAAGTTATGGATGTTAAAATAAGATTATCGTAACTGTTGGACTCTAGAGCCTCTAAAGCAGTGGGGTCCAGTTGTGGTCCTGAAGGGTCGGTGTCCTGGAGGATTTCCATCATACCTGGTGAGTCAGCTCTGCTGAGCCTCTACCTGAGACTTGGGGTGTTTTCACACTTGGTCCATTTCAGCCCTCAAAGCGAACTCAGACCGATTAGTCAGCATTGTTTACGTATATGTGAACACGCCAAATGAACTGAGACCCCTCGGAAATGAACCGTACTGAGACCACATCGGGAGGTGGTCTCAGTCCGGTTCGCTTTAAGTCCGCGGCACTCGCGGCACTCGCGCCTTAGGAACCCAAAGCGCTCCTGGTTCGCTTCGACAGTTTTTGTTCGAATTGAAAACTACCCAGAATGCAAAACAGTAAAGGTCTGAGAGCGCCATAAGAATTAAGTATGAACAGGAAAAGGACTGAGGCTCCATCTGAGCTGAAGTGGACCAGAAAGAGAACTGAGTCCCCTTTCAACTGAACTCACAGTGTGAACATGAGAAGAACTGAGTTCCCTTTCTGCTGGTCCACTTTTTGGACCACTTCTAGAGGACTGAGTTCGGTTCCTTTAAAGAGAACTATATGTGAAAACACCCTTGGTGTCAATGTTCTGAACTCAGTTCTGATGGAAAACCTCCAGGACCAGAACTAGCCTTCCCTGCTGTCTAACCCAAAGGCAGGAGAGTTGCTGAGACACAGAGAGCAGGAGAGAGCTGGTGATTTCAACATGTCTACAACATCAGAGAGGGTTAGTGGCTGGACAAACAGCAACTGAAGGCGCTGAGAGAATATGTGCAGCTGTTAGAGTTCAGCCTGGATCTGAAGAGCTCACTTCACTCGCTGGAATGCATGGAAAATGAAGAGACACAGCTAACACGGGGATCAGCTACAAAGAGAAGGAAAGGAGTAGACACACAAACACACACAAACACACAGAGTCTCTCTCTAACACCAGCGACAGGTGTGACCATGTTGTTAGGGCTAAGACTTTAATCCAAGATTATGAGATGGATTTTATGACCAGAACTCAGTAATGAACCGTCAGAGAGAGGGAGAGAGAGAACAAGGCTGCTTTATAAAACGCCACACACACAAAAGCACAACCACACACATAGAAACACATGCACGACTATAAGCACACACCCACAACCACACACGAACGCACAATCACACATTCACACAACCACACACCCAAAACCATACACAAGCGCACAATGAACACAAGAAAACGCACAATCACTCTCAAAAGCACCACCACACCAACACAAGCACGCACTTGCAACCATATACAAGCCCACAATCACACAAAAATGCACAACCACACACACATACACAATTACCACAAACACACAATGGCACAAACACATGTACAACCACAAATGCACAGCTACACACACAAACACACAGCCACAAATGCACAATCACATTTACACGCAAGTACAAACACACACACATACACACAACCAATTACACATACAAATGCATAACCGCACACACAGCACCACACAAAAAACTCAACCGCAATCTCACACAAATGAACATACACAGGTACAGCAGTGCAGCAACCAGCATTAGAGCCAGCTGGGACAACTCGGCTTCAGCCTCCCACAGATGGAGACCCAGCCTGCCTGAATGTGTTAGTGTGTGTGTGCTTGATGTGGTGTATGTTGTAAGTGTGTGACTGTATGTGTATGTGTTGTAAGTGCGTGGATGTGTGTGTACGTGTGTCGCCATCTTAATCATGTCTCTCTCATTCTCCCTCCTTCCCTCCCTCCCTCTCTCTCTCTCCCTCACACACACACACACACACACATCCATCGTGGCATGAGTCCAGCAGCACTTTTTGCTTCGTCAGTAAACAGATGACCGTCCTTGTCACTAAAATGTTTATGAATCTGGCCAAAGTCCGAAAGAAAATGCAGGGGATGTCACGCACACACACACACACACACACACACACAAACAAACACACACACACACATACACACACACACACACACACACTTCAGTACTGGATAAGAGGAATGCAGAGTGGAAAACACCCTCAGTATGCAGATTTGGATTCTAATCTCAGAACTTTATAGAAGCTTTTGAACCAGAATCACATTGTAATAGATGCAGAATAAACACACAACAACCACAACCACATTACACAACAACAACACCAGAAAACGTTCAAGATAAAAGAGAACAAAATAATGCAACAATGCAAATGAGTCGGTGACAGAGTGAAATGAGGATGAGATAGAGGGATTAAAGAGCGGCAGATTGAGGAAATGAGCATTTGAGACAAAGAAGAGGTGAGTGGATAAGAGAATGGGAAGGTGAGAAAAATAAAAGGATGAGAGGATGAGAGGGACTATCACACATCTATCTACAGCCATAAATCATCTGTAATCCACATATTGTTATTTCCCTACTGCTTTTAATCTCTCTCTCTCTCTCTCTCTCTCTCTCTCTCTCCCCTCCTTCCCTCTCTCTCAGGTCTGCTAAATCCTAAATCAGATACACTATGAAGGCAAATCCAGCCCTGGCTCCCATTAGAGTGAAATTAGGGATTATATATTGCTGGATTAGAGCCGGTGCTGTGTTGTGCTGAGCTGTGCCCATATGGGTGCTCTCAGCTCTAATCCCATCGTAACAATGGAAAAAACACAACAAAGTAGAAGCGAAACAATACAAGAATCACCGAGTCTGAGAAACAAGAGAGACAAATGGGCAGAAATGTAAGGTCTCAGCCCAGACAAAGGGAGGACTCCACCTCATCAGAAAGGCCATCTGACCAGGACTCCAGTTCCAGACCTTCACAATTACCCCAGACTACCGATCAGCGTCACCAGAATTCTAACCAATCACATCCACATCACCCGTATTTAAGGACTTTCATTTACAACCATTCCCCAAAAAGTATTGTTATGCCTAGTGCAACTTACCGAGCGTTCTTTGTGCTTGCCTGCCTCCGTTTTGACCCTTGCTTTCTGTTTTTGGATTACCCCTATGCTTTTGGCGATTTGGATTTGTTTTCTCCGTGGACTGTGTTTTTTGGTTCTGACCTCTGCTTGAATAAACTCTTGGTTTTTCATCAATCTACCCCTGTGCCTGCGACCTGGTTCTGTCAACTCTGCGTTTGGGTTCACCTGCCAGTTGTTACAATAAAACATATCTGCAAAGTATTTTTAATAGTTCAGGTAAAGAAGAAAATGTCTTTAAATATGAGATAACAAAACATAAAAGCAGGATTTAAGATGATACTGATATGACCTTTTTCTCTTTAAAAAATGTCTGTTCTTGAATGATGTCGAGTTTTGTAGAAAATGAAAATAATCTCATGAGAACTGATCAATTACATTACACTCTGAAGACTTGTTTCCGAATTCCAATTTAATATTGGACTAATTTTAGTTTAACAGTGATGAATGGATCTTAGCAAGCGGCCCCAGCAACGACTCGAGATTCGAAAGCGTCCTTCAGACTATCTTCACTTCTTTAAAAATGATTCATTAACGATTAATAGAACTACTAGGATGTGGGGGGATGGGGTCCCCTTCTGAGTTCCTCTCAAGGTTTCTTCCTGCTAGAGGGAGTTTTTTCTTGCCACTGTTGCCTCAGGCTTGCTTGTTGGGGGTTTGGGCCGGTTATGTGTGAAGTGCTTTGTGACAATGACTGTTAAGAGCACTATATAAATAAAATTTAATTGAACTGAAATTGAATTTTTGATCATGAACTGCTCTTTTTTGAATTTTATCCAAGAATCCTAAGCGATGTTTTATCAGACAGACTTCTCTTGTGGAAAACTGGAGAGTTTTCCTTTTATGTATCAAGTGACAAAAAAGCTGTAGCATCTGTTTAATTTAATTCATCATGAGATTTACACGTCCGGAGTAATAATGAAGCCATCTATTAATCAAGCAGATACACAGTATGAAGTCAAATCCAGCTTGGCTCCCTTTAGAGTAGAATTAGGGATTATATCTTGCTGGATTAGAGTTGTGTTGTGCCCATATGGACACTGCCAGTTCTAATCCCATTGTAACACTTGCAAAAACATGACAAAGAGCTGGAAAAAAAAAACAATGTAAAAATGACCATCATCATAGATGACACAACATCTGTTGAGGGCAGCACAAAAACCGGCCTGTCCAGCCTGAGTGTGAGTGAGTGCGTGTTCATGTACTTAGGGAGCATTTGTGAGGACCTGGCTTTGCCTTAAAAGATAGGAAAACCATGATTTGACCATTTTTAAAGAAAAAATATTATGGATTTTTTTTCCCTGTTCTTTGGGTCTGTACTGCCTCTACAAACACTGTAATTTGGATAATAACTAGTCAACTGTGTTAGTATTAATGAACTCCACCCTCCTATCTGAGAAGCTCCACCCACCAGGTAGAACTGCTAGCACTTCCTGATCCGCCATGTTTTCTTGCAAGCGCCAGTGTAGGAATCGCAATGAAGAAGTCTACCGGTGGAGTGTTGTGTTGAACATGTATGGCTGCATGGATGGTCTGTTAGCATTGCTGTCTACGCACCAGTTCCGGAGTGGGACGTGTGTGGGCAGCAGCGGCTCATTTGCATTTAGGAATACTAATGAGAAACAGTCTATCCTGAAGGAGACTGAAATAGAGGGGTAAAAAGCAGGCAAAAAAGCCTAATCTGAGTTTAATTTAATGGAGCTTACAGACCTATTTATAGACCTTTGAGGGAAATTTGGGCATGTGAGGACCAGTCCCCATAAGAAATTAATGTTTTATTTGAAAACTTAAAGAGGTAAAAGATTTGCTTTTGGCTACTGATGTTCAGTTTAATGTTATAGATTGAGAAGATGGAGCTGTAGTGTTAGAGGCAGTTGGTTGTGTAACGTTTAAGGAGTTTGCCCCATGATCGTAAGGTCACAGGTTCAAGTCCAGGACCAGTAAAGGTACCACTAAGGTGCACTAAGGTGTCCCCAACCACTGCTACCCGGGTGCTACCGAAAAAGCTGCCCACTGCTCCTTCACAGATGGCTCAAATGGCATAGGGCACATGACGGTGTAGTGCACCGTGTGCTGTGGTGTGTTCACAATCACAAAAGTCAATAAATTAATATAAATATGTATTATTTACATCTAGCCATTATGGGAGTCAATGGAAGAGCCTCACAAAGATAGTAATACAAGTGTATGTGTGTGTGTGTGTGTGTGTGTTTCTAAGCCCTGTTTCAAGATTGCTGTTTGCATTCCTAATTGTGGCAGCTCTCTATAAATTCTCTGTGGGCTTAATGAAAACTAAGACAACGCTGTCATCTCCCGCCATGTCTCTCTTTCGTTCCCCCTCCGCCTCAGCCCTTTGTTCCTTCCGCTCCACTGCCTTCTCTCTCTGTCCCCAATCACCTCCTATAGCCGTAACAGTCATTAGGGCGGCGACAGAGAGCTCACACTGTCAGGCTACATTAAGCCACTCCATCTCCATTGAGTCGAGAATTACAAATAAAACCATTCCTCTGGGCTGAGAAATAAAGAACAAGAAACATAAAGGAGCAAGGGCCGAGGCACGCCGTACAGAGGGAGAGAGTGGCGGGAAGTCAAGTGGGGAAAATGGTGGAAATAAAAACTGTGTTTACTGGAGAGTGAAATACACCAGAAGCGCTGAGGGAGAGGGGGCAGGTTAAAGGTCAACTGCTGCACAGGTCTGCATCCCAGGGACACAAGGTGTTTCTCAATACGCCATTTTTTGTGTTGGTATATTTTTGTCATCATTCATGGTCCAAGTAGAAGAAGAAGAATTGGAGAGATGTTTAACAAAGAGAAATGGGCAATGAGGGAAAACCCACTGAGGTTAAGGTGAGTCAGCTCGTAGCTCTGCTTCAAGAGCGTGATACCCTCACAAGAGCCGACGCACAATTACGTTGAAACTCAGGCTGATCCAAAACAAATTGTCACACGAGTGGAAATTTGGCTGAAAATGGGCCGGAAATCGCACTAGCTTGACGACACCAGCTCTCGCTCGCAATTTCTGTGTTCCTGGTGGTTTTAGAGCCCAGAATTAGGGACTGTCACAAAATTTGTACAGTAAGTATACTGTGACCAACAGTGCTCTGAGGAAATGTCGACTGAAGAGGGTGTTATAGAAAAGCTTTACAAAGTGAAATGTTTATAGCTCAGTTAAATGTAACATTCACCCTGTGATCTGAAGGTCACTGGTTCAAATCCCGGGCCGGTAAAGTTACCACTGCGGTACTCATGAGTAAGGTACCGTCCCCAAGCACTGCTCCCCGGGCGCTGCCCATGTCAGCTGCCCACTGCTCCTTCATGGATGGGTCAAATGCAGAGGTCACATTTCTTTGTGGTGCACTGTGGGCTGTATTGTGGTGTGTTCACAATGACAATAATCACTCACTTTCACTAAATATGTCTCTGAATATCCTCAGTGGATGATAAATGGGGACTACAGCACTGATGCTGCAATTTATAATATATTCTAGTTTTGGATTGATTTGGGGGTTTATCTCAGAGCACCCGCACAGAAAATGAAAATAATTTCCCAAAAACTGATAAAAGACATTTTATCCTGAAAACTTTTTTTCTGAACTTTATCCAGGAAGCTTACAATCAGAGTACACAATGTTCGGTCAGAATGTCTTGTTTTGTAGGAAATGGAAAATTGATAAAAGAGAGAGAGTCGAAGAGTTTTCCTTTTTGCATCAAGAACATAAAAGGTTGTTGCACCATGTGTTTGATTTCATTTGTCACATTGCCATGGCGATAATAAACCATATATTTGTTATGCAGCTCTTATAAAAATACACTTATAAAGGTCTAGACTTTCTGCGCACGCGCGTACACGCACACACACCATTTTAATTAGTGTGAGTAATTTCAGGAGTGCTGCATTCATGGTGGTAGAATGTTGATTAAGTTCCTGCATCACTAATCAAGACTCAATTAATCAAGACAATTTAACTCTTCTCGAGAGGTCAAATGTCACTATGATGGTAGCTGCTACTGATAGAGACAATGTGTGTGTATCTTTCTTCCCATATTCCTGTGACCATGCTGAAAGTCTAGTTAACACACTTCCCACACACAAAACACTTACACAACCTCACATCAGCACGACGCGTCTCCTGAAGCAGCACGTACACCAAACTCAAAACAAGGCAGTTGATTAAAACAGGACAATTAGGTTTAATGAATAATAAAGAGTTTAATTACCTGGTTGGAGTGAGTCCACACGCAGTCACCACCGAGAGAGAGAGAGAGAGATAGAAAGAGAGAGAATTAATACACCACTATAAACTGTTGCGTCTATTAAACGCGCATTTAAATTTTAAATGAGAACACTTTACACTGGATTTTGTGTTTTAAGTAAAAACAGGCATCGAAGTGAAGGCCAGTGATGGATTTATCTGTAGGATCTTGTTGTGAACAGCTTTCCAGTAACACATTTAGACCAGAGCTTCATCCCCCGGATCATAATTTCTAGATCCAGCTGTCAGGGGCATCTTAGGATTCTTAACTACATGTTGAAAGTAGTCACGGATCACACAATATTCATGGACTTCATTAGGGGCAGGTTTTACAGTGGTCTAAATCTCTGAAACCATGTTAATGATCAACTCTGAGGTTTAAAATGGCAAAAAATGTAACTGTAAATGTAGAATAGGCATTGAATTCTATTATAGTGTCAAAAAAACATCCATGAAATGAGAGTAGAAATTATATATAATATTATATACAGACTATAGAATAAGGGCCTGTGTCCACTAAACAGGTTTTTTTTTTTTTTTGCTGAGAGCGCTCAAAACCTCACTTCCAGAGCTCTTTCTTGGTGCTTTCACTCAGTGCTCGTTGTTACGAAGTTACGGAAAGCGCCATCAGGCACTTCCGCGCTCGTTCCTATTTCAACGTGTTTCTTTGAGGTCGCTAGTTTAGCCGACAAAACGGAGAGAAATCGCATCTTAGCATTAGTGGCAGTCCTCGAGACGAGATCGGGTGCATGAAATCTTCTCCATCTGCTCCAGATACGCCAGATACGTTCTTGTGGTGGACAGTGTATCCTACCGTCCAGAAGCATGCAATATAGGTGAATTAGTGAATCTAAATTGGCTCGTAAGGTGCGACTGAGAGTGTGATTGTGTGAGTGTGTGTGCCCAGTGGTGTGTTGCCCAGGTTTCGCCCCCGCCCTGCGCCAATAGATCCCAGGATAAGGTCTGGTTGCCCCCGCCACCCCAGTTGGGCTGAAGCAGTTCAGATAATGAACGAAGGAATGAATGAATGAAAAATAAGAACAGAAAATGTAGAAATTATAGAGCATTGCTTTACATCGCTCTACATTTTGCCTAAAAACAAATCCACCACCAAGTTAAAAATGTTTCCAGCCAGTTTTGTCCTATTTAGCACATAAGAAAGTCATTTACGTTTTAATAAATGAAATAAGCATTATTTCCAATAAGCATTAATCACATGATAATATGCATTTATTGCCGTTTATAGACAGCCACAGTGTGGGAGCAAAGCTGGTCAAAAAACCCAAATGATCTTTTCTCATGACAGCATTTAAAACTCAGTGTGAGTTAATGTCCGCAGGAGGACAGATCATATTCAAGGTGAGGTCAGTGCGCAATCTACACCTCATACACACTGACCGTCTAAAAGCCGACTGCTGGGCAAAATTACTCCAGACATGCTGTATGGGTTAATGATGCAAAACCTTCTCACAAGGAGCCGACTGGGTTTAATTAAAGTCAAACGCTGGAGTCGCCCACACAGGGGCCGCAGGTAGTCCCCAAATTACACAGCCAAGTTCACTGCAGCGGCAGCAAACAAGGTGAAACCAGCTCCGAAAGAGAGAAGGAAAAGGCTAAAAAGTCTCTAAATTTGCTTTTGCCTTTCTGGAGATTAGAGAGCAAATGTTCCACCATGTCTTCAAATTTTAGGGATATTAAATTGGTATTAGAGAGTGATTATTTCATGCGAGCAGTTAGGACGATTCCAAACACATGATCCTCTGACAGATTAAAGCGCTTCACAATGAGACTAGGAATTGTCTGTCTAGTGCAATCTGGTTATGAGGCCTCGCGTGTACACCAGCAGTAAGACGAGTCTCGTTCCACGCGGACTAACCACTCCTTATTGACTGAAGCTGTTTTATTCCAGTTTTACTCAGAGAACCAAAATCATCACTTTTACCCTCATCTGTGTACATGCAAAGCAGCTGTGGAATGTTACAGAGATGAAACAATGAGAGGGAGAGAGAGAGAGAGAGAGAGATGGACGTGAATACAGTTTTGCTTTATAAAATTTTAATCACAGGATGTAACTAAGTCCCCACTGGATCTGATTTCGTTTTTCTGCAGCGGCTTGTAAAGAAGCTTACAGTCTGCGCTCTCCTCAGAGATGGAGAGATCGCATGACTTTAAAATCCTCGTCTTTCAAACACTTTAGAGTTATGAAAACTTCACATTTGGTTAGAACAGCAGATCAAAACACATCAGTCAGAGGTGTCAAAAGTACACAAATTCTTCACTCAAGTAGAAATACAGATGTGTTTAAAAGACTCTAGTAAAAGTTGAAGTATTGACTTGACTTCTTTACTCAAATTAAAGTGAAAAGTACAGGCTCTAAAACAACTGTTACACTACCAACTGCCCCAGTTCTGTTGGTGGTCTAGTGGTCGGGGCACTTGCCTCTAAACCAAGAGCTTGTGGGTTCAATTCCTACCACCAACACTACAATCATTGGGTCCTTGAGCAAGACCTTTAACCCCAAGTTGCTCCAGCAAGACTGTGCCTGAAATTAGGAAAGTCACTCTAGACAAGAGCGTCTGCTAAATTCATTCACTCATTTTCCGAACCGCGGGGCCCGGAGCCTATCCTGGGGCTATGGGCGCGAAGCAGGGACCAACACTGGGTGGGCGCCAACACACCGCAGGGCACAGTTACGGCAATTTAGATTCGCCAATCAACTTATAGTGCATGCTTCTGGACTGTGGGAAACCCACGCAAACAAGGAGAGAGCATGGAAACTCCACACAGGAGACTGAACTCAGGACCTTCCCGCTGTGAGGCGGCAGCGCTAACTACTACGCCCTTGTCGGCTAACTACTGTCAACGTAAATTTTATTGGTTAACATTTGCCAGAGCTTTGATCAAAGTTAGAGTAGCACATATTAAGGGAAAATCTACTGTTTATGTTATGCAATTCTGGAAAAAATATTGGCTAAATATATGCTAATCATGTAAAAAGGTAAAAGTGTCAACAGCTGTGTTAGAGCTAATACTGCTAAAACACTTATTTTTCCAGTTATGTTCACCTCTTCCCAGGTTGTAATTATGATTTTCCAACGAGCACATGAAGGCAGCATAATCACAAGCACCTTGGTTTAGACCCTGACCTTGTTCTTTGTTTGAATCGAATTACCTGACTGAGAGGGGCGATTTGTGTTGTCATTAAACCGTCTTTCAGCACAACACCAAATGCCAAAGACAATATAATGAACAGATGGTACTAGGGAAAGTGGTTCTATTACCGATCCGCCATTTTCCCAAGGTATATCAAACCTCATCCGCTGGAAATGGAAGAGTGGCAGCAGCTGAGGTGAGGAAGCAAGAAAGAACGAGGCAGACGTCCCCCTGGCTCTTGACGCTGGGCTGTAATTTTGTTAATAGCGACTGTGGGAAAAAAAATGGAGCGCAGACTCTCTTTGATGGGACGGGAAGAGATGGATCAATGGAAAAGCCTCAGAAGGGAAAGGAGAGACACATCAACAAGCAATCTGGAGGGAGTGACTAAACACTTAAAACCTGCAGCGTTCAGAAGCGCCGCCAAAATCCCCCAAACACCCTCATCGCCTCGGTCCGGAAGCTTCTGAGAGGAGTGCTGCAGGAGCAAAGCCTCCACGGTGACGTACGACACTCCTTGGAAGTTACAACCACCAACCACTTGCATAAACAGCGCCTCCGACATCTAACTCAATGGGGATCATTAAAACCCCAGGAGTTCGCTGCGTGGCATTTATCGATGGGTTGTGTAGACTGACACACTGACAAAAATGAACCACATTTGTACCTGATCCCAGCAATATGCACACAACGGTGAGGACGGTTAGGGAGCAGTTCTTTGCTCATGAGTACCTCAGTGGCACCTTTACTGGTCCAGAATTGGCGACTTTCAGATCACGGGGTCAGCTGCCCACATTTTGATCGAACACCAGCACAGAGACAAAAGGAGAAATGTCGATTTTAATATCAAATCCAAATTTAACAGGTGAGGCACAAACAAGGCAAAAACTAGCAAGCAGTCGGTAGTGCCTCTCTGTGATCCTTAAAGTTGCTGGACGTTGTTACTGTGATTTACTGGATGCATTTTCCAACATCAGTATCTCAGATCTGCCTCCTCAACATTCACCATCTCCAATAGACAAAATCTCTCTGACAGAAGTTCATGTTTTAAAAAACGTTTTTCTGAGTCTCTCCCTGCATCTCTCTCTTCAGCAGCATGCACAAAAACGTGACAGTCAGAAAAAGGACAAAGGTCACGTTTCATTTGAACACCCTGCGTTAAAGTGTGGCATCTCCTGAGATCTCATTATATTCCTGTATCATATTTTTAGAAGGATTTTAAAACATTTCAACTGTTGTTTGGCGTCATTCTAGTTCTTTCCAGCATTGCTCATAAACGTTGTTGAAGCTACAAGATACTTATGATTAAAAGTAGTTAAGTTACAACCAAGCTACTGTTTTACAAGCTACAGAGCTACACTACAAGCTACAGAGGAAAGTTATTTCATGACCATGCATTGTTGATGCCATTCTTGTCAGGATGGACTATGAAAACGAGTGATTATTTTTCATTTTGAACACACCACAGAACAGTATTACAACGAAATGTGACCTCTGCATTAGACCATCCGTGAAGGAGCAGTGCGCAGCTGACAGCAATGCTTGGTGACGGTACCCTGCTCATGAGTACCTCAGTGGTACCTTCACCGGTCCGGCATTTGAACTGGTAGCCTTCCGATCACAGCCCCAAACCATCCTCTCGCAGCCGCCACTAGTGTGCTATGAGCGTGTACCGTGTGGTCAGATGTCAATTCAGCATAATTCAGCTGGTTGAAATGTGGTGATGTAGCATTTTGCCATGCTACATTGCTCATTGTAAACCTAGCATTTTAAGAGTAGCTTCAATACTGAGAAAATGTAGTTACATTTACATTATTTAGCAGATGCTATTATCCATGGGTGCGTTTCCCAAAAGCATAGTTGACAACATATAGCTAACTACGTTAGCAATGCTATGTTAGCTGCTAATGTACACTTTTTAAATTGCTAATGTACATTATGCTAGTTGCCAATGTACACTATGTTAGTTGCTAATGTACCTTATGCTAGTTGCTAATGTACACTGTTAGTTGCTAATGTACACTATGCTAGTTGCTAATGTACACTATGCTAGTTGCTAATGTACACTATGTTAGTTGCTAATGTACACTATGCTAGTTGCTAATGTACACTATGTTAGTTGCTAATGTACACTATGTTAGTTGCTATTGTACACTTTATTAGCTGCTAATTTACACTATGCTAGTTGCTAATTTACAGTATGCTAGTTGCTAATGTACACTATGTTAGTTGCTTATGTACACTATGCTAGTTGCTAATGCACACTATGCTAGTTGCTAATGTACACTATTCTAGTTGCTTATGTACACTGTTTTAGTTGCTAATGTACACTGTGTTAGCTGCTAATTTACACTATGCTAGTTGCTAATGTACACTATGCTAGTTGCTAATGTACACTGTGTTAGTTGCTAATGTACATTATGCTAGTTGCTAATGTACACTATGTTAGTTGCTAACGTAATTAGCAACTATGCTTTTGGGAAAAACACCCCAGAGCGGCTTCCATTTTCTAGTTACAGGGACAGTCTCCCTGGAGCAACTTCGGGTTAAGGGTCTTGGAGAAACATACGAGCTCCTGGTCCAGAGGCGAGGATCCTAATCACTAGGTTACGTTGACTGAACTATTCCCCAACACTATTTGTTAATGTGTGCATATAATTTTCTGCCACAGGACTTGAGGATTGAGGACCAACAAACAAAATGCAGACAGAATTTCAGTGTACTACTTCCTTTACAAAAAAGGAAAGAAGAAGCTGCTAAATAATGAATAACTCCTTCCCTAAAATAATGTAGAAATCTTTCCAGCCCTTAAGCTGAAGCATGTTTCATTTAAAGGTGACAGACTGTATTCAAGCTGTAGGTGCATGACATTTAGAGTCAGATTCACTTTGAACAGAGAGCGAGGTGAACTCACCCCACTTCTACTGTACCTACTGTCAAAGAGAGAACGAAGGGGGAAAGCAAAAGATTTAAAATGATAAGAGCTGCATACTTCACACAGCAGCAGCACACACACACACATTGTTTGAATCTAACGGAGGAACCGAATAGTGAGTAAAGCCGAGTAAACGCTGCACGATCGCTACCACAATAATGCAGTTGCAGGCTGAAATTACATTGCCAACGATTTCTTTGGTTGGGAGAAACATAATTCCCACAACGCTCAGCGCGCAGCGTGACACACACATCAGCTACAAACACAAAAGAAGCAAAACGTACATTGGAAGGGGAATCGTAGAGATGCAGTGCCACAATGGAAGTGAGGAGCACACAGACCAAACCTGATTATAACTGCAGAGTTGTTTTAGTAGTGGTTGTGATGGACACTGGTCATTTTCAACCAAATGATACTTACGCACATAGTAAAGAACATGATGTAAAATGACAAAAATTGTGACATGTTGGGAAATGTTGGAGTGTGTAGCCACCTTTACACAATAAACCAAAGGGAGGTGGGGATTAGAACCAGGGGCCAATCAATACATTTGCATTTGCAGTCGATACTGATACAGATTATTACTAATCAAGGTGACTAATGATATTTTGAATTGACATACTGCCGGTCTGCTGTAAAAATGAAAATTGGTGTCAAAATTCAGAATAAAAAATACTCCAACACAAAATATCACTTCAATGTTTTATGTCTTTTAGCATAAGTTTAATTCTGAAAACTTCTCATAATATGTGCTCTTGGCGTCTGCCCACTGGGATAGGCTCCGGTATGCCCACCGTGGAAGCAGAAACACAAGTCACTGCTTCCTCAGAGCATTATGCCAGAAGGAAACACACACATACACACACACACACACAGTTTTGCCAAGACATTGCAAGGTGAAGATTTTGACTTTCATCTCCAGAATCTCAGATACATAATGAATATCACATCATATCACTGGCAAAATGCATACGCATATGACAACCCACAGTTTGTGTGCGGATGGGAGGAGATTTTAGGTATTTGTGAGCACCTGACTGTCCCTTAAAAGAAAAGGTAAACATGATATGAAGTGAATTTAAGTGACTGAATATCTGTCACTGTGAACACAGCACAGCACACAGTGCAACACAACATAATGTGACCACTGCATTTTACCTATCCGTGAAGGAGCAGTGGGCAGCTTTTTTGGCAGTGCCCGGGGAGCAGTGCTTGGGGACGATACCTTACTTGAACCGACAATCCTCTGATAAACAGGGCCAACTCCCTAACCATGATGCTACCGACTGCCCCCTTACCCCTTTGCTTTGATTGTCAGTTTTTGTACTTTGAGGTTCTAATAAGCAAGAACTGCTTTTCAAGAAAAGTTTCAGGTTCAATATAAAACATTAAAGAGGTAAAAGATTTACATTTGGTTTAATCTAGTATTTATGGGAGTCAATGGAAGTACTTCAAAGATAAGAAAGTGTGTGTGAGTGTCGGTGTGATCATGATAAAGCATGGCTCTGCCTGTTAAATGCTGTTTTGTCTATTATTAAATTTCCCCTCTTTTTATTTCTTCTGAAACTTTTATCTTTAGAGTCTGTCAGTTTTACACTAATCCAACCATCCGTCACCAGAAACACCCAAGAGGCAACAAGCTATGCACAATGCTGTAAGTGTGTGTTTATGTGTGTATGTTTCTGACCTATACAGTTTCTGAACACAAATTTGAGACTACACCTGCAAACTGAAGACAAGTGAAAAATGACTTCTCTCTTTAGTTTTGCTAACATATCATTTGTATTACAACCAATGCAAAAAAAAGGAGATACATTTCATTTTTATTCCTGAGGTTATGGCTCAGTTGGGAAAAACAGGCTTTTTTGGCTACAGTTACCATTTTATGTATGGACTTATAGTTACAGCGACTGTTTGGAATACTAATATTAGTTTTAAGGTTTCTTTAAGTAAACCTGTTTATTAAGATTTATTGAAATGTACTTCAATTGGCTACATGTTGTATTTGCATAATTATGTATGTGATGAATAGAATCTTAACATCTTGAAAAAAGTACATTGAAATAAACGTGTGTGTGTGTGTTTGTGTGTGAGTGTGTGTAGATCAGTCTCTCTGTAAAGCTGAAACTGTTGCACTCTTTTTAGACTCAATTTGCATCTTTATGTAAACAGCATCTTTTGTCAAGCACACAGTCTTAAAAGAAAGCAAGCACCTTTACACACAAGCAGATACATGAACACGCACACACACCAATTCACATACACCTACAAACAAATTTGTCTCTGTATAGCGGTGTTATGAGAATACACATACAGGCAGTGATTTAACAGTGTGCGTAAGTAGCAGAGGTGGGCAAAGTAGCTAACTTCATGACTTAAGGGAAAGTACAGATACCACTAGTCAAATGTTACTCCACTACAAGTGAAGGTCGTACAGGCAAATTTTTACTTAAGTTAAAGTACTGAAGTACTTAAGTATTTAAAGTACATCTTTCACCACATTGTTGCATTATTGCCACACTTACAACAGAATGTTATAGAATGTTACAGACTGAAACACAACCCAAATTGACAAAGAAGACCACTCATTAGTTTATTTTTGTAAATAATTGTGAGACTACACACCCCCACAACACAGCATGGTAGCGTTCTGACACAACTCTGTCAGTGTGTACACACATATGCGTATGTTAATCAGGAGGACAGTGCAATAGCTGTAAATACAGCCTGCTCAGAAAGTAAAATGAACAATCCAACCTGCTTAAAAACCCAGCTCTACACCTCTAGCTTCATGACCTTCCAACAGCAACAATGTTTTAAGCAAGATAAAACATGGCAGAACTGTCTGAACTTGGTTTTATAGTTACAGGCTACAGGCGTGATGTAACCCTACTGATTACTGATAGACTGTCATTTGCCAAAAAAACAAATCATGTTTAAGAAAAGGGGGAATAACATCCACTTTCTCCACAGATTTGAAATAACAAGTAACGAGAACCTTGATAGAAATGTAAGTGAAGTACGGTATGTGTCTTTCAAATGTTGTGATGTTAAAGTTGTAAGTTTCCAAAAAAATACTACTCAAGTGAAGTACAAATACTCAAAAATCTACTTAAGTACAATACTCAAGTAATGTACTTTGTTACTGTTCATCTCTGGCAATTAGCATGTGTGTGCCTGTTGTGTATTAATGTCCGTTCTGATTTTAGTGTATAATGTGTTAAGCTCATAAGACGATAACAGTTGACTTTGACCAACATTAATTAGCTTCAGTGAGTGTAAATTACTGTTAATTATCAGCCTAGAAACCAAGATTTGCACATTCCATAGTTCTAGATCTACATCAGCAATAATTTAATACGCAACAGAAAACAACAAACACATTATTACCATAGCAGTGTGTGAGGGGCTGAGAAAGAGGAGAGAGAGATCTTCATGTGCCTGGCTCTGCTTCTGTGCAGAACACTGAATTCATAGCACAATGCTTTATGGATTATGAAGTAATAGGTTTCACACGTCATAAAGTCGTCTAAGCATTTATGCTTTATTCAGAATTCTGTGAGTTTCTCTGTTCGAACTCTGCAACTTCAGAAGAGATGTTTGCTTTTTTGTTTCACTAATAATCAAACTCACCTGTTTGCAAGAAAAAGAAAAAACCTACCAAATGTTTCATCATAACTGAATTTCACAAAATTATTAAGAAGAAAGTTCACTGGAACATTTTGAAATGCTCTTGATGTGCAGGTCGAAAAAAAATTGGAAAAAAATGTTCTGACCCTGCACATGCTCAGATTCGTTCTTCAGCCAGCAGAGAGCAAGAGAGAAAGAGAGAGAGAGAGAGAGAGAGAGAGAAAGAAAGAGAGCAAAATTTCCAATCAGTTCCGGATGAGATTTGAATGCACAGCTTTCAGAGCTTGAAAGTAAGTAAAATTAATATGTAATAACTTCAAATATTTGATGATGTGTCTGTGTGCAGGAGTGTGTTCACATGGTTGCTGCCCAAATACCCTCCTAATGTGGAAAAAAGCGGCAATTACAGAATCTCACTGCAGGTGAAGCATCACTGCGTTTAGGATCATTCATCTCCCAGAACTTCCAAGCGCATATATATGTACCGTCCTCAAGCACAGCTCCCCGGGTGTTGCCCATGTCAGCTGACCACTGCTCCTTCATGGATGAGTCAAATGCAGAGGTCGCATTTTGTTGTGGTGCTCTGTGTTTTGTGTGTGTGTGCGTGTGTGTGTGTATGTGTGTGTTGTGTATGTGTGTGTGTGTGCGTGTAGGTGTGTGTGTGGCTCTGTGTGTGTGAGAGGAGGGAGGACAAATCCCAGAGGAAGCCTTTTGTTTGCTTGACTTGCCTGTGCTCCTCTGATGGATTTAAAGTCAGGACTTTTGACATGAAGTCAAACTCAACCTGACAGCAGAGACATGAGCGTAATCCAGCACAAACACGCATGCATGGACACACACACACACACACACAGACACATGCATGTACAGTTAAATAGACATTAACACACACACGCATTCATGCACAATCTCACACACACATGCATCCATGCACAATCACACACACACATACACACACATAAATACATGTACACATATACGCATGTACAATTACACACACAAACACCCTACATACATCCGCAAGCACTCACACACACACAGGTATGCAAACACACATGCATACACACACACTGACACATGCACCTGCAAGTACATGCACACCCACAAGCACATGCCTGCACACACACACACAACTATCTATTAGTGATGTGTTGGTTGCGAACGAAACGGTTCTTAGAGCCGGTTCTTTGAAGCGAACGATCGGAACCGGTTTCTGGTTCTTCCGCTCTGGTTTTTTTTCTCGCTCTCTTTTTTCTGTTCAAGCCGCACTTAATTGGTCAACTACAATGTAGAAAGAATAAAAAAACTTTTTGTGTCATTTTTATTGACCATCGAAGTCCGCAATATGTTTTATTTTGAAAAATTAACCCCACTCATAGGTGGGGGTAAGGCTACTCACTTGGTGTACAGGTTAAACAGCCGCTACAGAGACAACACTTTTGACTGTATATAGTTAAAAGTTTATAAATATTACACATACAATCAGGGATTTAATTTTTTTTGTCAAAGATGGTGTTTGTTTATTACCTTTAAAATTTATTTGTTGTAGCAATCTGTTCAATATTGAGTATAAAAGTCATAAAAGATATAATGTATGTACGTGTTGTACATTTATAATTAATTTTACACATAATGTTACATTATATTAGGTAATAAAGTAATTTAATTTGAGAAATCTGAGGAGCCACTCGGGAGCCGAAAGAGCCGGCTCTTTTTAGTGAGCCGAGTCATAACAACCGACTCTCTTAAAAGAGCCGGAATTCCCATCACGACTATCTATAGTTTGTTGCTTCCTTGTTGGTTTTGATGACAGATGGGTGGATTAGTGTCAACTTGAATGTCTCTGAAGATGCAAATTTCAGAAAAAAATCACTTAAAAACGGTCCCATTGGACACACACACACAAACACACACTATGCAAGAACTGAGCTCAGATCTGACAGGTTAATGGTAGAGAAGGAAAGTGAGTGAGTAGCGTTATGTGCTGATATTAATTGCTGTGTTTCCCAGTTTGATGGAGATTTCCTCACCCTCACACGCCTTCATTAGCACGACAACATGACAAACACCACACTCTCACTTAATATGCACCTCACAAATACACACACACTTATACACACAGACACACACACACACACACACGCACACACGCACACACGTCTATTAAATCACTCTTTTTTTCTACCAGTCACTCTTAACATGGCACGTCCTTCAGAATTTACGCTCCCAGTCAGCATGACACAGTTTAATGCTTTACATTATTCTGGACTGCAGGACGCAGCGCTGCCTCACTTTCCTCGACTCTGACTCATAACCCTTCCAACTCTCAGCCATATTTTAATCCTATTTGCACCCCACAACAAGGCAGTGATAACTTAGTATCTAACTTTAACTTTAAAATGTTCTATGTTCTAGCACAAAATGTTTTAAGCTGTTAACCACACGATCACAAATCAGTCAAATTAGAAATTAATAATAAAATATTTAAAATAATATATGCACTTTATTAACATTAAAACTTTTATTATCAATACAACATTGACAGCTTCTTCTCTGTGTTCTGTCAGGTCCTTTATAGTCTCATCCAGTGTTGTGAATTGAACGCGTTCCTATTTTTCGTGAACGCTGAACTGAACGAATCAGTTTACAAATTATGAACGTGAACGTGAGTGTCGTTCACGCTCGTGAGACTGAACACTGCTCACGTTTTACGACAGTTTTAAATTTAGCTGATTACAGGCTAGCATGGCTGGTGCTTCGAGTTCGGACGCCTCTGCAGAAGGCAGTTTGTTTAAACATTTGAGAAATCGGTGTAGATTTAGATGGGAAAAACCACACGATTTTGTGCCAATTATGCCCACCTGGTTCGAAAAAACAGGTCCGGACGTCAGTTTTAAAAGTTGTCTGAATATTGCGTTTTAGGCAGACACGTTTTGTTGACATTTTGTGTTAATGTTGTCTGAATAAAATTTCCATATACAGTATAGCTGCACCTCGTTTCTTCCACTGTCAGCACAACATGATGCGTTGCTTAAGTGGTAAGATCTGTTCTCAACCTCCACATTGGTTTTTAATGTAGCTTATGTCTGTGATTGTTCAGTGGTATGACAGAAGGAGGTTCAGATAGAAGGATGTTGTATTGAAAATGTACAAAACAACAAACAAAAACTAACAAACGAAACGTGAACTAGTTCATTTTTTGAGCTGTGAACTTGGTCCAAAATTGTAAAAAATTAACTATGAACCTGAACTAGTTCATTTTTATTTGAATGAACTGAACTAGTTCTTTTTCAGTGTGAACTGGCACAACACTGGTCTCATCCTACTATAGTTGTGAGGTTAATCCTATGAGCATGTCTCACACGCAAAAATGTTCTCACAAAGCCACTAAAATATTAAACGTACATTTTACTGTTACATTTTACAGGTCCGGCAACCCTCTGATCACGGGGCCAACTCCCAAACCATTACACTATCCCAACTGCAAGTTACGCTACCAACTGTCCTTTCAAAACAGCAGGCAAAAGAGTAATCCACAATATTGAAACAAGGAACGGGGGTCTGAATACAAAAACACACTGTGTACTATACGGGACAGATAATTTGTCGCTAAGATACTGGCAAAACAGTGAGTTATTTACAGAGCCGACCCAAGGCATGCGCAAATTAAGGCATGGGTTGTTTTTAGCTGCTAAAATTGGTCCTGCATTATGATTGGTGATGGTGGTCTAATGATTAGGATCCTCGCCTCCGGACCAAGAGGTTGTGGGTTCGAATCCTACCTCCAGCACTACCATCACTGAGTCCCTGAGCAAGACCCTTAACCTAATGTTGCTCCAGGGAGACCGTCCCTGTAGCTAGGAAAATGGAAGTCGCTGTGGATAAAAGAGTAAATGATCAGAGAGAAAATTTGAATCGCTTGTTGCATAGAGAAGCAGCACTAACCCAGAAATGCTCAACTGACGAGTGTAAAAGTGTTGTGTGAGAGGCAGCGAGGTGGAGGGAGAGGCGGAGAAGTGGAGAGGTGGAGGAGCGGAGTCCATCTGTCCCGCAGGTAGAAAAAGTCTGCTGAAAGGATGAAGGGAGCGAGGAAGGCACAGGGAATTCTTATTCCTACAGGAGGAGAAAATTGGATTTGTGCCTCTGAGGAGCTGCAGCCCAGCCAGAGCATCGCTTACAGAGAGAGAGAAAGACTCACTCCCAACCCACCACTCTATACCTCCTTCCTACCATCACCCCCACTCTTTCTTTAACACATCTCCCCCACCAGGCCCAAATCACACACTTCCTTTGTTGGAGACGTGGCTTACACACTTACTCTTGTGACTTAGACATGTACCAGAAGAGGAAAACGTTCTATTTAAAGGTGCTTTTCTACTGTGTGGTACAGTACGGAGCACTAATAAAACCTTGATCACATTTTTCTTTCTAGTGCAAAGCCCACTGTACTGTAAATAGGTACCTGTAGCATTATATTTGCCCTTCATTTGAGGGTAATAATAATAATAATAATAATAAAATAGCCGCAAGTGGCAACAAGTGGGGTCCAGGCACAAGTTGGAAAAAGCAGCACAAAAGGGTCAGCGCTGACCATCAGCGGTGTAAGTGGAGCTCGCGCTGTCTCACTAGCCTCAAACTCTGAAGATTCTTTGCACCTTCTCCGGGGGAAGCTTGATGCAGTCGACGCAAGACGTCTCTGTAAGTTCTTCTGGCGGTTCTTGTCTTGATAGCGAAGTCTTTTGACATAATGTGAGTGCAGCTCGCGCTATCTCACTAGCTTCGAACTCTGAAGATTCTTTGCACGCGACATGTGTCCAAAAAAGAGTCCTGAGTCCAGTCTTTTCTTTTGTCATCTTTTTCTTTACTACAACTTAGACTTTTACAGGCAAAAGACTGTAACGCTCCTGAGTTCTCAGCTTCAACACAATTCTAGTTCTGAACGTTCTTACATCTTCATATATATTTCAGAATCCAATCAGATTACGAACAGAAAGTTCATATAGAAAATTCCAGAAATATTCAAATCAGCTAACTTCTACTACAAATAGTCATGAAATATTAAATCCAAATATTCAAACATTTATGCACACAAAATGGCTCTAACAAGCAGTGTCTGTGCATGTGTGTAGAACAATAACGTGAAATGACATAAGGTAAAACCACATAATTACATAAATCATATCAAGAAATGAGGAGTATGTATGTAAAAAGTATAAAATAAAGTTAAATAATTAAAGATACGAACAGAAATTTGTGACTTGGTAGTGAAGCTTTCTTTTTTTGTTATGGCAGCTTTAATAAGTCGTGTTTATAAGGAAGTACAGAACATACGTTGACTGAAAATACTTCTGGTTCAATACTACTTCAACACAAAAGAAAGTGGCACAGTCAAAGATCTTGCTTTTAGCTAAACACTGGCTAAAACACTAGCTTGACTGTAGCTTAGTTACTTTTAATCATAAGCAGTTCATAGCTTGAACAGTTCCTGTTCAAAAGTAGCTTCCTCAACACTGCCTGTGGCCGGAACGTGACTTCATCAGTCCAGCACGAACAGCAACCTCACCACTAATGAAAAACACACAACATACAACACAACTAACATCATCAAACACAACACAGACACGCACATGAGACAGTCAGACTCCAAATCTGCTGACCAGTCACACACGGAATACCTTTGTGCTGAACCGGGTGTGACATTGTGTGTGGGTGTGTGGCTGTGTGTGTGTGTATGTGTCCACAGCTGTGGTCTGCATGTGAGTGTGTGGTTGGGAGACATGAATATTTTAGTATCTGTGTGTAACCTAATCACTCAGATCACACACGGCACATGTAACTACAACCACGAGACAGAACAAGACACCTGGCGAGACGGAGAGAAAGAGAGAGAGGAAGAGAGAGAGAGAGAGAGAATGATGTCATTAATTAACATAAACTAAACTACACTGTAGGACTACACTAAAGTCTTTAATCAGAACTAGTGCACTTACACTGAGTTCCCTCTCTTCCCTCTCTCTCTCATCTCTCGCTCTTTCCCTCTCAGCACTGCAGTTAATTTGGTTAAATGATTTTGTTTCATTCTCCACACACTTTCCACAGCGCTTGATTAAGAGATAAAGGAAAGCTAATTAAATATGAATAAGTTCAGATTGCTTTTAGATGCCCTGTGTAATAATAGATCACACTCAAACCCACACACACACACACAAACACACACACACACACACAATTCCATCTGAACTGAGTCCGTTTCACACCTCTCTCCCTTAGCTAACGTTTAGAAGAGACAAAGGGGATAGGGAGAGGGAGAGAGAGAGAGAGAGAGAGAACGAGTGAGCAAATGAAAGAAAGAGAGGCGGACAGAGATGGAGGTAGAGAGAAAAAGAGAGAGATAGAGAGAGAGAGGAAGAGAGAGAGAGTAGGAGTGAGCAAATGTGAGAAAGAGAGGGAGAGAGAGTCTTTCACTGGGACGTAATGAGGACCACACAGCTGAAGAAGAGTCAGGTTTGAGATCAGAGAGGAAGCTGTGACTCAGGATTTACACACACACACACACACACACTGCAGACAGAGTACACCATCAACAGCCTTATGAATATTTATCATCATCACGATCAACAGACACAGGTCAAACACACTCAGACACTGTAGATTGATGTGTGAGACTGTTAAGACACACACACACACACACACACACGTACACACACACACACACGTACACACACACAGGTGTTGGAGAGCAGAGACACAATCCTGTTTCTACGGCCTCTCGATTGATTCCTTGTCTTCTGTCTCATCTGCAGCACAAACACACACAGATATGAGAGAGACTGAAATAGCTCTCCTGTGTGAGGGGCTCCAATCTCAATCACACACACACACACACACACACGAGATCCCTCATATCACTGCTACACATCCTCTTTACTCTGAGCAAACAAAGAGATTCGCCATCAACAACACTACACTCTCACTATATGTCTCTCTCTCTCTCTCTCTCTCTCTCTCTCTCTCGCTCTCTCTCTCTCTCTATCTATCTATCTACCTCTTTTCTCCTCGCTGTCCACCTCTTTCTCTTTGTTCTTCTCTCTCTCTTTCTCATCCTCACAGTTTCTCTCCCTCTCTCTCTCCCATCTCTCTATGTATCTCTTTCACCTCTACTGCCATTAATCTCTCTCTCTCTCTCTCTCTGTCTCTCTCTCTCTGTCTCTCTCTCTGTCCATTTTCAATGTCGTTCTCTCTTCCTTTCTCCATTATCTTCCTGGTTGTTATCTGTTCTGCCTCTGTGGAAACCTAAATTATGTATGTCTGCAAACACTCCTCACACTGACAGCATTGTCCTTGTGTGTGTGTGTGTGTGTATATGTCTGTGTGTGTGTGTGTGTGTATATGTCTGTGTGTGTGTGTGTGAGTGTGTGAGAGCTCTAAGGCAGTCCTAATGGACACCACAGCTTAGTATTTTAAACTCCTTCAGTTTGGTACTGAACCACAGCCGGTATTTGTGTGAACTGGCAACAGAGTGCTCTGAGTTTTCAGAGGAAAAGTAATGTCACCAGACGTGTGATGTGAGAACTCAACACACACACACACACACACAGAGTCGCGTATTACTATCTCTGTGGGGTCCTTCCATAGACTCCCATAATGACTAGATGTATATAATTTTACACCTACACCCACACCTAACCTTAATCTCAGTAACCCAAAGCACATCTTGTACCTCTTTTAGTTTCTCAAATAAAACAAGCACACTTTCTGTAGTCATTTTTCTTCATGGGGACCTCTCAAATGTCCCCACAAATCCAAAAAAAAGACTAAAAGCGATTTTAGGGGACAAAAAGGTCCATCAGCATCTCCTCCACTAGTGGAAGTGTTGACATATAACACACACACTTTTTGCTCTTCCACAGCTGTGAGGGGGCGGGGATAATTACCACACAGTGACATATAATGTGTTTGGGAATAGATAGTTAATAATTAATCACCCCCACAGATCCGACGGCGTGGGTGGAAGCAGCAGGCGACGGCGCTGCCAAACACGCAACATCATGTCAGGAAAAGTGGACGTGGAACATGCAACGCACACCACTGCTCTTCCATCTACAGCCTATCCGTGCTTTATGTTGCACATTTGGTCATTTCTGTATCTTATAGATTACAAAATAGTTGATTATATCTCTATATATTAGAGGTCGAGCAGTACTGGGTTTTCAGAGCCGATATCGATACCAATTATAGCTAGTTAACGGTACTCTCTGTCAGAATTTTTATTTCTAACTCCAACACAAAATTTTATTTAAATAACTTCATTGTTTATAAATACTTCAACTTTTTACATTATTTCAATTTAACTTTAAATAATATTAAACAAACATTTTAGTAGCATTATAAAACTGTGATTGCATTCCAAATTAAGCAGTAGAAGGTTGTGGTAAAGAAAGCAAAGCTGCTCAACATGTTCTCCACTTAACCTAGATCTCATGTGATATAGCGCAAATCAGAGACTGATTTGATATTAAATGAAGCAGCGAAACGAGAGCAAACGGCACAGAGAAAAGAGATGGTAGTGGAGGCACAGTAGCGCACCTTGTAATTCCTTAATATCAGCGATGATCAAAATTAAACACAGATACCGTTAATCCGCAAAATGCCTAATATCGGCCCCCCGATAACCGGTCAACCCTTACTTTTAACAACTCAAAATTTACACCAACAGTGCTGCTATGCCTCTCTAATACAAAGCATCAGGGATACAGTCTGCCCGGGTTGGTAATTTTGGTGAACCAAATAGCCATCATTTAACTGTAAAAAAAAATATTTGTTCCTCTTTTAATTTCCTCCAGGCTCTGGGAGACAGGATAGGGCGTGTGAATCGTTGGGGTTTGAAGGGAAGCTACAGTTGTGTATCATCAGCATAACAATGAAATGAAATATTATTCCCCCGGATGATGTCTCCCTGTGGTAATTATATATATATATATATATATATATATATATATATATAAATGTGCAGAGGAGAGGACTGAGGATAAGCACAAGCTCTAAGCAGCTATTGAAAGAATGCTAAAGTAAACCCCACATTACAGAGCCCAACCAGAACCTTCTCTCTCATTTTAGACCGCAAGGAATTCTGTAATAGCCCAGACAACACAACCCCTGCTCTAGAGCAAGCGAGCCGCAGGATGAGGCTGGAGCCGGAAAAGAAATCAGAGTACTATGCGGGAAGGGGGTTAACCTAAAATAAAAATAAAAGGTCATATAATGCGGGACTGAGGGACACGTCCTCTGCAGGAGGAGGAGCCCAGAGAAATGTTACAGGCAAGTAAACAAGAAGTACAAAGATAAAACATACAAAAATGTGTTTGTGTGAAGTGTAGGCGGAGTAGCAATCTACGAGTAGCAATGCTGTAAACCTAACTACTGTTGTAGCTTATTATTAGCAAAGCTACTTTAAAAATGTTGTAGCTTTAAAAGTAAATATCTGCTTTTTTGTTATAAATAGCGAAGTATTGTAGAAAAACGCTGCACTGTTACAATGAAAAACAAAATCAAATACCAGGTATTTGTGATTAGAACCAAATTGGCAGAAGAGGAATCTGTTTGGCTGCCGTGCACAACGACACACACTTCGTGCATCACAGTGCACTCTTGGCAGCTGCAAAGTGGAGTCAGAGGATGTATTGTAGTCCACCTCGATGACTGGGGCAGTCTACAGCGCAATGGTTAGGGCGTTCACACCGCGATGAGAAGGCCACCAATGAGGTACTCATGAGCAAGGTACCATCTCCATGCACTGCTCCCCGGGCGCTGCCCGTGTTAGCTGCCCACTGCTCCTTCATAGGTCAAAGGCAGAGGTCACATTTCATTTTGGTGCAGTGTGTGCTGCACTGCGGTGTGTTCACAATGACAAATAATCATCACTTTCACTTTCAAGATGGAAGCAAGAATCTTTGCCTATTAAACAGCTTGGCCATAGTTAGATACGCCGCTCTCTCTGAAGCTTGTAGTATAGGTAAGTATTATAGCTTAACTTTAGCTTAGTTGTTTTTAATCATCAAGTAGCTTGGTTATGGTAATAGCTTCCATTTAAAAGTAGCTTCTGTGTGTGTGTGTGTGTGCGTGTGTGCATGCGCGTAAATCAGTGATGCTGCACCAGAATGCGGACTCACGCTGCCAAAGAAGGACAGTTTTAATAGGGAGTGCCGCTCTCACTCCAAGCAGTCTACTTTACACACACACACACACACACACACACCGGCAGCATTCATTCATGGCCCCTTTTACAGTAAGGCCGCATCACTCCAGCGTGTCTCAACTCCTGGAAGCCGATCCTCTTATCAGCTCTGTGTGTGGGTGAGAATGAAGCACCAGACCTGTTCATGTCCTCCTCTTTACTCCCTGACCACAAACACAGTCCTAAACCACACATGCACACACACACACACACACACACACACAAAGAGGCGGCAGCTTCCAACACCTGTAGCCTGTCAGTGGCCTGACTTATTTATGTGTGGTAAGAGACGACTTGAATTAGAAGATCACAAAGAAAAGAGAGAGAGAGTGTGTGTGAATAGACTTTAACAGAATTCTGGAACCTCTTAAATAGTCACACAAGTTCCGCTCAACTCAACATCACATAAAACCGAGTACATCTTAAAATGGTGCAGATTCATTTAGGGCTGTGCGATATGACCAAAATCTTGTATCCCGGTAACAATATATACAACAACATTTATTCATTCATTATCTGAACTTAATCCAGCTTAACCTCTAGCGGGGTCGCAGGGACCGGAGCCTATCGCAGGACTACGGACATGAGGCGGGGACCAACCCTGGGCGGGGGGCCAAACTGCTGTAGTCAATATAGTACATTTTCATGTAAATTCAATGAAGTAATAGTTTATATACAATTGCCACATGGAAATCACAATTTCACTATTTTATTTTACATTTTGAATTATACACTCAAAGATGAATAGTATTTATTAAAATGTTTTGTCTCCATTTGTCTCCAAGACTGTAAAAATCGTAAATATTATTATTAATTAGGGGTGTTGAAATCCATTACATAATCGATGCATCACGTTGCAGATGTGGACGATTCTGCATCGATGCAGTGGCAAACCATAACGGATTATAATGGAGGTTTTCAACCGGCGGTCTGCTGCCCCCTAGTGGTCCGCGGCGGCATTGTAGGTGCTCTTGTAGGTGGTCCGTGAGATGCAATCCAGTTTCACTACTGAAATCACTTTTTTTAAATTATTCCTTTATTCATTTTTCAAAACATTTCCAGAAGATTTAGACATCTTTATGAATAATGAATTTAATGCAAATATCTATAAAGTTATACAGAAAATACTCCCCCACACACTCAGACTGCTTAATCTGAGATCCACAACCTGTGGTCCATGCCCAATCTGTGTGCAATGTGAAGTAATGTAGAAAAATTGATGCATAGAGAAATCATAGCGAATTGAATCGTTAACAAGATAATCGTAACTAAATCGAATCGTGAGACCAGTGAAGGTTCACACTTCTATTATTATGTATAAAATATGAAAGACTTTTCAAAAACAAGGTCCAAAATAAAATATATATGAAAATATCAAAAGTAAACATTATACTTCCACATTTTAAACTGTAGAATCTAAGTAAAATAAAAGGCTCATGACTTAAAACACACCTACTCATTTAGATTATAGTATTGCATGAAATCAACAAAAATATTGTTTCACGGAACAGTATAACTGAGTTAATGAATTTACCAAAATTGCCAGCTGGTGGTGTTACCGTGGAGATGGCTGTCGGATTGTTACTGCCACACGCACTCCACTCTGCAGCCGGTAGTTGGATTGGGATGCGGCCGGTCGCGGTTCAAAGAGTATTTAAGGAGTCATTTTCCTCGCGGCGAATCGCTCTGCCATTGAGTCGACCTGGCCCTTTCCGATTCATTCCGGCTAACTGTGAGTACCCCAGTATTTTGGTTCATCTCTTTGTTAGAGTGTGTGTTGCTAGAACTAGGATTATTTGTGGTAATCCTAACTCTTTGTGTAGAGAGTTCTTAGATCAACTCGCGTGGCCATCCGACCTACTCGCGCTCTCAGCCACGTTTGGGCTAACTACCACGCTACAAGGGCTAACGGCTAACGAGTAGCAATTCGCTACATCCTAACCAGATCACCGGCGAATTGTGAAAGTTGGCGTTCGGTTCATATCTTACCAGATCACTGTCCGAATCGTGAGCATTCCTACAGCTGCCTAACCTGGCCGCTGTAGGTTTGTAAGCATCTGTCTATTCTTGTCAAATCCTCACCAGATCCCTGACAGATACAAACCTGTTTGGAAAATTCTGGCAAAACTGCTTTGAAAGCTCCAGTGTTTCACAAGGCCTTGTTGTGTGTAAGATTACAAACCCTCACCCCAATGATGACAAAATATTCATGTAAACAGTAGAGCGTAATATAAAGTTATATACATTTTTATTTCATCATCCAATATACATTAATATATCGCACAACCCTAATTATTTCAAAAAGGTTATTTCTCACACAAGCTTCAATATAAAACTCAACTTCATGTCATTCTGAACACAGTCGATGCTTCAATAAGGTGCTAAATAAAAGCTGGATAATTTTTATTCTGTGTATAAAGTTCGCACAGTTTCATCAAACCAAACCCGTCCAAATCGGCACTTGAGGCTATTTTAAGCCTTGGTGCAGTCACATTTAGCTCAGGAGTGGATGGAAGAACAAAATCTATCAACCCGCCTCCAGTGACCACCTACGGAAATGTCGTATATCAAGCTCAAGCAGTTTATGTCTGACCATTTGGCCTCTAATTCAGTGATGTGACGTCCTCAGGGGTCACAAATCAAGCCGGAGTGGTGGGCGGAAGCTACTGCGAAAGATGACAATGTCGCCCAGAGCTGGAGACAGATGAAGGCTGTAAATCAGCTTCACAAGGAGACAAAGTCGATATAAGAGACGAGAGATCAGCATCAGAACATACTGCCACCACCTGGTGACCTCCATCACTACAGCGCCATCAGTTAACATACCATATTATTACTATACTATATTACTATAATTACTATATACGTGTGAACAGGCCCTGAGTGTGTGCAATAATCTTTGACTAAGAGTATTCATGTAAATAGTGTTCCTGAAGACGACACCAAATAGTACAAGAAATTCTGACTCTTTGGAAGCAAAACATGTAGTCAGTCAAAGTCAAATTTATTGTCATCTCTGCTATTTACTATACATGTATACAGAGAGACGAGATGACTCCAGGTTTAACAAAAAACAAAAAAACAAGGAACAAAGAATGAATGTGACTCTGCACGCCAAAACCAGTCGCTTGTCACAACGGAGGTTTCCGAGAAAAACGACCGTTTATGTTGCGTGGGGTAAAATTTTGGATTTTTCGTTTTTAGTGTTTTGAAACAGTGGAAGGTCTATACTGTACTGTTGTGAATAAATTTCGCTGAAAAACTTACCCTTTCCATCCTAAAAATGTGACTTTCTTGATGTGAGGAATTAAATTCCAGCAGAATGTTAAAAGTTTCTGTTTTGACCGCTCTACTTCAATATTTACGGTAAATCCACTGGTTGACTAGCGTGAAGATATTTTTCCGGAATCCATCTTCTTCTACTGAGTTCAGTTAACCTAACGCAGGTAGGCTATCCGTGTGGCTGTGAATGCAGCGTAGGCTACCGTAAATACAAACGTAGCCGCGACCGCACCAAGCGTCTGTGAGTGCTACGGCGATAGTCAACTTCAAAGGCAGATTTCTCCGTTTCTCACTTGGCGTGACAGGAGAAACCCGACTCCTTTGAATGTTGATATCTCAGTCACATGTCGTCCGATTCATTTCATATAGGTATCGTTTTGAAGCTTGATTTATGCCCTTTCATGTAAACATAATAACTTAATTTAAAAAATTTGCGACAAGTGACTGGTTTTGCCGTGGAGGGTCACAAATAAGGCACACATATGTATATAATATATAAACAGAATATAAAATATTCACTTTAAACTACAAGAAGTAAGAGGGACATGAGAAATGAGTGGTGGTGGCTCAAGACCTTTGAACGCTACTGTACATGCACACAAAAATCCAGCTTGAATTCTGCTGTTTACCTGAGTTCAAGATGTCATCCAAATGAGTTAATCTGCACACACGAACAGAATTAATCTCTGCCAAGTGTGAAAATTCAGCTTTTAAAATAGACCCACCACGTCTGCCATCAGTCTTTTACACAACCCTCACTGGGTTTAGCTTCTTCTCTAATTTTCTGAAATTTAACCTGATTGCTTAAATGTATTTAATATTACAGAACAGCGTTGCGGGCCTTTAATTCCAGGCCCAACTCCCGACTTGCCACTTGTGCCAGCTTTTTAAAATCTCTTTTTACCATTCTGACTTTAACATCATTTTTAAAAAATTGACAAATCAATCTTTTAATCCCTTTGAGTTTGGCTTGTGACTGTCCAACCATTGCAGATCCTGGAAGGCATTTAGCAGGCATCATGTTTTTCGGTTACAGTCCAGAAACTCTGTGTTTGTGTGTGTGTGTGTGTGCAATCGAAACAGCAAAAACAATCAGATTGAGTGTTTGTATAGCCAATATTTCCATGCTGATAGGATTCAGTCTGAATAAAACTGAGCATAGAGTTTAAGGGGATTCACCCCATGATCAGAAGGTCGTTGGGGTCGTCCCGTAAAGTTACCACTGAGGTACGCGTGAGCAAGGTAGCATCGCCAAGCACGACTCCCTGGGTGCTGCCCATGTCAGCTGCCCACTGCTCCTTCACAGATAGGTCAAATGCAGAGGTCACATTTCGTTGTGGTGCACTGTGTGCTGTGCTGTTCTGTGTTCACAATGACAATCACTCACTTTCACAATATGTAAGAGAGAAATGTTGAGTTTAAATGAGATTGGTCACTAATCTGGGGTGCCTTACCCAAAAGCATAGTTGCTAACCACGATAGCAAATAACATGGTGTACATTAGCAACTAACATAGTGTTTTGGGAAACGCACCCCTGATTATTAATGGAATATAAGGCTCCATGTAACTCAGCTTCTGTTGCTGTGCTAACATGCCTGGTTCAGGTGAGTGTCAGACCTGTTCATGTGTATGATAACACACTGACCATCAGAGACTTTAACATGGGCTGCTTTACTGTAGCAGTGTCTTGTGAGTACCTTTCATTTCTGCTGATCATTTCTGCAAAAAAATGTAACAAATCAGGCTCCCATAGCCTCAGTCTAACACGTGTGTTCTCATGTAATAAGCTTTCCAAAGCTGAAGGGCTCAATAAAACATTATGGCAGAATTTACCTCCTCAAGAACCCCGGTCACCTTGTTATGATGAAACATATTTAAGCTTCTTCCGTGTGTAGCTTCATTTCCCTAAGCCATCTTGAAATTGAGAATGCCACCATAAAAATATGTGAATAACTTTAATTAGTAGTAGCAGAAACATGCTCAAATTTGCACAAACGCAACATCAGGGCATTTAGATTCATTCTCAACCTATTCCCTTCCTCCTTGCATTATATGTAATCAGGGTAAAGTTCCAGAGTGAATCGTCCCTTTCAGAGCAGTGTTAAGTGATTTCAGCAGTCGCCTCTCACGACCCACATCTAGAAATCTCATCTCACCCTGCTATCAGCCGCAGTGATCTGCTGCCTCCTCACCAGCACCAGCACCCTGACAAGCACAAAGGTCACGTCGAACTACATGAAGCTCTGAGATCAGCATCATTCTGCCCATCACACAACACCACAACCTGTACAGCTGTGCATGTGTGTACGAGAGAGACAGAGGAAGAGAGAATTCAGAGAATTCAGTTCAAGATGAATATCACATTTTACCAGAGCTGAGATTAAGCAGTTTGGATAATGAATGAATCTCATATCTTTGAGCTCATTGTCCTGTTTTGTAAAATAATGGCTGACCAAGTCTGTTGCCTGATGGAACAACATGTCAGCGCAGGATGCTGTGGTGGCATTTCTGATTCAGAATTCCAGTCACTCTATGCAAATTTCCAACTGTGGATGGTTAAAGTTCAAGGACAGTTTGACCATTTGCCCATCACCACACAATCAGTTAACAGGATGTCAGACATGCACTGGTGGCCGGAAATATAGTTGCTGTTTGACCAAGCATATGTTGTGAGGGAACATTTGAGACAGCACTAGGTGCTACTACACCCAATAGGTGCGTAGAGGTCTCCACTTGGGGGCCGAACACAGACCCAGAATTGTTGAGAAAGACGGCCTGGCATACTCACTGCATACCTGTGACCACCTCTCACATCCAAATCTAGCGTTAAATGTAAATAGTGCCTCTTCTGGACACTTCACCTATTTTTTGACGACATGCTTGACCGACGCACCAAATGAACACAGCGCACACATAGCAGCCATCACGCATACACATATGCCTCGTTAACAGCAAGTGTGTTTCAGGCCTTTCATACAGTAAGGTGCTAGTCCAGATTCAGGAGGGAGTCTGCTTCTCAAGATGCACTGTCCGGATCCAGACTCTAGCTCCAGGTCTTCACTATAACCCCTAATTACTATATCAGATTCAGACCCTGTTTACACGTAGCTGGGTATCTGGGAAAACGATGATATATCCATGTGTTTTTGCCTTTGATTTACAGGAAAACGAGGTTCAATTCACACCGCGAAACCTACAGCCAAAGTGTAGATTGTGGACAAGTGGAGTTTTAAGTTTTCAAATGTCACAGAATGCGACAGAAAAAGCATAAGCGTAAGGTGCGCTGCATTTGTGTACAGTTGGTTTGGCTAATCGTTAAGGATGCTGTAAAGCTAATGCTAATTTTTACATTTCTGCAAATGCTTTTGATCTGTTTGCATTTGCAAATGTAACAGCTCTATGAGGAGCAGAGCAGAAGGACTGCTCGAAGGTCAGCAGTTTTTCAACTACTTTACCGCCCACCAAGATGAAGGCTCACTGCCTGCCGACGTTGCAGCCGCGGGTTTTGGATCCGACCTGTGCGAACTGCTGGCTGGGGGGAAAACTTTGAAAATGAAGTCGTTCTCCCTGGAGGAATGGGGCGAGAATTTTAGGATGTCGTGATCATCGCTACTTTCTTTTTTGGAGTTACTGTGTCCCTATATAGAAGGTCAGATGACTGTCATGCAGTCCACAGTCAGTGTAGTGACAAAAGTTGCCTGTAAATGAATACTTTTTGGAAAACGATGTGGTGTGAACATGGGCATTACTGAAAACGGAGAGAGGAAAATATCAATTTCTGTAAATACCTGGTTATGTGTAAACGTGGCCTCAGTTTTAATTTGCCACTCCCTTGGCTCTCTGTATTTAAGGAGCACTGTTCTAGTTCCTGCTTTGCAAAGTATTGCTATGTCCTGACTGCATACTGAGCGTTTTCCAGTTCTGCATTCTTGTGTACCGATCCTAGTTTTGTGTGTTTGGATTACACTGTGTTTCTTGGCTCTACTGGTTTTAAACTGTTTCACAAAATTAACTACGGTTCATAAATCTGTTGTTTATGCTACTGAAAAAAAAAAACCCAAAAACTGTGGCGTACATAACTGTTTGACTGGTAGTGTAGATGCACGAATGATGATCAGGTGTGGAATTGCTAGAATGAAGCAGGCTCTGGCCTATCTGTCCTCCATAACACAAAAGAAGAAAGCAGACAAAATGAAATTAATTACACACACAGAGAATTACACTGCCAACACACTGACCTTCCCACACACAGCTGTGTGTGCGTGTCTTGCAGCAAGGCCAAACAATGGCCTTCCTTTTGTCCGTTAGCGGTCACGGTGTTACATGGTAATTGCTTCTCCTTTCACTGGGTTATTTAAACAGGGCACACATTATTTTAACTTAATCCATTAATGCTTCTTCATAATTAATATCGCCCCCTCTTCTCTGACCACTGTGAGTCCACAGATAATTAATAAATCATATCACATGAATGTGGGTGAGCTGTAGGCACACAAGACATGATGAAATATTCAGAAAAAAATCACATATCAGTTAATGAAATATGCAGCCGTTTCGGCGTGGCGCTTATCTGATGGTGCTGTCGAAATCAGAGGACAGGACAGAGGTGGATAAAAGTCTTACAGTTTGCTAATACAGCACTGTGGAGGAGTGTGTGTGTGTGTGTGTGTGTGTGTGGTGTTTAAACCATGTCTAAACTCTTTAACTCTACTGGACCTGTATATAAACCTCTATACTACAGAAAGAAAAAATAAATCAGTGGGATTTTTCATTCTTCCCCATCAGATATTAATAACATCAATTTGTCCAAACGCTAGTTTAGAGGTAATGTGTTTAAGAAGAGAAAAAATCTTGTGTAAAAGAATTAGAGCCTTGGAGACGGTTCCATCGACCAGTTGTCATTGTGTAGTTTGTCCACACCGCTGTTGCCATTTTTGTGTTGTCATACATTCGACTCTATTTATCAAAAGTGTCATATTTTGCTGCACTTTTGTTAAAAGTACCAGTGTGATGTCTGCTGGCTCTCTAGAGAGACATGAGCCGTCACATCAACTAATGGAAAAGAAAGTCATTACAGAACTGTGAGTGTCAGGTGGTGGCAGATAATCATAAACGTGTGGAGGATCACATCAGCACATTGGCATTCGCTGTATTTATGTTGTATTGGGGAATTGCCTGCTTTTCAAGATGAAAAATTATCTTTTTTTGCCAAGATATCTTTTAAAACAAATGTAACAACATAGCAATAAAGCAGATTTTAAATTTATGCTGTAGCACCTGAAAGTAGTTCACAAAATGTAGCACGTGTGTAGTAAAGTGGTAGTAAAGTAGAATTTTTTGAATCGGACTTACCGTTAAAAAGTTATTAGGTTGAAGACAAAAGCGACTGCTATAGCACCACATATTATATATATATATGTTATATATATATATATATATATATATATATATATACGTATACACATAAACAAGAAAAACATATGGTACTGACACTGTTTAACTGACCCTTAAAAGTGTAAAGTTTTTTTCATTACTGGCGTTAATCAGTTACAGTAATGATTATGTCTGTGAAACCCAGCCACTGGGGAGATGGCCAAGTTAGTGTATTTCTTAATGCTGTTAATAAGCCTGATGAAGAGGGACGCTTATGTCATTAAGACATCCGCATAAAACTTTAACCAACCAATATGACAATGAAGATCCGATGTGGGGTATCAATAACAGGAGCAGCCGAAGGAAGAAGGAAAACTAGGCTTACGTATAAATGTGTGTGTTTTCTTACAGGAAACAGTGGGTTTTTAAGTGGAGTGATTATTTGTCATTGTAAACACACCACAGCAAAATGACTCTGCAGTATTTGACCCATCAGTGAAGGGGCAGTGGGCTTTTATTTTTGCCAGCGCCCAGGGAGCAGTGCCTGGTGACGGTACCTTGCTCATGAGTACCACAGTAGCACCTTTACCAGTCTGGTACTTGAACCGCAATCACAAGGGCAACTTCTAACTGCACGCTTACTAACCACAACACAGCATATGTGTTATATCTAAACTTTCGCTATTTTTATGCAAGTACGAACAAAGGAAATGTCAGATGTCACACAGTGTAAGCAGACACATGGTGTTATTTCGACTGTGCCCTCTTCTCCTTATACTTCCTTATGTATTCATGAGTAAAAACATCAGATTTACTGTGTGTATAATGACAAACTCCAGCGTCGAAGGGTGGCAGATCACGAATGTCCCCAGCCCTATAACAAATACAGCACTGCAACAATGAAAGTGAGTGATTATTTTTATTATGAACACACCATAGCACACAGTGCACCACAACAAATGTGACCTCTGCATTTGATTCATCCGTGAAGGAGCAGTGACAGCTAATAAGCGCCCGGACGGTAATTTTGCTCATGAGTACCTCAGTGGTAGCTTTTACTGCCCTGGATTCAACTCATGATTTCTGATCATGGGGCTAACACCTGTCACATGCCCCACCAGCTGCCCCATTAAGATGTGAGATGTGTTCAGGCTGTAAACAGAATATTAGTCTTAAAGGATATAATCTTGGACAGTTGGTAGCATAATAGTGATCGGCGTCACTGGTTCGGTCCAGGATCATGAGCAAGGTACCGTCCCCAAGCACTGCTCCCCGGGTGCTGCCCAAAAGCTGCTCACTGCTCCTTCACGGTGGGTCAAATGGTAGTCATATCTCCATTGTGGTGCACTGTGTGCTATGGTGTTTTCAGTATGAAAATCACTCACTCTTTGGTGTCCAAATCAGCAGGAAAACTTCTCCTGGTGTTGTTGTTGGTGACATTCACTACAAACCTCTTGCCGGTGACTAAACACAATAATAGTTTCTGTTACTTACACATCTGAGGCGAAACGGTGATGCTCTGTCAGCTGCTTTCACAAATCAGGGGTTTCACGTCTTTTTAATTTTGGACGCTCATTTAATTTCATCAGCTGCTCAGTGAACATGCACATCTGTTTTAAAAAGTATGCATATGTATGAACGCATAAATAATCTTGGGGATAAAAGAAGCTAAAATCTGACTAGAAGCAGAGGAAAAGAAGGTGTGTGTGTGTGGAGAAGGTGTGAAGTGTGTGTACGTCCTCGGCATTGCTCTTCCACTGACTCCACCAAGCATGCCAGCACACGCAGGTATTTGTTTTAACCACGCACTACAACACCTCGAATTCTGCTAATTAGCTCATGCTGCCAATGCGGAAAGCCTGTTAAGAGTTCTCAGCAGTGCAGCTGTGAATGACAAAAATAGATTCCACATTGTGCAAAACTCTCCTGCATCCAGACTTGCTTTGTTCACTTCGCTCCACTCAGATCACTCTGGTCACTATTAATTTTCCTGGGACTCAATTCACCGCGAGGACATAGATTGTTGATTTAATTATTAAAACAAATCATCTATAAAACAGACTGAAACCTGTCAAACAACCAGAACCATGTCAAACATCATAAACCACACAATGTTCAGCTACATGAGCTGTGAGTCAAAAATATGGATGTTTGTATTTTTGCCCTTAACATTTGCCCAGCAAACGCTGACTAATTTCTAGATTGATGCGAGTGATTATTTGTCATTGAACACACCACAGCACAGCACACAGTGCACCACAATGTAATGTGACCTCTGCATTTAACCCATCTGTGAGGAGCAGCGGCAGCTAATAAGCCGTCTGGAGCAGTGCTTGGGACAGTACCTCAGTGATAACTTCATCGCTCTGATTCAACTCCGTGAACTTTCTGATGACGGGGTGTCCTTAATTAGCTTTCTTAATTACTTCCGAATTAAATTGTCCTCAGCATTAATTTAAACTTGTAGCTACAATACTTTATGAAATGGCAATTACCACATTGCTATTTAATAATAAAATGTTAATTTATTAATGATGCTTAATAGTCAAAATGATGAAACCCAAAATAATTATGTTATTTGCAATTACAAGTTAGGGTTAGAGTTAGGATGCCCTGTTTCTTTTTTTTCTTTCTATTTTAAACACGAATGTTCTTAAAATGTTTTATGATTACAACTTATTTTTACCAACACTGCATTGCCAAAAGTACGACCACCAGTGAATTCAGGTGTTCCAACTGGGGGTTATTTTTCAGGGGTTGGGCTTGACCCCCTAGTTCCAGTTAAAGGAACTCTTAATGCCTCACCACACCAAGAGATTTTCGACAATTTCATGCTCCCAGCTTTATGGGGACAGTTTGAGGATGTTCCATTCCGTTCCAGACTGTGCACCAGTTTACAAAGCAGCTCCATAAAGACATGGATGAATGAGTTTGGCGTGGATGAACTTGACTGACCTGCACAGAGCCCTGACCTCAACCCGAGACCTCAACACCTTTTCTGATGAATTGAGCGAGACTGTGAGCCAGACTCTCTCGTCCAACATCAGTTGTTGACCTCACAAACCCTTTCTCTCAAAGAATGGTCAAAATTCTATAAATAATTCCTCCTAAACCTTAGGACAGTCTTCCCCAGAAAAGTTAAAGCTGCTATAGCTGCAAAGGGTGGGCCAACTCTATTTAAAGCCTATGGATTAAGAACGGAATTTCAGTTCGTGTGTGTGTAAAGGTAGGTGTCCCAATACTTTTGGCAACTGTGTGCTATCATCAGTGATGACCCTAAAAGATCTGCACATTAAAAAAAACTGAAGCACACTGAGTTTCCTCCTCTCTCATCTGTATTCACCTGCATTAAAGCCTGATCAGCTGTACTTGAGCGCCTCATCACTACGCTCCCACATCAGCAGCCTCGCCTCTCATTGCCAGATTCTGTCCAGAAAAGGGCAGATTGTGAAAGAAGAGAATCACGTTGACCCTGAATAATCCTATAACATCCCCTCGTAGACTGAGAAGTCAAACCTGGGTTTTTCCAGGTAGGCAGTCAGTCAGTCACTTCACCAGTTTCAGGGCTTATGTCTGACGGTGGAGTCTCAAGGCAAGTAACAATTAAGCTCTGACCTTTGGGCGGGCGATCGCTTTTTCTGAGTCATTAGATCTCAAGGCTCTCGAGGCTACGAGAAAACCAACAAACTGGTTAAGCAATCACCCCGTGAACGCTGTGGACAAGGCCTTACATATGCTGGGGCTTTAGTGGAGAGAGAAAGTGATCGCGGCAGCTACGCTATGATCCCGCAGTGTTGGGGAGTAGCTAGCTATAAGCAGGGATGTAACTAACTTAACTACTTTTGTTAGCAGCTTAACAGAAGCAAAGATAGGTTTAAAATGATTTAGCTAACTCTAGAACTAGCTACTTTTAGTAGCTAAAAACTCTTTAGTGCAGCAAAAAACATGTCGCTCCTTAAAATAAAGCATTTTCAACCAGCAGGTTGCGTTGCTGGCAGAAGTGGCAAACTGATAGACTACTGTGCTCGGGCTTACATCAAGCACTCTCTTTCCAGCTGCGCGTGTCGCATAGCTTAGATGTAGTTAAATACTTTTCCCCTGTAGCTTATACTACATTAAAGCAGTATGCTGTAGCTTAGCTATTTTTAATCCTAGGTAGTTTTTAGTTTGAAAAGCTGTTATTTAAAAGTAGCTTCCCAAGTAGCTTGAGGTTATTTTGGTCTCTTTAACTTGTTCGCTTGGAATTTTTTAAATCTTGCTTAGCAAAGGGTTATTAACAGAAATGGGCAGCTAACTACTATCATCAGAACTTAAGACATCTAACAGAGACAGAAAACCGAACAGGCAGAAAAAGAGCATAATGTCCCAAATGTGGCAGGACTGTCAGGAAGACTTTGAAAAATCTTCTCCAGTCATTCCCTTGGTAGTTTGTAGAGTAGCTAATTCATTACATTTAATCATTAGCTTGACTGATGCTTAGCTGCTTTTAATCAAACACAGCTTGCAATAATAGTAATAATGCTTGCAATAATAGTAATAATTGAATGCTTAAAGCAGCTTCCCCAACACTGACATTAAGGCCACGCCACTTGCGCTGGAGGGAGTTATCGCTCCTGTCACGCCGCCGTTAGCCTCAGGGCTGATCTCAGGTCAGCTTGAGCGCATCTCGAGGATGATGTAGAGAGCCACAGCGCTGCAGCGGATAAACACAAGCCCTGATTCCAAAAACGCTAGACAAGAGAGAACAGAGCCCGCTGGATTAGCCAGGTAGATTTCAGTACTCAGGCCCTGAGTAGCAAGGTAAGTGATTGCGTAGCAATGATTATTGCACAGCAAAGCTGGAAGTTTTCCAGGAGAACATGGTGAGGAGTTTAAAGCAGGAAAATGGGACGAGTCAGCCTGGTGTTGATATAGAGACGGAGGAATACGGGCAAATCAAAGGAGGTGTAACAGATGAGGCTGTTTGATTAAGAGAAAAGGCAGTTGCTTGGCTGCAAGACTCCAACTACTGTCATGCTGTGGAAGCTTCTAATCATGCATAAACATTTCAGCACCATCAGACTGAGCACCAACACATCATCAAATTCGGCCAATTTACACGCATCGCGGTTGGGGCTCATCAGCAACAACGGCGAGACGGGCGTGACAGAAATGAGGTGTGTGTTCAGCAGCTGGCTGCCTGGTGCAGTGAGAACAACTCAACTGAAATGTGGACAAAACCAAAGAACTGATCACCGACTTCAGGAAAACTTGCCTCACCCACGCACCACTCAGCATCCACGTTCCACTGCTGAGACTGTAAACCACTGCCCTTGAACAAGATCCAGCTCACCTGGACCACCAACACCACCTCCATCACCAAAAAGGCCCAGCAGCGTCTCCACTTCCTGAGACGGCTGAAGTGAGCCAACCTCCCTCCTCCCACCCTTACCGTGTTCTACAGGGGCACCATAGAGAGCGTCCTGACCAGCTGCATCTCCGTCTGGTTTGGCAACAGCACTGTTGCCGATCACAGGCGGCTACGAAGGATTGTCAAAGCAGCTGGCAACATCATCGGTGCATCTCTCCCGCCGCTGCAGGACATCTTTTACTAACGCTGCCTCAGGAGGGCCTCCCGCATCGTGCTCGACCCCTCACATCCTTCACATAGACTCTTTTCACTCCTCCCATCCGGCAGACGCTATCGCAGCATCAGGACTCGATCCACCAGAATGCGTGATAGCTTTTTCCCACAAGCCATCAGACTCTTGAACACACTTACACTCCCCCCCCACACACACACCTGGACTGTGAACTGACTCTGTTGCACTTTACACATCACCGTTGCTGTGATGCACATGCTGCTACACCGAGTATCTCATTCATGTTGCACTAAAACTGTCTCTGGAAAGATGTTTAAGATTAACGTTTATATTTACAAACTGTACAGTATTATCACTCCAAACTGTTGCTGATCCGGCATACATTAAAATGCCAGGCGACTGAAATAGTAACCCTCCTCAAATGACTGTTGCTACAACACTGCTATATTTGCACAATTTTTGCACTGCCGCTACTTATTTGCACAATCATCGAACATTGAATGTATATATCACTGATCACCTTCTAACTAACTGTTTCTGCACAAATTATTGAAAAGTATTGCACTCTGGTTCTCCACTGCTGTTATAATATCTGCACAAACTTTTTAAGAGATACTGTTAGTCAGACTTTTTAAGATGACACTTATTAATAGACTGGATATAGAATTCTTCATATTTAAACTGTTACTAACCTCATGCACATTCAGTGTAAAAGTCCATTTCCACTTTTGTAGGTAATACTGCATCCAAACTGTCTCTCTTTCTCCTTCTATTTCTAGTTTAAAGTTATATTTAATACTCCATTTCTAGTTTAAAATGTATATTTTGTATTCTATTTATATATTGTTTATTCCATGTGCCTTATTTGTTCTTTGTTCCCTATTTCTTGTTGCACTGTGAAAACTGGAGCCACGTCGTCTCGTCTCTCTGTACATCTGTACAGTATATAGCAGAGATGACAAAGTTTACTTTGACTTTGACTTTGAAATGGTAGTTTTTCAAGCTACAAGCTACTTAGGATTAAACGTTGCTAAGCTACGGCCATGCTACTGTTTTAATATAGCAGTTAGCTACACTACAAGCTACAGAGAAAAATGAGCTAACTACATTCAAGAACAGATTCTTGCTTCCATATTGCTTCTTTGGACTCCATCCTCCGATTCCATCTCGCAGCTGCCAAGAGCACACTGTTACGTAATGAGCGATAAGATTAGAGTAATTACACAGTGCACCACAACGAAATAAGACCTCTGCATATGACCCATCCATGAAGGAGCAGTGGGCAGCTGACATGCAGTGCTGGGGGACAGGACAGGACTTTGCTCATGAGCACCTCAGTGGTACCATTACCGGTCCGAGACTTGGACCAGCAACCAGCAAACTCCCTAACTGTTATGCTACCAACTGTCTTGGTCCTGATCCTGTTTGTGTCTCATTAGACTCTCTGCTCCAACACCTAAAGCTCCAGAGGTGTGTGTGTGTGCATTTTGTAGGGTGGGGGGGTAAAGTGACATCATCATGCTGCCACAGTTATGTCTCTATCTTGCATCATGTTTTGCACCCTTGCACCTGGGAGAGAACCCCAGCCAGCGGCCATCAGTACACAGCAGCCATGTCAGGTGCTAGGAAATTAATTAAGGAAAGATAATTAAAGATCGGGAGATGGTTAAAGCTGCTTCAAAAGTCGCAGGGGCATTTCAACCCATACTCGTACAGATAACAGTTAACGGTTGGAGAGTTCGGAGGGTTGCCAGTTTGAATCCCGGATTGCTAAAGGTACCACAAGGTAAGGTACCGCCCCCCAAGCATTGCTCCCCTGGCGCTGCCCATGTCAGCTGCCCGCTGCTCACTCATGGATGGGTCAAATGTAGAAGGCACTGTGTGCTATGTTGTGGTATGTTCACAATGACAAATTATCACCTGCTGAAGATAAAGGGTCAATATGCTCCTAAACACCTGCTTTCCCATTAAAACAATTAGTTGAAATTGATCTGAGATTACCAGCTGATATACAGTGTTTATAAAATAGTTTATGTGGAAAATTATGAACAAACAAAGACAAAAAATGGATTCTTCAAACATGTTATGAGTGTAGTTATTGTGTAGTTTGTCCATTAGAGGGAAACACTGCAATTCTAATCACTGTTATTGTGTTTTTATAAATTTAATAATTCATCAATTATCACTTTTCAATACATATCTTTGTACATTTGTTTAAAGCACCATATATGAAAATAAGACATTTATGTTTAAATTGCCTTATATCATGTTATCTTGGTCAGGATGTTATATTACAATTCAAAAATAATACTGCGGAACATCTCGCTTTATGTTTTATGTTTCTCAGAGATAGCTGAACATTGACAGATATATTTATTTGATTCTTAAATCCTTCATTTACTGCATTCAGTATTTGTCAGGTTCTAATTCTTAATTAAAATTTCATTTAAATTTGGAGACTTTATTCGATCTATTTACGCTCAGCAACGTTTTAGAAAGACTGTTTGTGTGTGTCTTTGGGTCACTATGTAAATGAAGTTTGTTCCCCCTTCAATCTCTCTCTCCTCTAACATAATCAATACTCATTTTCTGCTGCCATAAAAGTGGCCGACACTTTCAAATATTCCCTGAAATCAATGCAGTTTATTTCATTAGCACATGAACCTGTCAGAAGGCGTATGAGTCTCAGTTGGTTTCTTTAAGGACTCAAAAACCTGATCCAAAACCTTGCTGAAAAACTTGCCCTAAAACTTGACTTAAAACCTGTCCTAAAACCTGACTGAAAAACCTGACTGAAAAACCTGATCCAAAACCTGACTGAAAAACCTGATCCAAAACCTGACTGAAAAACCTGAACCAAAGCCTGACACAAAAACCTGATCCAAAGCCTGACTCAAAAAACTGATCCAAAGCCTGACACAAAAACCTGATCCAAAGCCTGACACAAAAACCTGATCCAAAGCCTGACACAAAAACCTGATCCAAAACCTGACTCAAAAACCTGATCCAAAGCCTGACTCAAAAACCTGAACCAAAGCCTGACACAAAAACCTGATCCAAAGCCTGACTCAAAAACCTGAACCAAAGCCTGACACAAACACCTGATCCAAAGCCTGACACAAAAACCTGATCCAAAACCTGACTCAAAATCTGATCCAAAGCCTGACACAAAAACCTGATCCAAAGCCTGACTCAAAAAACTGAACCAAAGCCAGACACAAAAACCTGATCCAAAACCTGACTGAAAAACCTGGTTCTAAGCCTGACCAAAAACCTGCCCCAAAACCAGATTGAAATAGCTGTCCCGAAATCAGGCTTAATAAACAACCTTAAACCCAACTTAAAACCTGCCCCAAATTCCATTTTAAAAACCTGCCCCAAAACCAGACTTAAAAGCCTGCCCTGAACATGACGTCTGCAAAGCCGAGGAGTGTGTGTTTGTCTGTGTTTCCACTGTGATTGACTACGATTGTTTTTACTCCTCCACACAAAAGCTTACCTCAAAAATATTTCCTTTTATTCCCAAATCAAACCAACAATAAATAAAAGAACAACAAATAATTGCCTCACCTTTTTTGGCACAGGTTTTGGAAGAAACAACATCAGAGGTTTGAAAGAAGGTGGGATGGAGAGAGAGAGAGAGAAACATTTTAACTGAATAAAATGTCTTTAATGTGAACTTTGTCACAGTCATTAACACTCAGCCCTGGGCACAAGCAGCATAAACACACACACAATGCTGCTGCGATAATGGTGCTGTCACACACACACACACAAACACACACACGCTGCACTCCATCCCCTTCTACTTAGAGCGTTCCTGATATCAGTCAGTGCCACTTCAGAGAATATATGTGAATGAGGGGAGAGATGAGGAGGGAGGTGTTCTCCTGAGGAAGAGTAGTCAGCTCCCTCATCCATCCTCACACGTCAACACACACACACACACACAGAAGAAAGCGAGACGGACGTCTGCACTTCATCTTCTTCTCACTCCATTAGCAGAATTATAAACTGTACACATGCCACGCCTTCACCGTCTATATCATCTCTCTCACATTATCTCTCCCTCTGTCTCTCCATCGCTTCTGCTTCGTTATGTTCTTCATGCTCTGAGAGAGAGAACGAGAGTGACAGAAGGAGAGAGAGACCCAGGAGAGAGAAAGAGAGAGTGAGAGAGGGCGAAAGAGAGCAAGAGAGAGACAAACGGAGAAAGAGACAGATGGAGAGAGAAAGAGAGAGCAAGAGAGAAAAAGAGAGAGACAGATGGAGAGAGAGATATGGAGGAGAGAGAAATAGAGAGAGACAGAAAGAAAAAGAGAGATACAGCAGAGGGAAAGAGAGAGAAGGAGAGAGCAAGAGAGAGAAACAGACAGAGAGATTAAGGAGAGAGAACAAGAATGAGAGGCAGACAGATCTCGAGAGAGAGAGAGAGAGAGAGAGAGAGAGAGAGAGAGGGAAGTAGAGATAGAGGAGCTGAGTGTGTGTGTGTGTGTGTGTGTTGGATAAACAAAGGACAGAATGACAGCAAGAACGATGTCCTTATTCTGATGTATGTCACAGAAGAACCCCAATTTGTGTGTGTGTGTGTGTGTGCGTGTGTGTGTGCGTGTTTACAGTCCAACTGGCTCTGCCACAAAAGGATTTGGCTGGGCAGCACGGGGGAGCAGCTCTAAGTTAAGTCTGTGAAAGTGTGTGTGTGTGTGTTTGTGTGTGTGCCAGTTGTCAGCACTCTCTATCATCTCCACCAACACCAAATTCCACATTCCCATATTCAGAAGTCCTTTAAAGCCAGCTCAGAAACAAGCACAAACCAGTTCATCTACACACACACACACACACACAAAGTGGATGAGAAAGACAGAGTGAGTGAAAAGCGAAAGTAGAGAGAGAAAGTGTGTAAGAGAGAGATATCTCTTGGAGGAGTGTGTGAGATGTGACGAGGCATGTGTAATTAAATTTCACACACACTAGAGAATCACTCACTTCCACACACTCACCCACACACACACTCACTCACACGCGCAACGCAGAGATGAGATTTGATTTGGATGCCGCTATTAATTTAAAGCAAAGTGCCTCCTGATAAGTGAATCGCTGACCCTTAATTAACAGCCTCCAGCAGCAGCACCGCTTCATCCAATAGAAGCCCAGAGAGGGGCAGGGGGCGGGACTTAGAGGCCAGGCTCAGCACAGATTGGAGACAAACGAACTGTTTCTGAGGTAAATTAAAGGTGAAATTGCTTTTAAGGGTCTCAATGCACACGTGCACGCACACACACACACACACACACAAGCCAGCATACACACACACACACAGATGCACGCATACACACACACGAGCAAGTATACATACACACACTCACAAAAACACACCTGCACACACAGAGATGGACACATGCGCACACATACACACACAAGCACAGATGCGCACACAAGCAAGAATATATATATAAACACACACACACAAGCAAACATGCACACACACACGAACACACAGGAGAAAACACACGGCAGCGAGCCCAGAAACACACATGCAAGCTCACACACGCAAGCAGATACACACACGCACACACACACACACTTATCTACTTAGAAACGGACTCCCTAAGATCCTCTACAACTAATCTAACCAGAACCTGTTCCTGACCCAAAATATGGACTAGATGTTAAGGTTGCAATGTAACAAGCTATAGATGAGGAGAACATTCTGTGATTAAACCTAAACCTAATCTAAAGCTCAACAAACCACTGGAATGTAGTAGTGTAGTAGAGCAATTCAGCTTTATATACTTAAAAAACTTGCAGGACAGTTTAAAGATTATGTGAGTATGATTCGCATAAGGTTTTTCAAATATTTTTAAAACCGGTTTGAATCCCAGGACCGCTAAAGGTACCACTGACGTCCTCATGAGCGAGGTACCGTCTCCAAGCACTGCTTCCCGGGCGCCAACTGCTACTCAAATGCAGAGGTCACATTTTGTTGTGGTGCACTATGTGCTGTGTTCACAATGACAAACACTCACTCACTCACCTGTCATTGTGAAGGTTCTGATAGTATCAGAGCAGTGGAGATCAAGATCAGGGTGATCAACTCTTTGGAATTTGTTTTGTCTGTGATGGACAGAGCAGTAAACCGATGGACCCTCACTCACTCCTACACATACTGTGCCTTGGGGTTCGTTCTATTTTGTTGGAATTTAAATGGATTTTCAATTTGATTTTAAGTAATGGCCAAAATGCTCCAGATTAACGAAGATAAATGGGGAAAAACGCACTTTAAAATAATTTAAAATAACAAAACTGAAAAGTGGTGCGTGGACATGCATTTTCCCCATTTTCTTGGAAGTCCCAACCATTACCTTCAGAATGCACATAATTAGTTAAATAAGACCCACTTATCCGTCTTACTCTATCCAGCAAGAACACTGCGGGGTGAATACTTTTGCACGGCATTCTACGTGTGCAGACACACACATCTGGTAGTCCTCCATGTATATTTAAAAAAGGGGAAAGGGTCTGAAGAACAAACAACAAAAACATTAAGTGAATTTTAAGTGAGTGAATATTTGTTATTGTGAATACCCCACAGCAAGGCACGCAGTGCACCACAGTGAAATGTGATCTCTGCATTTGACCCATCCGTGAAAAAAGCAGTGGGCATTTGATGTGCATTGCTTGGGGCGGTACCTTGCTCATGAGTACTTCAGTGGTACCTTTACTGGCCCGGGACTTGAACCGGTGACCTGCTCTCAGGGCCAACTTTCTAGCTATTACACTACCAACGTCCTTAATTAATGAACACAGCATTGTTCCTTTACAAACTACTAAGTAACAGTGTGTAGTACTATACACAACTTTGGCAATGTGCTTATGTGCCTCTGGGGGATCTAAAGTGGGAGACTCTTTATGTTAAAGAAAAAGCAGCAATATCTTATAAAACTGGGAAAAACAATCATAACAGAATCACATATCTTTCTAGTTTTAAAAACATCAGAACATCTTTTATTCACCATATATGAGAGGGCAGGCATGGTTTCTTCCAGAGAGTTAGAATAAGACACACAGCAAACAAAAAAAGGAAAGTTTTAAGGTATGATCTGGGTTTGAATAAATAAATGGTGTCTGATAGAACTCTTAATAATCATATAGAAAAACAGGGATCAAGGCTCGTTTGCAACACATACAAAAACATGACAAATAAACATTTCTAAAGGTATGTAAAAGCTTGTTTTCTCATGAGGACTGGTGCTGATATGAAACTACTAAATTTATGTGAGTGTTTAGTCAAAGTCAAAGTAAACCTTATTGTCATCTCTGCTATATACTGCACAGATATACAGAGAGACGAGACGACGTGGCAATATATAAATAAAGTACAAAATATACATTTTAAACTAGACATGAAATATTGAATATAACTTTAAACTAGAACTAGAACTAAAAATAGCGGCAGATAGAGAGACAGTTTGGATGCAGTATTACCTACAAAAGTGGAAACTGACTTTTACACTGGATGCGCAAGTGGTCTTAGAAACAGTTACAATATAAAATAATTCTGTATCCAGTCTATTTATACATTCAATTTTCAATATTTGTGCAAATAAGTGGAGGTAATGCAAAAAAAATACAATAGCAGTGTTGTGTCAACAGTCATTTGAGGAGGAAATAGTCCGTAAAGCAGCCTGTGCATCAGCATTATCTGTCATTGTGAACACAGCTCAGCACAGCACGGCATACAGTGCACCACAACGAAATGTGACCTCTGCATTTGACCCATCCGTGAAGGAGCAGTGGGCAGCTGACATGCCGCACCCAGGGAGCAGTGCTTAAGGACGGTACTTTACTCATGAATACCTCAATGGTACCTTTACCGGTCAGAGACTTGAGCCAGTGACCTTCCCTTCAACCACTAGCATCATATCATATGAACACACACAAACTGCTTGCACACTTCTCTTTTCCCGGTATAAATGCCAAGGTTAAATGTGCATGATCATGCGTATACCTGAAGAGACACTCCTTCAGTTCAGATGAAGCGTTTAGCCGCTCTGAGAGACTCTCAGTCCTCTTCAGATTTATTTGTGTAGCTTTTTACAACGCAGTGTCCCAAAGCAGTTTTCCAGAAGTGTGTCTCTGAGCCACTAAAGAGTGAGTGTAAGTGTGAGAGTGTCAGGAAAAACTCCCTCAGAGGACAGTAGAGGAGGAATAAACCTGGAGAGGAAGCGAGGTTCAGGAGGAGAAACACACCGCTCAGAGAGATGTTGAAGAGACATGAAGTTCAGTCTGAGTGACTCTCCTCTAATTATAACTGATTGGAGTCTGTAATCAGCCATAGTGAAAAGTGAAAGTGAGTGATTTGTCATTGTGAACACACCACAGCATAACCAAATGTGACCTCTGCATTTGACCCAATTGGTCAAATGCAGAGGTCACATTTTTGTTGTGGTGCACTGTGTGCTGTGGTGTGTTTACAATGACAATTAATCACTCACATTTCCTGGGTCAACTCCCTAACCGTTATGCTACCAACTGCCCCAAAGTCTGTGTTTCTAACCTAGACTTATTTTGGGAACAAATTTTAGACTCTGCCTGCAGATTAGGGATGGACCTACCATTGGCCAAAACAAAAAGGTGTTAATGTTTGGTTTTTGCTAAGATATCTTTTCTGTTAAATCCAATTTTAGAAAAGTGCAGAAGTTTCCCATTTTACTACTATGCTAGGAAATGATCCTTTATGATAATTATCATATGACAGGAGATACAAATAAAATAAAAGTCACCTGGCAGAAATCAATCTGTGAATGTATTTACACTGTACACTGTGAGTTATATGTTATCAGCTGTAACATCATAAACAACCTTTGTGTACATTGATTAGAGAAAGAGAATAAGGACAGATAGTGACTGTGTGACATAAGTGAGATGGAGAGCTGAATGAAATATAAATGTCAGTGTGTATGTGTGAGTGTGTGTGTGTGTGTGTGTGTTTGTAATTGTGAATATTTAATAAGCAGGGCCTGTTCAGTTAGCGTGCTGCCATATGCTAACAATCACATTACGGGGCCTGCAGATGCCAGTTTTAACATGCATGACAGTACCGCTCCCGGCCCGCTCACACACACACACAAACCTCTGGAGACCTACCCCACCAGCCCACCATGCTGAACCACTACTGTTCCGTTTACACACACACACACACTAGATACAAGCATGCATGCACACGCTCCTCCAGAGACCCAGCCTGCCTTAAGGACAGCACAAAAGCCATGCCAAACCAACAAAAACATACACACTCATATACACTAGCACTTTTGGGAGGTAAAAAGTGAACGCAGAGACCAATATACAGGTTTGACTCAAAACACCACCCCACAGTATTGATGCTCTTTCTCTCTCTCTCTCATACACACAGACTTTTTATCTCGATATCCAAATGATTTCTCTTATCATTCCTCTTACATTCTCTCTCACTGATCAGGTATGAAGATGTGTTCCAGTGATCAACAGAGCAAAGTGTTACCATCTGCCTCTCTCTTGCTTTCTCTCTCTCTCTCTCTCTCTCTCTTTCTCTCTCTCCCCCACACATATACATACATACACACTCACAGCCGAGGATGCATGAATGTGTTGGTATTTCAGTGACATAATTACAAGATGATGTAAAATTCCACTGCATGCTGCATTAGGTGTGTGTGTGTGTTTCTTTAATTAGCATGGCTGACTCATACAGCACCTGCTTTATCTTTCCTCACATCTGACAGACACAATCATCCCACTTTGTTCTTCTTCCTCTTCTTCCCCACTTTTTGGGCACTTCTTCAACACTATTTGCCATAGAGACAGAGTTTATAGCTTAATTAGTTTTACATAAAAATCTCTGTTGAATATTACTTTTCGGGCATCAATGTGGTGCAGTGGTTAGAGCTGCCGCCTCACAGCGAGAAGGTCCCAGTTTCGTTTCCTTGGATCGGGTGTAGCTTCTTTCTGTGTGGAGTTTGCATGCTCTCCCTGTGTCATCATCGCTGTACTGGAACACTGAGATCCATACAAACCAGAGATTTGGGCCTGTGCAGCTTGAACACAGTCACTTTGAGTTGATCGAGGTTTGTCTGTAATGAAATGTCCCTTCCTGCTGTACACACCTCCCACACAACACTACACATGCTCACTTCATCCAGCTTCTGCCTATATTATCACATTCTAACACTCTCTCTCTTTTGAAGCTTCTTTCCTTTAATTCCTCTCCCCCGTCTCTCTCACTCACTTGCAATGTCCTTCATCCTTGTTCAGCAAATGAACATCTAAGTAGATAGCAGGTATAAGAGGATTACATTTGCTGTTGAGACAAAGGGGCGAGAAAAAGTAAAATCACTTGCTGTGATGTCCTCACAAAAATCCAACAAACTCACAATGTGACTGTATGATGTTCTTACAAACCCACATAGGTCCAACAAACTCACAATGTGACTGTCTGATGTCCTCACAAACCCACAAAGGTCCAACAAACTCAAAATGTGACTGTGTGATGTCCTCACAAACCCACAAAGGTCCAACAAACTCACAATGTGACTATCTGATGTCCTCACAAACCCACAAAGGTCCAACAAACTCACAATGTGACTGTGTGATGTCCTCACAAACCCACAAAGGTCCGACAAACTCACAATGTGACTGTGTGATGTCCTCACAAACCCACAAAGGTCCAACAAACTCACATTGTGACTGTGTGATGTCCTCACAAACCCACATAGGTCCAACAAACTCACACTGTGACTGTCTGATGTCCTCACAAACCCACAAAAGACTGACAAATTCAGCAATTGAAGTCTGAAAACATCATGTCAGATCCACTTATCATTTCTAAAGGTGTGCCTTAAGGCTCCATCCTGGGCCCAACTCTTTTTTCCATCTACATCAATGATATTGCCAAAGCTGTTGCCACCTCCTGGATTCACCTTTATGCTGATGACACAATTCTGTACTCAAGTGGACCCTCTCCTCATTCTGCGGCTTCCAGTCTTCAACTCAGCCTCACTTCTATGGAGCAGTTCTTTGACAATCTTCGCCTCCGTCTTAACATCAGTAAGACAAAACGCATCCTCTTTAGTCGGAAATCGGTCGCTTCAGCCCTACTCGCAATTATCTGCATGAACGGCACTGCTCTGGAATATGTCAAAACATATAAACATCTAGGCATCTGGTTGGATTCATCTCTGTCATTCACTACACACATTAATAATCTTCAAGCCAAAGTTAAAGCCAGACTAGCTTTTCTGTTCCGTAATAAAGCTTCTTTTACTCATGCTACCAGATGCACTCTTGTTAAAATGACAGTATTGCCAGTTTTGGACTATGGTGACATTATTTATAGAATGGCACCAAATACAGTTCTTAAAAAATTTGACACACTTACACCGTTTCACACTCATCATTGTGATTTGTATAAACTGGTGGGCTGGCCATCCCTTTACACCCGGCGGTTCCATCACTTGCTTATCTTCATATATAAGACAATACTGGGCAAGACACCTCTCTATCTGTCATCCCTTCTTCATGCCTCTCATAATACTTATGAAACAAGATCAAGTAACTTTTTCAAGTTCAGAACCCCCTCGACAGTTACTACTTTAGGATGTAATGCCTTCCGCTTTGTGGCAGCTCATGACTGGAACATACTACAAAACACTATGAAACTTAAATCTCTCATCCCAATCTCCACCTTTAAGCAGAAACTTCAAAACATCATAGCTGACATTTGTTCCTGTTGACATTCCTAAACACACATACTTAAGCATTTTATTTTTCTTTCTCTCACTTTTTTATTTCTTTTTATGTAACTGTTTGTTTTTGTTGTCATGGGCATGTCTTTGTACAGCTGTGTAGTATGTTTATATCTGCGTCTGCAGCCCCTTGGCCAGGTCATGTTTGTATATGAGAATTAGTTCTCATTCAGTTCACCTGGATAAATAAAGGTTAAATAAAAAAAAAACAAAAAAAACAATGTGACTGTATGTCCTCATAAAGCCACAATAGTCAGACAAACTCACAACGTGACTGTAAGATGTTCTCACAAACTCAAAAATCAGACAAACTTGCTCATGAACCCACAAAGGTCTGAAAAACTCATGATATGACTGTGATGTTCACACAAATGTGAAAGTCTGACAAACTTGCAATATGACTCTATGATGTTTTCACAAACCCACAAAAGTCAGACAAACTCATGATGTATGATACGAAGTTCTTCCAAATATGAAGTTCGACAAACTCACTGTTTGAGGTCCTCACAAACCCACAAAAGTGATAAATGTTGTGTGATGCTCTCACAAACTCACAAAACCTGGCAAACTCACTGTGTGATTTCACAAATCAAGAAAATTCTGAAAACTCACTGTCCTCACAAATATTCTGATGAACTACTAAACAGATATACTCAGTTTAAACAGCACAACAACATCTCCCTCTCTCTCACCTCTCTCTCTTTCTCTCGCAATTAGTTTCTTCTGGACAGAACTAGAGCAGAGCTCCATCAGGATGCAGCTCTCCACACACCATCACAGAGGGATAAAACCCTTTCTTCAGTCCAACCTGGCAGGAATATGTCCTCCTCCTCCTTCTCCTCCTCCTCCTCCTCCTCCTCTCCATTTCTTCTTTGGTCTTTAATTAACACTAATTAAGCTCTACCCGCTCCGGCCCATTTTTCTCTGTAGGAGTGGGACAGTACAGGAGCAGCACTCAATTACTGAGGAAGAGGAAGATGGACGATGTCCTGTCCATTAGCCCAGCACACCATACACCGCTCCCTCCCCGCTCCCTCCCCGCTCCCTCTCTCTTTACTATCTGAACACACAGCAATCATTAAGTTGATGTTGGATCAATGCTGGAAAGCATCAGTGTTCAGCGTAACAAGGTTCCAATCGGATCTTAATTCGTGCTTACGGACTTAATTCATTTTGAAGGAACGCTGCACACAAACATTTAACAAATGGAAAAGGCCAATTAGAGCAGTAAGTTGATCCATTGAAATGAGTAGCACTTGCATGTAATTACTCGAAGTTCCACTCATCTGCACAACTATCTTCAACATTTTGCATATTATCAAAGGCTGTAGGGGAAGAGGAAAGGGGGGAGGGATAAAATAACTTCGGAAACTAGAGGAAACAGCTCACTTAAAAATTCTGAAAAGTGTTGAATATTAAACCCTGGTTTTAGATCAGTTGTGTTTACACTGATATTTAATGCAGTCAGTCGTGAAAGTCGAGAACTTCGGTGAAGTTGTGGAACTGATCAGGGTCCAGTTTTGAGTGTTGAATCAGCATCTGAGACAGTCAGTTTTGCTATGGCTCAAACTGAGAGGAAGGAAGAGGATGAAGACGAGAAGAAGCTGAAAGTATAGATGCACGATAATATCAGAATTATATCAGAATTGGCCCATAACTGTGTTTTTTAAAAAAGTCATCAAGCATCAGACCAATGCCTAGATTTGCCCGATATTTTCATCTGATATTTTATGGCACATCTACCATACGGTTGTGCCAGGCATGTCCAAAGTCAGAGGTCGGATTATATACTTTCCGTTGTAAAATGTATGGCGTTATTTTGTGCCAAAATTCTGAGCACATAGTGGAACGTTCACAAGCAAAATCTTGTCTTTACGTGCTCGACTCCACCTGCACTGCAAGGCTGAAGTTGGCTACTTATTCGCCAGATTCTTGTTCACAATTTCGGTTCCACCTTAAACTTTGGCGGGTGAAATTTCTCGTCTTAACACGCTCAACTCTGCCTCCCTCATTTCATCACATTCACTTACCATGTTACAAACATATCCCAATATTATTACAGATGTGTTTATCTCCATCGGCAGTCATGAGCGTGAAAAATATCGATATCGGCATAGGTCTATAATTCCCATATCAAGCATCCCTAGCGGAAAGTCTTTCATCAGGAGGAGCCTAAGTGAAAGTGAATGACTATTTATCATTGTGAACACGCACACAGTGCATCACACCGAAACGTGACCTCTGCATTCGACCCATCCGTGAAGGAGCAGTGGGCAGTTGACATAGGCAGCTCCTGTGAGCAGTGCTTGGGGACGGTACCTTGCTCATGACTACCTCAGTGGTAACTTCACCGGTCTGCGATTCAAAACGGCAATCTTCTGATCACGGGGCAAACGCCCTAACTGTTACGCTACCAACTATGTACCCAAGTCTGAGCCCAGATAAATCTAACAACAGTAAGTACCTGCTTAACCAACATTTTTAGAAAACAACTGCAGTAAAAGAAGCCATAAAATGATGTAAATACAGCGCGGTAAAGTCTAATTGTACTGCGTACTGCTCTAACACCAATTTTTGCTCATCACTAGTTTATGCCGTGCGAAGACAGAATGTAACGTAATGCAGTGTGGAAGGTAAAGAACTCAGCTCCTGCTCCAACTCAACCAGATCCAGCTCATAAAGGGTCTGATAACGAGCTGATAAGACAAGACGTATATGGGAGTGCTGCAGGGCAGCGGGTCTACGGGCCCACGGCTGCCACACACACACAAACACACACACACACACCCCTTACTGCCAACAGCTCAGATGTGGATTTAAATGGCATTAAAAAAGATTCTGATAAAAGATTATCCTGAGCTGGAAATATCTGCACGCTCACAGACAGCATCGCTAAAGATGTTTATACATGCGGCGCTTGAGCGAGCCGACCGACTCGCATCACACCGACACGGCAGCTCCGCTTAAATCGCTCAGAATTCAACATCCAATAAAGTCAGATATCTGGTTTAAAAGGCAAATAAAGCGGGTTACGAGGCTGGCGCTGGTCTGAGCTGACCCAGAGCGATGAGGATGACGAGCGGCAATCAGGGAAAACCGATACTCCAGCGTCTTTAACTTTTTTACAAGACAAACAAGCCGTCATGTTTTTTTGTGATTATAACGAGGTCGGATATTGCACGCTTGTGTAAATGCTACTTTGACTGTGATCAGGTGATGTTAATTAAAGTTGGAGGTGGTCGGGGGTCAGGCTAAGTGGAAATGTGTTTGCATGCAGCAGCTGTGTAACTACGGCAGTTGGCGGCGTAACGGTAGGGTGTTCGCCCCCATGATCAAAAGGTCGCAGGTTTGAATCCAGGGCCGGTAAAATTACCACCAAGGTACTCATGAGCAAGGTACCGTCACCAAGCACTACTCCCCAGGTGCTGCCCTTGTTAGCTGCCCACTGCTCCTTCATGGGTGGGTCAAATGCAGAGGTCACTTTTCAATGTGGTGCACCATGTGCTGTGCTGTGGTGTGTTCACAATGACGATTAATCACTCACTTTCAGAAAGCAGAAGTGACAGTTACCAACCAGAATATTCTTATCTTTTACAGGATTTTTGATATCACTTGTAATTACCAGTCCAATCCAATCAATCCATTTCCTGTTGAGTCACGATGGGGCAGTTGGTGGCGTAACAGTTATGGTGTTCGCCCCGTGAACAGAAGGTTGCCCGTTCGAATGCCAGACCGGTGAAGTTACCATTGAGGTACTCATGAGCAAGATACCGTCTCCAAGCACTGCTCCCCAGGCTCTGCCCATGTCAGCTGCAATTATCTGATTCCGATATCATCGTGAAACCCTAATAAATATAGGAGTAAAGATACAGTAGTGTGCAAAAGTCTTGAGGAACCGCTCACTTCTTTATATTTTGTTCATCGGCAGCAATTTTTGGAAACTGCCACTTCTTCTTTTGTCTTCCACATTTGTCTTCCAGTTTCATCAATTTTTCCATGGACACACTGCAGAGACGTGTCAAGTGTTTGACTGGGAATCGTCTTAGTGGTGCAAAAATACTATTTTATGGCTGTCAAAGTATCTTAAATTTGGCATATTGAGTAGATTAAACTAAAGGACCGGGAACAAATGATGCCTTAAGTTAGATGGCTTTGTTATGCTTGAATGATTCATACGTAGGTCACTGTGTGGCTTAGCAGACTGACAACGAGAGCCAAAATATATTAAGTCTTTTAGGACGTCTGGAGAGGTGATCCTAAAGGACGTCTGGAACTTTGGAAGCAAAATCTGAAGAAATGTGGCGTCATGGTTTAGCACAGTAATGTATAGGACTTTGAGACATGTTATTCTGCACAGTCACACCTCAGCAGCATTGTGAATTTAATTGAGTGATTATTTGACATTGTGAACACACCACATCACAGCACACAGTGCACCACATCAGTAATGGGGAAGAGAGCAGTGCTTGCAGACATTAGCTTGCTCATGAGTACCTCAGTACCACCTTTAACCGAGCCGGTCCGGATATCCTCAAATCAAGTTGCCAACTCCCTTACGTTATGCTTTACCCTGATTGTGTTCTGTCCTGCACTGTTTTAGATTGTTTTTGTAAACGTCTTTAAAAATCTTGTGGAGACGCTGCTGTGTGGCTCAAATGGTCCCAGAACCCCTATGGGAGTCACTCTAAGTTTCTCAACCCAGCCTGCAGGTAACGTTGTGTTTCTCTAATCCGGTCCGCAGGGAGAGCTGAGCGTCTACACTTTCACTCGTCTCAACATCTTTCTCTAACATCAGGGTTTGACCTTTTAAAGCCTTTTAAAACTTTCAGCTAAAATCAGAATATTCACAATGACAGTAACTGTGGCTTTTACAGTAGTTCCCTTTGCTGAAATGGATCAGATCTCTGTCAGAAGTGATTTCAGTTGCTAGCTTTTGAACTGAATGAAAGTGAGTACAAGTGAGTGATTATTTGTCATTGTGAACACACCACAGCGCAGCACACAGTGCACCCCAACCCATTTGATCCATCTGAAAAGGAGCAGTCGGCAGCTTTTTTTGGCAGCGCCCGGAGAGCAGTGCTTGGGGACGGTACCTTGCTCACGACTTCCTCAATGGTATCTTTACCGGTCCAGAATTCGTATCAACGATCTTCTGATCACGGGGCGAACTCCCTAATCGTTACACTACCAACTGTCCTAGTCTGATCTCAGCTTGCAGCTTTACCCCTTTTATACAGATTAAGAAAACTGAATTTTTTGCGAAATGTTCCAAAATCAGTGGAAGAACTGAACTTCATAAGTTAAGCTTCTAAATTAAAGAACCTTTTATTTTTCAAGAAACTCCTTCTGATTCCGCAGATAAAGAGGGAAAGCAGTTGCCGAAGTTCAGTGCGCAGATGAAAAGAGTGAATAAAAGTGTTTACCTGTTCAGCTCTCTCTCCCCCTTGTTTTCTCTGTTGCTTTTCTGAGAAAATAATAAAAGCCTCCTCCACAACACTGATGAGAACAGCTCCTATACTCTGCTGTGCGTGTGTGTGTGTGTAACTTCCTTCAATGTGGGGATTCTAATATAAAGTTCATATGAATGTGTGCCCAGCAGACATGCAGTGTTTTTTAGTGCTGATTTAGTGCAGTCTAGTGTTGATAAACTAGAGAAAGAGAATGTGTGTGTGTGTGTGTGCAGATCAGTCTCTGTGGATGGCTTAAACTGTTGCACTCTTCTTAGGGTGTATTCACACCAGGAGTTAGTTACTTAGTTTCACACAAGTCTGTTAGTTCACTTGCTTTGGTCCGGACCAAAAACAATGTAAATTTTTCTTTGGTGCAGTTCACTTTCACATTGTAGGCCTTGCAAGAGGAACTTGCAGAATTTGTAAACAAAACCACATGGAGATTCTCGTGCTGTTCTCCTTGTCCTTTTTGTGATATGGTTTATACAGTCACATACGTTTGCAGAAACGTTGGTGATCAAGAGCGTTTGATGCAGCGTCAGTTTTACAATATGATGCTAGTAATTTAGCATCGGTGAAGACCTCAGAGCTCCACGTAATAGTGATGGGAACTCCGGGTCTTTTCAAAGCTTCGGCTCTTTTGGATCGGCTCCCGTTAAAGAGCCGGCTCTTACAGCTCCCGAATGGCTCTTCGTTTAGTATCACTTGGATGCTTATATTTTAGCCTAATTAAGCAATTATGAATGGTTTGTGTTTAAGCAATTTCTTATTCACTGTTTTCAGACATTACGTATTTTTATGCATTTTTTCATTACAAAAAAAACACAGTTACAATTGTTTAACATTTTAATAAAAGCTTTAAATGAACAACTTAACACAAAACCACAGCAAACAAATTAAATAAAGGCCAAACTCAACAACAACACAACACTATGACTCTTTGAATAAAAGTTTTTAGGCCAGGTTGGCATTCAGAAATGCCAGATGCTTTAGCCTAGATGGGCTGATGCGATTTCTCCTCTCGGTGATTATTTGTCCTGTTTTTGAGAAGACTCTTTCTGAGGGGACCGATGTAGCGACAATGCAAAGTCTTCCTACCATTACCTTAACCAGGCGTGGGTAGACTGCAGCCTTGGCCTCCCACCGATGTGTCGTTCGTGTACGAGCCGGCATTATGAGCCAATGTTCTGTGTGCCCATATAAATAAAGTCCCGCCCTTGCCGAATGGATTTTCAGCAGAGCTGAGCAAGAGCGGCTGAAGCTTCGGCTCCTCTCGTTCGCTTCAAAGCATCGGCTCTTAGAGCCGGCTCGTTCGCGAACGACACATCACTACCACGTAAACCCACGGCTCATTTCTAGCACTGGCTATACACGTCTGTGTATGTTGTGTAGTTATCCAAACAATCATTTCCTGTAATGCGAGACAACGATGGGAGCCCGTTAAATCTAAAAAGGCATGCTTTTTGCAACTGGGTCGGATCGAGGTCGGGCTACATCGGGCTGAATCGAACTGAGACCACCTCTTCAGCTGGGTCTCGGTTCACTTGTTTGGTCCGCTTGTTTTTGGTTCGGATGCTTATATTCACACCTGCCCAAAGCGTCCGAACCGAGGGAGGAACCGAGAGAGGTTTTTTTAAGTGAACTAAACAAGGGAGGTGTGAATACACCCTTAGTGTCAATTTACATCTCCTTGTCAAGAACACAGTCGTAAAGAGAAGGAGAACTAATTACACACACAAGCAGATACGTTGATCACCACTCACACAGTTGCCTCAGTTTAGCTCTGTTTGGGTGAAGTGTGTGTTTGTGCTTGTGTGTGTGTGTATGTGCATCTGTGTGCATGTACATTACGTGTGTCCGTGTCCGTGTCCGTGTGTGCTTGTGTGTGTATGAGTGTGTGTCTGTGTAACTTCTTTCCATGTGGTGCTTCTGAAATAAAGTTTATATTACTGTCTGCAGAGCGGTGTGTGTGTGTGTGTGTGTGTGCGTGTGTAAATATAGTATTTCTTGGTTCTCTGCTGTACAGCAGTAATTTAGTTCACTTCTCATTATATGGTCAGGGCTGAGAACTAGAACTATACCACAGCAGATTTACACACTCTCACGTTAACAGATTAGGCCCCGGGGCCTGGAGCCTGGAGCCTGAGGGTGTTATATATTTTTACTGTATAATCACAGCACTGTAGAGGAAGTCCAGGGTAACGTCTGCTCCGTACCTCTCTTTGGTCTTCTGCCTTTAATTGCTGAACATTAATTGGCTGAACTTCAGTCTGTGACAAAGGGAAGCCGTTTCTCTTCCATTAGAATAGTTATTAATCGAATATAAATCTCTCCGTATGGCATTAACCCCGAGTGAGGGAGAAGAGAGATGAAGATGGTATGGGTAAAGAGCTGTTTACACAAAATTTCCCTGCTGTCACCAATCTGTCATTTAACATTTGTTTACTCATGTGTCTGCATCACAAGAAAAGACCCACTGCACTTAACATAGTTTTTATTATAATATTCATGTTAGTATTTTTAGTACAAATCTTTATATAGGAACATATATTTTTAAATATATTTTTACTATATATTTTATTTTTACTCTTTAGTTTTAGTTTTCTAAGTGTCTTTATCTTAAACTGCTGTAAACTTGTAATTTCTCAAAATTCTTTTTAAAATTGTAATATTTTGTATTGTTTAGTTATGACATCACTATTTCACCCCTTCAAAAATCACCTTGCTTTTTATCCATTTAACAGTATTTCAATTTCTTTTTAATTGTATTTTCTTTTACATATTTAGATCTCTTATTTGCTTATTTTATTTACCTCTTTTTATTTGTTTACTTGTTGTTTTCATGTTTTCCAGCTGCTTCCACTTTTTATTTTTGACTTAATATAAAGCACTCTGGGCTGCATTTCTTTGCATGACAGGTGCTGTATAAATATTATTATTATTATTATTATTATTATTATTTTCTCTGAGAAAACGCATTGTGCAGCTTAAATCGTAAAGCTGAAATTTTCAAGAAAGGTGTGAAACTCACCATAATTGTTGCTATAGTGAATTAAAATGCGTTTCGACCTCTATGGGTCACTAAGGAATGCTACAGAAACGTGCATATGGGACATGATTTCATTCTACCTCAGCTTCAAACATTATGGTCTGAATTACTAAGTTACTGACATTTATACCTGCCAAAAACTGCATGAGACGAGGGGACAAGATAAGCTCAAGGACTTGATAAAAGTGATCTTGCCAAAAAGTGAGCCTGCATCAAGGTATGGCAACTACTATAACGTGTTTATCACAGCTTAAAAATGGTCTACAACCTAATTAACAACCTGATTATAAATAATTTATAACCCTTTATAAGAGGAGTCGTTGTAAAGTGGAAATGTTGAATATATGTCTTTCAGATGCAGCTTCTGTCAACATTTATAACCTCTTTATAACCTCCGGCTCATTAAGGACCTTGTTCCTGTTCCTGAAGAGGGGAAGGGTAAAATTACCTTCACCTCTCATCTTCAGAGGGTCAGACTTAACCTCTTCACCCTTCACCACAGACACATGGCTCTGCTTTAAAGATCTAAGCGCATTTAGGGCCTGTGCAAATCAATTTTTACTAGTTTAAGGGCATAAAAAGTGTCTTTGCAGCATGTGCATGGTCTAAAAGCCCTGCACTCAAAGTTTGAAGCACTGGGGCAGTGATAAGGAGCTCCCAAGCCCGCTTCAAAGATTTCCCTGAGATGTTTAGAGGGAGCTTTAAAAAACTGGGACTTGGGAAGTCATAATGCACACCATAAAACTCTCCCAGAAACCACTGTGTAACTTCAACCCTGGTTGTGCTGCTTCTCTCTGTTAAAACATGAGTGGGTTTGGGGGCGCAAGATGCAATAAATAAAAATGAATTGAATAGAATGTAATAAACCAACCAGAGTGTTATTTCCCAATCTCTTTGAAATACAAATACACTGATTTTTGTCAAACTTTTTAAAATTTACAAGAAGTCTGATGTGGATGTGTGTAAATGTTTGCTCTGTTCTGGCTTCTCTGTGAAATCTTCTGAAGCATTAAGAGAGTGATGGAATTAATAATGACAATAATAGTTTTAAATGTTAAATATAACTCTGATGAGTATTCTTGCGATTTGAACAGATGATGAGACGTGTGTGTGTGTGTGTGTACTAAATGTGAAGAAGAAAGACCTTTTGCTCCAGGTGAAGGGTCAAGCATGGCTAAGCACCAAACTGGCATGTTGTAAAACAACAGACATAACGGGTCTAATAAAGTCATTAGGAATTTTTGGGATGTTTGGTTAAGGAACCGTTTAACCCCAAAACAACCTGGGCACATGCTGTGTGTAACTTTTATGAGTTGAAACTGTGCTCTGAGACATAAAGGTGTGTATGTGTCACTCTCAAAGTCCAGAATGTATTAAATGATTGGGGTGGTGTAGTGGTTAGGATACTCGCCCCCCAGAGGGTGTGGGTTCAAATCAATACCGTCAACCACAAGTTAACTCCAAGTTGCTTGCAGGGAGACTGTCCCCGAAATTAGGAAAAATGAAAGTTGCTCTGGTCTAGAAATCTGTACTTTACTTACATGTTCAGTCTTTATTTAAGCGTTTTCCAGACAATATTTTGCTTTTGAGTTAATGACATGCATATTGTTGTCCGTTGGTATGACCAGGTAAAATGTTCATTTAAACCAAGAAATGGCAAATGGTCGATAATTATGTAGTGAATAGCTGTTCTACTCAATGCATACATTTGTATATTATTATAATTATTTTTGTCACACACGCTCCGATCACGTGACCGGCATGAGGACCCGGAAGTAGTCGGCACGGTCGGAAGTATAAATAGAGGCCTTTTCTCGCGGCTCACCGCTCAGTCATTGAGTCAACCTGGCCCAATTCCGATTCACTTCGGCATCAACTGTGAGTGCTCCAGTTATTTGGTTTATCTCTACGACTGAATGTGTCTCCCTAGAACATGGGTTCCGGTGGGAAACTTTACTCTACACATCCTAACCAGATCACTGACAGAATGCTAGCCGTTAGCCGTTAGCCCGTGTAGCGTGGATGGTTAACCCAAACGTGGAGTAGAACGCGAAGAAGTAGGCAAATCACGCGAGTTGATCTAAGAACTCTCTAACACGACAGAGTGAAGATTTAATGTAAAATTGAGTGCTAAAAATTGCTCAGGTTAACTGCTACCCGCCATAAATGTAAATGAGAAAAAGCTGGACAACTGCTTACCTTTTTTTGAATTTTTAAGCAAGTCACTGTCAATTTTCTCTTCGCATTCTTTCAAATAAACCCGTCCTTCACAGACAAACAGATCTGAAAACAGCTTTTGGTATTACAGGCAGAACGAGGAGAGAGATGATCAATTTACTGACAAGATTGTCATGTCATCTTGGAAACTGAATCCCTGCAAACAACCCTCGTGTTGCATGTTTGTGTGTCTGGTGTGGGTGTTTTACTGTCACACACGCATGATGGAAAATGACGTGGAAAGAAAAGGTTTGGACAAGAAAACAACATTTCCGCGCATAGCGACACAGTGTTTACCTGACATGAGTCACGCAATGTTAAACACACAGTCATCTCATCTCATCTCATCAGGTAACCATGAGCAAACCCAAAATTAAGCCAAAAAAATAAATAAAACTAGGCACTGCTATTCAACTCTGATCTGAATTCAGACCCAAATTTAAGCATCATCTAAGCAGAGTTGGGAAGTGGCCAAGTACGAATATTTTGTTACTGTGTTTAAATACATTTTTCCAATATCTGTGCTACATCTTTACTTAAGTGTTTTCGGACAATGTTCTGCTTTGGGTCAATGAAATGACATGCATATATTTGGGAGGTGGTGCGTCCAGGTAAAGTGTTCATTTAAACCAATAAATAATAATCAAATCCTAATTCTAACCCTGAAAGTGACCATGAACTAGTCCTAATTCTAACCCTAAAACTGACCATAGTCTAATCATAGCTCTAACCCCTTACCCTGACATGATATAATCCTAATCCTAACCCTGAACCACATCATAATCTAATCCTAATCCTTACCATAAACCTCAAATATTCTAATCTTAATCCCTTAATTAAGCTTTATTTGGCATTGAGCATTTTTAACATCAATGTCCGTACTTTCTTTTCCATTTTCAACAGGTTCATTAGGGGAATTCATTAGTAGATATGTTGACGATTGGACAGAATGATTCTTGGCGAATATGCTGAAAAGATTGGCTGCTACTGCATCCAGTGTAAACATTTCGGTTGGTTCACTGTGTGAGGTTCAGGTGGATGGGTTTCACAGTACTTTCATACACTTGGTAGATTTCAGAGCCAATACTTTCTTACTTTCACTTGAGTAAACAAGTAGAATCAGCACATCTGCTTTTACTAGATCAGTTTTCATACTGCGCTTCTATTTGAGTACAGTAAGTATGTACTTTCTCCCACCTCTGCATCTAGGTAAGGTAATAGCTGCTTAGCTATCAAAAGACAATTCAAACTGTCCAATTCCTGAGAAAAGAAAAGCTAAAGATGAAACCACAGCATTTAAGATCAAAAGCAATGTGATCAGACTGAGACATTCTTACCTGTGTCAGGTCCGTCATTTTCGGGAAATCAGCACCGGAAAAAGAAAGAGAAAACGGAACATTAGGACATGTGATGATTAAAACACGCCTTGTCTAAAGTCTTTCCTTTATAATCCTGCTTGTCCCCATCAGCCTTCACTCACTCTGACACTGCTCAGACACCTCCTTTAATGCTGAAACGATCAGCCACAGCTCTGCCAGCTCCAGTGGATCTATAGTCACCTTCACCGTGCCAGAAAACGGAGAGAAAAACTCCCGGTTGTTATTCGTGCCGGGTAACGGGTGCTCCAACTCGTCTGCTTTATTACAACTCCATTAATTACTCAACTGGACATTTCACTTCGTTAATTAAGGCTTCAGAACATCAGTCTGCATCACGGTGCTGCTGTAATTACTGCTGAGCTACAGTGAAAAGATCAATAGAATTCGCATGCCTCTGTAGCCTTCTCTCTGTTTGCTCTCCCTCTCATTTAGTTTCTCTCTCTCTCTGACTTTTGGCCCCACACAGGACACACTTATCCTTTCTGTCGCAGCCATATGATTTGCTCTGTACAAATCTGTGCCAGTCTCAGCTCTCTCTCTCTCTTTCTCTATCACACACACACACACACACACACACACACGCAGCTATGTGAAAAGTCACAACTCTCCTAACAGACCGAACAGACTTTCATTACATTCTGATATTCTATGTCTATTCAAAACTTCACCTTTATTTTAATGATAACAATTGTCTTAAAATAATCTGCCCATAATCTAACTCAGAACCTGACCGTAATCTAATTTTAACATTGAACACAATCATAATGTACTGTGATCCTAAGCCCAAACCTGACTGTAATCCATTTTAATTCCTTACATTTAACCTAAACCACACTTCTAATCTGTCATTATCTATTCGTATTTCTAAGTAACTCTCACCGTAATTTAATCCTAATCCTAACCTTTAACCTGACATAACCAGAACCTAACTTTGAAAGTGACCATAAACTAATCCTAATTCTGACCCATTCTGACCCAACCTCACATAATGGGTCAATTTTCCAAACTAACACTAAGCCTAGTCGTAGACTACATTTGACTTTAAGGGCTGTAATATTGCTCATGGATTAAGTCTAGTCCTGGACTAAAGTGTAGTACCAATGGAGATTTACCATTTAAACTCAAAGTTAGTCTAGGACTAGGTTTAAACCTAGTCTTGGACTAAAATGCAGGTACAACGGAGATTCACCACTGAAATTCAAAGATAATCTAGGTTTAGGCTTAATCATTGTCTGGGAAACTGTCCCATAGTGGTACAAGAAACCAGTCCAATATAATCCTAACCTAATCCTGAAACTGACCATAATATAATCCTAATTTTAACCTGTTAACCTGACATAAACTAATTCTAATCCTAAAATGAACCATAATATAATCCTAAATATAACCTGTTAACCTGACATAAAAAATCCTTATCCTAATCCTGAACCTTACCATAATCTAATCCTAATTCTAACCCGTTAAAACGACATAAAATAATCCTAAACCTGAAACAGATCATAATCTAATCCTAACCCTGAAACGGACCATAATCTAATCCTAATCCTGAGCCTGCTATAATCTAATCCAGCCCTGTCTAGCCCCGAACATGACCAGCATCTAACTCTATTCACAACGAAAACAAAGCGTCTAGAACTGTGTAAATGAAAACATAAAACACTGTGAAAGTGAGTCAAAAGTTTTGAGATTTTTTCCCAGGAAAATGTCTTATCTTTGAGGTCATTATCCTGCTGAGTAAAGAACGCCTCACTGATGAGTGTGTTTCCAGATGGGACAGCGTGTCTCTGCACATCGCTGTGGTAGTCTTTCTGCTGCAAAATTCCATTCGCTCTATACTGATTTGCAACTTTAGATTAATAAAGGACAGCCCAGAATCTGACCATGGATTTATCACACAGTCTGTTTACAGGACGTCAGTCATGCAGTGTTACATACTATTTCAACCTTGTTCCGTCAGGAACAAAAAATCTGTTCATCAATTTGTATTTGTTAAGTGAGTGATTATTTGTCATTGTGAACACAGCACAGCACACAGTGCACCACAACCAAATGTGACCTCTGCATTTGACCCATCTGTGAAGGAGCAGTGGGCAGCTGACATGGGCAGCACCCGAGCAGCAGTGCTTGGGAACAGTATTTTGCTCATTAGTACCTCAGTGGTACCTTTACTATAACTGGACTTGAACCGACAACCTTACGATCACAGCCAACTCTCTAATCATTACGCTAAATGAATGGAAGACAGAGAATAACACAGAGAGATGAACATGAACCCTCTCATAGCCCTCGGTAATCCAGGGCCTGTGTAAACTGTGGTCGTGCTGCCAAGCCCAACATGTTAATCCATCCTGTGATTACCCTGCTGGAGGAAGTACACCACACATGCTGCCAGTCATGTTATACACACACACACACACACACAGCCGACACCGACTCGAGCTGGCGGACTGGAAGGGCTGGAGCGGATCCTGCCGCGGAGGCCGTTTAACGTCGCAACGCTGGGCCATATTTATAGAGACATTACACAGGCTAATAACAGCCCTAAGAGCAAGAAGAAAGAGGCTGGATGGCTCCCCGGAGGAGTCTGCTTCACAATGTTTATTTCATCCTAAAAGGAAATGTTGAGAGAGGTCCAGGGTAATTAGAGGAGTGTAATGAGGGTCAGGGGACGAGCGGAGTGATAACACAGAGATGAGCTGCGCACACTCCCACCGAGGAGAGCAGGCCAGAGACGAGGTGTGAGAGACAGCCAGAACAGACAGAGTTCATGGGATCTAGCAAAGACTCTGTGCTGCATGTGTTTGCATGTGTGTCCATGAGATTAAAGAAATATGAGTCACCAAAACATTGCTTTTTAAGTCAGTAACGTGTGTGCGTGTGTCAGGATTACGGATTGAACGATTACTGGTCGTGGCTGATTGTTCATATTTCGTTCATATTTAGCATTATTGGTGCAATATCAGTACCGATAATGTTTGGCATAATCTGGAACAGATAATCGGCCCCATAGTTTAGTGCCAAAAATGTAGGATTAATAATAATAATAAGAAGAAGAAGAAGAAGAAGAAGAAGAAGAAGAAGATAAAGAATACTAAATAAGGAGGGTTTCATCTGATAAGGCCTTCAAAATTAATCTGGTCTCCAAAAAAGAAAAATCGCTATTTTTGTGATGTTTTTCAACATAATCAGCCCGTATCTAAATAAATAGAACGCAGACTTCCAACTCATTACGGCAGATCGGGTCAGTTTTTATTTGCAGCTTGACTTTTAATTTGGAATTGCTTTAGAGCTTCTCGACAAATGTCACAATGAAAATGTAGAACGGTTTTTGCAGTACCTTGTTATTGACCACGCTTTTTTATCCTGGTATGCGATTTGGGAATGCACGCCGAAAAACAAGCCATTGTGTAATACAAACCCTCATGGTCATACTCCAGCTGATCTTTGGTGAAGTACGAGTGTGAGAGTAATGCAGACACTTCAGACCACTGTGTGTAAATGTAATATTAAGTGTGTGTGTGTGTGTGTGTGTTTGAAGGTATTCTTAGTGTGAGTCTGGTCAGAGACCCCATTAAGACAATTACGGCTGCTCTCTGTGTTCCGTACCTCAGTGTGTGTATGTGTGTGTGTGTGTGTATGTGTGTGTGTGTGTTCGTAATGCGGCTGGAGTAATTATGAAATAGCTGCACTGCTTTTTTTGGGCTTGTGTCAATGAGGGCCATCGGCAGGACAAACACACTGCTGGGACGAGTCACACATCACTGTGGTGGGGAATCTGGGCCACATTTTTCCATTTGTGTAACGCTATTATATGCAGAACAAAGAGATTTTACTGTCACAATTACAAGCAAACAAGAGACAAAGGGAAAAACTGCAAACTGTCTCCAAACCCACAGTACAACTCAACATAGCCCAGCTCCATGTTCATTCATTCATTCATTGATCTTCTCACTGTACATATTGTATATAGTCTACATTTAATGTTTATATAAATTCCATTTCATTCATCTCCCGTATCTATCTCTGTACAGGTTTATATGTGTTTCTTATCTACACTACCAGTCAAAAGTTTGGACACACCTTCCCATTCAATGTTTTTTCTTTATTTTCATTACTATTTACATTGTAGATTCTCACTAAAGGCATCAAAACTACGAATGAACTGTGTAAGAGCTATCTGACCAAGAAGGAGAGTGATGGAGTGCTGCGCCAGATGGCCTGACCTCCACAGTCGCCTGACCAAACCCAATCGAGATGGTTTGGGATGAGATGGACCGCAGAGTGAAGGCAAAAGGGCCAACAAGGGCTCAGCATCTCTGGGAACTCCTTCAAGACTGTTGGAAAACCATTTCAGGTGACTACCTCATGAAGCTCATCGAGAGAATGCCAAGCGTGTGCAAAGCAGTGATCAAAGCAAAGGGTGGTTATTTTCAAGAATCTAAGATATAAAACATGTTTTGGGTTATTTCACACTTTTTGTTTACTACATAATTCCATGTGTGTTCATTCATAGTGCCTTCAGTGAGAATCTACAATGTCAATAGTCATGATAATAAATTGAATGGGAAGGTGTGTCCAAACTTTTGACTGGTAATGTATCTGACTCAGTGTAAATTTCTTCATACCGATGACTCTTTATGCTTTGCCTGTTTATTCTGTAGTTTTATTACTAATTGCTGGTTAATTTTTAATCGTATTGTTGTATTTTCCTTCAGTTTTTACTGCATACACTCAGGAGTGCAACAAGTAAGAACAAACATAAGATAAACGAGAAAAACTGCTGCGTCCAAGCACACAGCACAACTCCGAACAACACTTTTCCATATTGCAATGGAGGAAGGTATGAAGGAAGGGAAGGATGGAGGGTGTAATGAAGAGATGGATGGAGCGATGGACGGAGGAAGGTATAGAGGGAGTAATGGATGGAGGGATGGAAGGAGTGAGAGAAGGATAGAGGGATCGAGCAAGGGAAGGAGGGAAGGAGGGAGGTAGAGGGGAAGTGCTGGAGGGCTGAGGGAGCAACAGAGAGAAACAATGCAGGGGTGGGGGAAGCAAAGGAGGAAGGGATGGAGGGATGAAAGGAGCAAAGAAGGGAGGGATGGAGGGAGATGGATAGAAGGAAGGAGCAATGGAGGAAGGGATAAAGGGAGGGATGGAGGGAGTAATGCACAGAGGGATGGAGGAAGGGATAGAGGGAGTAATGGATGGAGGGATGGAGAGACTGAGGGATGGACAGAGGGAAGAAGCAGTGGAGGAAGGGATGAAGGAAGCGAGGGATGGAGGGAGAAATGCCCGGAGGGATGGAGGTTGGGATGGAGGCATAAAGGGAGCAGAGGAGGAATGAAGGGAGCAAAGGTGGGATTGAGGGAAGGACGGAGGGATGAACAGAGGAAACGAGGGATGGAGGGAAGGATGGAAGGATGACGAGGGGGGCCCTGCAGAAAAAAGTTGGCGAGCCAATGCTAAATGTGTGCGTGCATATGTGTGTGTGGTAATTAGATGAGAAGGTCAAATGAGTGTGTGTGTGTGTGTGTGTGTGAGCAGGTTATCGAGCTACATTTTAATCAGATGCATGTTGAGGTCTGAGACTCTGATAACCTCCCTCCCCTGCATCCTAACACACACACACACACACACACTCAGAGCGATGTTGAACAGAGCGTACACGCGTTTGACCAGGGGTCGTGACCTGGTTTAGGGAATTGCGTGCAGATCAGAGGAAGTCGTCTCCCTCGTTAGTGAGAGTCGTTCAAGTAATACTGAGAGAGGATTAATTAGCCTGAAGCGCTGAGGGTCACACACACTCTCCTGTCTGTCTGCTCGTTGAGAGGGCTTAGAGCGAGCGAACACACACACACAGATACAGATTATACAGATTGAGACAGCTTGTGAGCAGCAGACTGTGTGTGATTTCATTACTTTTCCCGCTCATACCACTGAGTCTTATAATAAACAAATACAGATGTCTTAATGAGCCAGTTTAAACACACACACACGCACACACAACATTCTACTTCCCCACACACACCATTTCCTTTACCATTTCGCTTCTATACACACACACAGCTTCAAGCCAATAAGAACACTGAGAATTAATGATCAGTCATCGCATGGCAGACAGAACACTAGGCTAAGTTATCGCAGGCTCATTGCATCACAGTGCGCTTTGACAGCTGCAATATGGAGTCGGAGGACAGAGTCCGTTTCCTTTGACATTATACTTCCCCACACGCGCAAACAACTTACACAAGAAGTGTTTTAGCCAATAAGGACACTGAGAATTATGCAGAGAAGCAGAAACCTGACCCTCGCATACCTCTCTCTCTCTTTCTCTCTCTCACACACACACACAAACACACACACCAGGCCGCCGCTCCAGCTCCAGTCCGTTTGACATATTAAACAATTATTGAATATGCCACCAAACAAAATGCGGAGACAAAGAGCCATGTGCAAATTCCTGAGGTTGCCCCTCTGAATTATTCACGCCATCATGAATTATTTATGCCGCCCATGCAAATGAGGGAATTAATAGAGAAATAAAGAAAGCGCGCCGTCGGCGTGCGGGAGCAGAGGGACGAGCCGACGGGAGGGACGAAGGGAGCGGCGGTCAGCTCCGACATGTCCAGCTATCATTCATCATTCTGTTACAGTCGATTAAAGGAGCACTCTTCAGCACTGCTAATGTGAGTAACAGGCACATTTAGAACAAATCACGTCAAAATTTTCAGTCTGTCAGAATGTCAGTCTTTAAAATTAAACAATTTTACGATTTGCTTTAGTGAGCAGTTGGTAGAATAATGAACGGTTAGGGAGCTGGCCCCATGAGCAGAAGGTCGCCGGTTCAAGTCCCGGGCCGGTAAAGGTAGCGCTGAGGTACTCATGAGCAAGGTACCATCCCAAAGCACTGCTCCCCAGGCGCTGTCAAAAAAGCTGCCCACTGCTCCTTCATGGATGGTTCGCTTAAATTCACATTTTATAGTAACAAACAACTACTGCAAAAACTGTATGAAAAATAATTCGAGTGGGCAGATGGTACTTAGTGCAGTCTCACTAAGATAGGATTAAAATGATCATTCATAATTAAGGACTTTTGAAAAATAAACGTCGGCTGTATAAAAACCATGGCTGAGGACGTTACATTGACACACACAATAAATCTGGAAAATAGTTTTATTCATTCATTCTTCATCTGAACAACTTAATCCCTATTGGAGTCGCGGGGACCGGAGGCTATCCCTGGATTATGGGCGAGAGGAGATGGGAACCAACCCTGGGCGGGCGTCAACACAGCATGGGGGACACACACACTCACACAAACACACTCATGTTCACACCTTATGGGGTCAATTTAGCGTAACCAATCAATCTATAGCACCTACAGCACATGTGCTTGGACTGTGGGAGGAAACCGGTGAAAACCCACGTGAACGTATGCAGACCACACACAGAAAGGCCGCACAGCCGACCTGGGAATCGAAACTCAGGACCTTCTTGCTGTGAGGGAACAGCACGGACCTTCGCACCACCGTGCCACCAGGACATTCACTGTTTTAATGCAAATTAATCCTATAACCAAGTTTGGAACAAACTTCTAATGGTACGTGACTGAATGCTTTTCTTTCTTCCAGGACCTCACATTCATTTGTTTTATCCAGGTAAAAAAAACAGGAATAATTCCTTAGATACACCCACTAATTTCTGTGAAATGAAGGTCACCGGTTCAAATCCTTGACCAATAAAGTCAAGGTAGCGTCCCCAAGCACTGCTCCCCGGGTGCTGTCCATGTCAGTTTCATGGATGGGTCAAATGCAGAGGTCACATTTCATTGTGGTGCACTGTTTGCTGTGCTGTGGTGTGATCACAATGACTAATAATCAGTCGATTTCACTTAAATTAATTTATAGCCTAAACGATGAAAACATGATCATTAATTTGTTAGTAGCCAGAATTTGTGTTTAGTTATCAGCTATTGTATCAGCTAGTCAACTTTCTTAGAGGTATAAAAATTGGCTAAACATTGGCTAAAAGACCAAAAAATTACGAAGACTATGATGCACTTTGTTTGTCCACTAGGTTTCCCTCTAGAGGACGAACTACATAATGACATCACTCCTAACATGGGTAATATAATGAGCAATACATCTTCAGTCTCTGTTTATAGTTAGATTACTGTTATATTCCTTTATCTTCCTTTATCTTGTTTTTGCAAGTTTGGCAAAATTTGCAATGTGGCTCATTGTCCAACAAATATCGGATTTATCTCTTGGTCTCTATTCACAAATCAGACAATCGCTGGATTCTTGCACGCTGGCTTCATCCCGTCATTCTCCCACAGCGAGCTCTGTGCCGAGATTGAAGTCTTCATCACGTTTGAAACACATCATTCCGATTGATACGTTTGTGTGCTCCGGCCCGGGACTCAAACCCACTCTGGCTGCTGTTTCATTTTTCTGTCTTTTTCAGCCATTCAAAGCCTGGTGTTTTTCCAGAGGGACTGGTTACTGCAGAGCAATGGATCTTACAGACACGTTACCTGATGAAAGACTCCTCTTTTTCTGTCCTGCTGGAGCTGAAATGTGTTGTTTACACCGAGAGGCAGAACACAACGCAGCACAGCACAAGTATCCGGAAAGAACCACACACCTGCACCTCGGCACCCTCGTGACGGTGTTTGCTGCACAAACTGCATCGTCACGTAATCGCCACGACCGAATCAGCATTTTTACACACGTAGAGCTACACTGCAAACTTGCAAGTTTTTCTATTTAAGAGGTGTGACGCTGCATTCAATGGCAACTGGAAATTCAAAATTTATTATGTCCATAAAGAAAATGCAACCTGATGTTGTAATTTTGTAATTTATTTTGTAGTCGCAATGTGAAGTTACTATCAAATGGTGACCCAATTTGGCATTTTTAACTTCTTAAAAACTTGCAACCTCTTCACAATATGTGACGTGCATATTAGCCAGGTCTAAAGCTCTTAGGACCTGTCGACAAGTATGCAGATATTTTTATAAACATATTTTTTAACAGACCCAGACGAAAGCTGCTCGTCTTTGCTTCTCTGTTCAGCGAAGTTAACATTCCTGATGTCGGCAGGATCCAGAGAAGGCAGGAAAGTAAAGAAAGTGAGCCAGATAACAGGTCCTGATAATTGTTCTTCAAATAATGAATTACTTGATGAAGCCTATGCAGGAGCGATAAAGAAAAATTCGGCGCTCATGTAGCGTGTAGCTCATAACCCTAACCACACCCCTGGGGCTAAGCCCACCTATCTTTCAATCATAATGACGATCGCTTTAAGAAAACAGCATTTTACTTGTTTACACGTATCCACGGAATCCAGCGTTTTGAAAAATCTTCACTTTGGAGTGGGTTTTAAAAAATATGCGTTTGAGGTGGCGGAGACTCCGTTAACGTGTAAACGAAAGGCCCAAACGTATAAAAAAAAATCTGTTTAGAAAAATATCTGGATACGTGTAAACAGGCCCTTAGTTTAAAAATATTAGCCCTGGTCCAGTCTGGTTTGTGCCCCCTAGAGCTGAGAAAAGCACTCAGAGCGTTGCTAATACGGCAGGAATATGATGTGATTTCAGCCCTCGAACAGGGAGGTCCTGGAGATTTTCGTCAGGACACAGTACATTAAATTTGATGTTATTACTGGTAAGACCATCCGCAGAGCAGGCAGAGCTTCAAAGGTGCACTCTCAGTCTCTGAACAAGTCTGTACTGGATCAGTGTGACTGCTGATCGACAGACAGACGAGTTGGAGGTTAAAGGAGATATAAAAAATAACTCAAAGACAATGTGATGTGAGACAGCAAATGTGAGGCAGACACACGGGTCGACGTATGGGAAAAATCTGTCAGCTAGATCAAGGCTTATAACGTCCTCTCTCATAAGTGCAACGTGTGTGCGTGCTCGTTGGTGTGTGCACATACACATGAGCAAGTGTGTATGTGTGTGTGTGAGAGAGAAAGAGTGAGCCACATACTCCAGACACGCTGGCATCGGCGGGCTTAGCGGAGGGGTTGAATGGTATCAGAGTGCATGATAACCATAAAGAGAACACAGGAAACAGGTGCAGAAATAAAAGGAGACAAAAGGACAGACAGCTGTGTTGTGTGTGTGTTGTGTGTGTGTGTGTGCGTGTGTGTGTGTGAGAGGGTGTGTGTGTTTTCCAAAGTAACTTTAAAGTGAATGAAAAGCTTGGAGATGAAATTAGAGACGCATAGATAAAAAGGGGGTGTGGGAAAATAATGGGGTAGTTGGCAGCATAGTTTGCTAGTCTCCAACCTCCGCTGCTCAAAACAAGAGGAAGACCTGCATCAGTGGTGGAACCAAGTTCCTGTTGCTATCCGAACTGAGACAGTTGGTAACGTAACGTTTAGGGAGTTGGCCCCATGATGAGAGGGTCGCTAGTTCATGTCCTGGACCAGTAAAGGACCCACAGAGGTTCTCATGAGCAAGGGACCATCCCCAACATTTGGGAGCTGTTGGTAGTGTAACAGTAAGGTGTTCGCCCTCTGATCAGAAGGTTGCAGGTTCCAATCCAGCGCTGGTAAAGTTACCACTGAGGTACTCATGAGCAAGGTACCGTCCCCAAGCAGTGCTCCCCGGGGTGCTCACCCACTACTCCTTCATGGAGTCAAATGCAGAGATCACATCTCGTTGTGCTGCTCCATGTGCTGTGCTGTATTCAATGATGCTCACCCACTTTAATTCTCTTTAACTGCTGAGTCCCTTTATGTCTTCCACTGTTCTCTGAAGTAAAGGTCATCTGATTATCAGTCAGGGAGATTATCGGGGGCCGATATTAGGCATTTTGACAGTTATCTGTATCTGTGTGTAATTTTGACCATCACCAATATGAAGTAATTACAAGGTGCGTAACTGTGGCTCCACTGCCGTCTCTTCTCTCTGTGCCATTTTCTCTCGACACCCTGAGCAGCCTGAGCAGCTTTGCTTTCTTCACCTCAACCTGCTGCTGTTTAATTTGGAAAACTAAAACGCTTAAGTTTCAAATTTAAGTTTCACAGTTTTATAATGTTACTTAAATGTTTAATTAATATTATTTAAAGTTTAATTAAATTGTAAGAAGTATAAGCAATAAAGTTATTTAAATTTTGTGTTGGTGTTTGTAAAAACCTCATTTTTGACAGATTTTTTGCTTTGCATATTCTTTCGAAATATCAGTTATCAGTCACGTTAACTAGCAATAATCGACCCTGAAAAACCAATATCGGTCAACCTCTAATCTGAAGACCCACCTCTTCAAGGAGTTCCTAGAAGACTAACTTGTCTTCACACTTTTCGTTTACTTACCCATTAGAGGCACTTACCCGCTAGTTTTCATACATTCTATGCATTGACTTCTGACTTTTTCTTTGTGTTGGTTATGGTGTATAACTTTGTAACTTGGTTTAACGTCAGCTGTATGTGAATGAGTGATTATTTCTCATTGTGAACACAGCACAGCACACAGTGCACGACAACGAAATGTGATTTCTGCATTTGACCCATCCATGAAGCAACAGTGGGCAGCTAACATGCAGTGTTTGGGGACGATACCTTGCTCATGAGTACTTCAGTGGTACCTTTTCCAGTCCGGGACTTGAACCGGCGACCTTCCGATCAACCGTTACGCTAACAGAGTTGGTAAACAAGGCTTTTGATTTAAGCCTAGCTTTTAGGACTACAAAGTACTGACGTACCTCACTCTGGATGAGAGCGTCTGCAAAATGCTGTAAGTGTAAATGCATACGTGTGACATCTGACCTGTTATGATGTAACAGAGAATCTACTGGGACAAGCACAGATCACAAGACGGTGCCACCTCTTGGAAACTCCAACACCTCTGACATCAGCAAGCAAGAAAGTTAAATTAGTTGGTCTTCCATCCAAATACGGACCGGGAACTAACCTGCTTAGTTTGAGGTGGATTCCTGAGCATGAACTAGAGGTGAAACGGCAATGATTGTTCCCAAATAACATTAACCAACTCAGGACTCTCAAAAGTAGTGCCACTGGTCCTCTCCATGTGTGCAGTCAGCTTAATGAACGTGTTACTGATCTGCCATAAAGCTGTGTGTGTGTGTGTGTGTGTGTGTGTAAGAATGTCTTCCTCTCTCAGATCCAACCTCCTCCTCATGCCTCTTTAATCTCTTGCCAAGATGATCTAATGAGGTTACTGTCTGCCAGGACAACACACACACACACACACACACAGATGCTGCCACTCACCCCATAAGTAAACACAAATATCACTGGAATGTGCTCACACACACACACACACACACACATCAAAGGACATTACCGTTGCTTATAAAAGCCAATATTATAATCACCATACACATATGGCAAGACAGATTTGCTCTCTCTCTCTCTCCCTCTCTTTCTCTCTCTCCTTTTCACCTCCATTTCCTCGAATGCATCATCAATCCCACACTCATCACTTCTTCCTTCATCCATCCCTTCGGTGTCCAAACTCTGCTTGGGTCAATGCATAACATTTCATTTCACTTCAGTAGGGGTTTAACCAGCTTTCAAGTTCAATAGTAGCCTTGGTCGTGGCGAGACAGTCTACTTGCCCTCTTCATCTACCCCTTAAAGAGCTTTTTTTTTTTTTATTTCTGCATTGTTAAATCCAAACATGTTTAATGTTGATTAGTGTATGTTGTTTGCTTTGTTCAGCTCTTTTTGAGGGCTGCTTAGGCTTTGCATGTTCCACTTATTTGTCATGTAGTGTAAAACATGCATTGGTCCGGCCTCGGTCTAGAGTTGGCCTCGCCCTGACGTGGTCACGGTCTCTGCCCTTCAGAGTCTTGATCTTGTCTCGGTCTTGTCTTGCCCTGGTCTCGGTCTCATCTCGGTCTTGCCCCTCCCTGGTCTCAGTCTCTGCCCTTCAGAGTCTTGGTCTTGTCTCAGTCTCATCTCGGTCTCGCCCCACCCTGGTCTCGGTCTCTGCCCTTCAGAGTCTTGGTCTTGTCTCAGTCTCATCTCGGTCTCGCCCCACCCTGGGCTCGGTCTCTGCCCTTCAGAGTCTTGATCTTGTCTCGGTCTTGTCTTGCCCTGGTCTCGGTCTCATCTCGGTCTCGCCCCACCCTGGTCTCGGTCTCTGCCCTTTAGAGTCTTGATCTTGTCTCGGTCTCATCTCGGTCTTGCCCCACCCTGGTCTCGGTCTCTGCCCTTCAGAGTCTTGGTCTTGTCTCGGTCTTAACACATTCTGGTCTCGGTCAGGACTTGGTCTCGGTTTAGGTGGTCTTGACAACAACTCTAGTTGGTATCATAACGGTTAGAGAGTTGACCCTGTGATTGGAAGGTCACCGGTCTGGTACAAGATGCCTCTGAGGTACTCATGAGGTACCTCATGAGGTATTCTGCCCAAGTACTGTACCAAATGCTGCCAAAAAAGCTGTCCACTGCTCCTTCACAGATAGGTCAGATGCAGAGGTCACATTTAGCTGTGGTGCACTGCGGTGCTGACCCGTGCTGTGGTGTGTTGACAAAAAATAAGGGATGGCTCAAGACTTAGTACCTAAGACAGTACTGTTCATCACAGAAGAAAGGTCTTTTTTGCCAGGCATGCATCCCTACTGTGCAAAGTCAGCAGATGTCCCTAAAAATGCTCTGTTCCTTTTTATAATTAAGACAGCCTAATTAAGACATCGTGACTAATGAATCTAAATGTGCTATTATTAGGACCCTATTGTCAAAAAGAGAATCAACATAAATACACTGCAGTACACTTCTAAGCTTCTCCCTTTTCCTTATCTTAGTCCATTTTAAGAGAGAGACAGAGAGAGAGCAGACAGCAGTCGCTTCAGAACAGACGCCGAGCCACATTTTCATAAACATCAAAACGGCAGGGCCAATTAAGATACACAGAGCAACCAGAGTAAGCCAGGTTTTCAGTGCGATACACACACACACACACAACTCACTTTTAACGGAGAAGCACTAAGATGCTTATATTTAAATTGAATTACAATGATGAAGTCTGTCTCTCGTCTTCTTGCCATGCTTAGCAATAAAAGCCGTTACTTTAACACATAATCCTCTACGTTCATTACCCTTCTTGTGCACGTAAAACTATCGCATCATACCGGATTTTTCCCCCGTCTAATGCTCCTCTTTTTTTTTCTAACACAGGGCTTCGCGGTGAACGACTTCCCTTTTTTCTTTTTCCCCAGCGCCCCCGCTGGAAGCCCACGAGGCCTCCGAGGTCTGCCGTAATTGGCTGGAGTCGGGCCGAGTGGCGGCTGAGTCGAGCCTTCAAAGTCACACTGTGACCTCTGCTGCTCGGCCACTTCTGAAATTTCAATAAGAAAACTCTTTGAAACGCTTGGGGGAGATGACCTCGTCCACCTGAAGCGCTCCGCGTCGGGAGCAACGGCCCCCCTTCGGGCGACCGCAAAAGGCCCAGAGGAAAGGGGAAAGGGGGCGGGAGGAGGGAGAGGAAGATGGAGGGAGTTTAGAAAAAACAGAGGACGGAAATAGCCGAGGTCGGTCAGGTCACGCAGAAGAATTCCGCAGATGACAAACACATGCCAAATGAGACGATGGCAAATCGCTTAGCCGGGGGAAAAGCTTAACGGCGATGACGAGGCTCAAGCTGTGACGATCTGTGGTAGGAGCTAGGAATCGGTCACGATGCATGTTTTTACAACATCGGTCCTAACTAGGGCTGGGCGATAACGACCTCACATCGATATCTGATTAATTGGAGGATTTTCCTTGATTATTAGAAATGAACGTTTATTTTTGTTCTTGAAGTTTTGTCCAAACTAAATATAATGTAATGTAATTGTAACTGTAGTTCTCTCCACCTGACCACTGTTACAATATCTGTACATATTACTGAAACATTATTTGTACATATTACTGATGGTCATTTTCTCCACTTGACTTCTGTTCTGATATTTGCACATATTATGGAACTCCTCACATAGCTAGCTGAGACTCTATAAAGACTAGGGGTGTTGAGATTAATTGCATAATCAAAGCACTGCGATGCAGACGTGGCCGATGCTGCATCAATGCAGTGGCAGACCATAATCAATATAACAGAGGTTTTCCTCTGCGAATTGCGATCCAGTTTCACTACTGAAATCACTTTTTAAAAAGTATTCCTTTTTCATTTTTCAAACTATTTCCAGATGATTTTGGGCATCTTTATGACCAATGAATTTAATGCAAATATGTAAAAGGTAATACAAAAAATACTGCCCTGGGACAGAAGCAGTTGAAATGATGAATTATATCATAATGGCATTGCTTGGTGATTTTCTGGCTTTTCATATCATACTGCTGCAGATCTTATGCATATCCAATGCAAAAAGACAGGGACTATAGTTGTATACTGAACACGGCATGTAACTAAATTGCACAGTCTCTTTTGCTGCCTCTAGTTCAGAGTTTATCTTTTATAGTCTATATTTTACATATGCTTATTCTATTTGCCTTATTTCAATTCATTTCTATTTTACCTACCAGCTCCTCCAGGACTTTGAGGGCCTTTTTTGAGATTGTTGCAGCTTAAATGCCTGATTTTGTGGCAGCTTTTCTAAAAACAATTTGTGTTGAAAGTTGTTTTAAGTTAAAAGTTGGTGTTTTTAGGCGTTTCGTTGCAATAAAGTTTCGGGAGCAAGTCAAAGTTGCGATTCCCCCCATTATAATTATCTGTTAGCTATTAATTATAACGAAGGGAACCGAACCACTATGCGCCCTGCGGTGTGTTGGCGCCCGCCCAGGATTGGTCCCCGCCTCGCGCCTGTAGTCCTAGGATCGGCTCCGGTCCCCGCGATAGAGATTAAGATGTTCAGATAATGAGTGACTGACTGACAAAACCACCATTATTTGGTGTTAATCTTCAACCATTTCGTTATTTTTGAAGGTAAATCTGAGGCGTTTTTATCAAACGTTTCGAAAAACAACAAGGAACTGAGTTCACTGAGGTTTTGCTTAACGCTTTGCGGGAAATGGCAAAATTGCAGAAAAGTTTTTGCAAGGTTGCAATAAATTTGAGGGGACTGGCTGAAGTTGCGTTAATAGTTGCGATCACAGCAACTGGAATAATTGCCATGAGCAAGATTATGTCGAGTAGAGGCTCTGAATGAGGCTTTTGATGAACTGCCCAGCCCTAGTCCTGACTTTTCATTTTCTAACTACAATTAAAATGCGGTGAGATGTTTGCATTTCACTACTGGACTCACACTATTCTACACTTAACTCCATCACACATGAAGGCGACTGTCTGCTTTGAGTGGAAGTGGGATTCCTCTGATGTGGCGAACAAAGCCTGACGTATCTCATGTGAGTCATTAAAAAGTGGCATTTTTCTAATTGATTTTTATTTGTCCCAGATTCCTTTTTTTTATATTTCTCAGAGTCCTTTCATTATTTAACGAGGCTTTTTCTTCAACCTTCGGCTGGTGTTGAAATTAAGACGTCTCGGAGGAAAGCGGGCCAGAACAGTGTGGACATGAAACGATATTTTGCACCCTTATTGTTGCGTTGTGAAGCAGTTTAATTAAACCTACTGTGTTCGAAAAAACCATCAAAAAGATACATTTTTATGTCTCGCGCGGCTCGGAGTAATTTACTTTGTGTTATTAATAGATGCCTTGTCTAGGAATAAAAGAGGGGGAAAAGAAAGAGAAAATAAAAGATTTGAGACTGTGATTAAGGAGCCAAAGCCAGGCACCTCATTTAAGTTAAAAACAGAATATTTACATAAATATACATATTTTTCTTCAGGAACGTTAGTGATTTTTATGAAGATAAAGCCTGGAACCTGGAACGCTGGAACAAAGAGTTAACCCTTAGAGCCCTAAGAAAATTTGGGGCGTTTTTCAATACCATTGTTTTTAGGCTTATTCTAGTGCATGCGTGTGTGTGTGTGTGTGTGTGTGTATGTATGTGTGTGTGTGTGTGTGTGGATGTTAACCAGACATGCCTGGAGTGTTGCTGTGTTCAGGACGTCCTGCACTACTCAGATTTGTCAAAGTTTGATGACAATAATTGATCTGCGCCTGTAGATTTCTTTTTACTTTTTTTTCTTTTTGTAGTATGAAAGTGCTGAAACTGCTATAACTGATATAGAAATAGTAAGAACAGTGTCTGTTTTATTGACTTGCAGAGTTTTTATTTTGCAGAGACATTCTGTGGCTTAGTACTGTGAAGAAAAATAATGGCAAGTGCCAGGCGGAAACACGTCTTTGTCCATTTGGTATTCATATGGATACAGAATAAAATTATTTTTTCTCTATTGATTACTCTCTAACGGTATAAAAGGGGTTCCCCACCTTGCGCCTGTAGTTCCCGCAATTCCGGATGCCCCGCGACCCCAGGTGGGATTAAGCGTTTTGAATAATGAATGAATGAATGAATGAACGATTTAATGAATTATAAAATGGAAAAAAAAAAAATATTTTCCAATCAATTGAAAATGAAGAAATGCTACAGTTTTGGAATCATTTTGGCCCCTCTGAAAGAGAACTACGTTTTTGTGCATGATGGCATTTCATATAAGAGTTGCGAGCGCTAACAGGTGTTAAAGTGCCCCTATTATGCTTTTTCAAATATGATCTCTCATGCAGTGTGTCATGTAGCTGTATGTGAACATAAACTATCTGCAAAGTTGTGACGCCGACAGTGCACGATCAATGAAGTTTTTGTCTATCAAAAAAAAGAGTCGGCTCACATTCGCCTAAACGAGTCGTCAGCAATTCGAATCTTTTTCTGTTACGGCCACACGTCACAAAGTAACATATTTGAATAATGTCCGCCCACGTTCTACGTCGCGAACAACTTGCCCGCCCACACACACAAAGTAACATATTTGAATAATGTCCGCCCACGTTCTACATCGCGAACAACTTGCCCGCCCACAAACACTTACCACTGAGAAACGTCCTGCTCCAGTCGTGCTTGCGAAACAGTTTCTTGTCGATGTGCCACTTCAACCGTTTCATCGTCAGACTCCGACTCGAATTGATAAGGTAAAATCGAGGCCATCTTTTCTATGTATTGACAGGTCTCCAGAGCTATCGTTCAGTTATGGCAATGGGCTTTTCGTTTTCCGACACACGCTGTAGCGGTAGACCAATCATAAAGGACTGCGCCATCTGAGCAATCACAGCAGTGAGGGCTCACGGAAAGGAGGGGTTTGGACAGACTGATTCTTCCAACTGCTTCACACGAGTCGTTTACGAATCATTTAGAAATGGGGTAAAATTAAATCTATTTTTGGAGAAAACTAAAGTGTTTTTTTACCTTGCATACATGTAAACCTGTTTTAAGAGACTCATAAAACAATATTAGCAACCTTTAAAATGGCATAACAGGGGCACTTTAACATCACAAATAATGTAATTAATGCGTTTTTATGCAATTACTTTAGTTTTTGTGCACGGAATTGGTCAGTGTTTCACATATAGAGGAATGAATATAATGTACGGTGAGTGTCTGTTTTATTGGCTTGCAGAGTTGTTGTTATGTAGAGACATTCTGTGGCTTAGTACTATGAAGAAAAATAAGGTTAATTCCAAGTGGAAACACATCTTTATCCATTTGCTATCCATCAGAATATAGAATATGTCTCTATATTTATTTTTTCCTATTAATTACTCCCTAACATTATAAAATGAAAAAATAAAAAATTCTGATCAATTGAAAAAAAAGACATACTGAAGTTTTGGATAATTTTGGAATATAAAATAAGCTGCTTTTAACCTTTCCGGGAGTCGCATCATAATCATGCAATAACAAATAACACTGAAAATATCAGGTAAATGGCTGCATTGTGAAGAAGGCTGGTTATTGTTGTTATTTATTAGCTAAAATATGAGTTTTGTCTGTAATAAAAGGGAAGAATGTTGGAGTACCACATGAGCGCTCACACATACAGCATGTGTGTTTACATCGTGAAAATTATTGTTTTTTCATTTTTAACACATTTACTTCTGTTTTTGCGCACAGAATTACTCACAAATACTTTCACACACAGAGGGATCAATATAATGTCCGTCTTGTGATTCTGACGGTATGTGTGTGGTTTCTGTAAGTTTCTGAGTTATTTAAAAAACTAACAATAAACAACGCAAAATGTGTGTGTCAGTACGCGGTATGGCTGAAAACTGTATCACGATATCAGGGTTTCATATCAGTCGATATCGATAATTATTGATATTTTTTATGACCCATTTAAAATAAGGACCAGGAGAAAAATATATTACATTCTCTCAATTTGTTGTTGTGTTTAGTAATTTGTTGGCGTGGTTTGCACGTCAGGGCCACCGTAGTTAGCGTATCACTCCCTGCGTTGCTAGGTTACCAGAGAGCGAGTGCCTTTGTTAATGCAAACAAACTAGCTTCGCAACCTCTGTTTTCTTCCGACGAAGAATAAAAAATATCGACCGTTTTATCGAACACATTTTTTATTGATATCGATCACGTGTCTATCGCGATACATATCGTTATCGTTTTATCGCCCAGTCCTATGTGTCAGTTTTAAAAAAGCTACACCAGCCTTGAACCTAGACTTGGACCAAACTGCAATACCAATGGAAAATCTCCAATGAAACTCAAAGTTAATCTAGGCTTAATCAGAGTGTGGGAAACTGGCCAAAAAAGACTTTTTTTTCATCCCGACCAATTAAGGACACTAATTGTGTGCTGCATGACACTGGCAGGTTATACGTGCAAATCTGTGTAAAACAAGAATAACTTCATTTCCTACAGGACGATGCCAACCGTGAAACGAACCGTCTCCAGCCAAAACACAGAAAAAACATTCAATCAAGCCGCGTCCCACCTGCGCCCTGTTCGCTGGAGCGTCTCTGAGAGGCTCGATTCTTTTGAGAAATGATATTTTGGCCTGAAAACATTCTAGCAGAGTGGAGGAAACATCTGTGTCAAAGAGCGAGACCCCCGAACACGACAGGCCTCCGGGGTTCCATCTGGTTCCAGTCACAGAACGAATACAGGGGGAAAAAAAAAAAAACGAATGTGTGGGAACCCTGGGGAGGGTTGGTCCTTACAAGGCCAGGAGGTGAAAAACAGAGGCATGTCCTGACCTCCCACTGGGAATTTTTTTGCAGAGAAATGAGGTGGAGATGGCGAAGACGGAGATGTCCTGTGTGTCTGTTTTGAGTTAACTCCATCCCCAGCTGACACTGTGGGGGAGAAGCTACTTTTGAACGGAAGCTTTTCAAGCTACGTCTCTTTAGTAAAGACTGTGCTCATACAGACTCTTTGTGCTCTGACTTTTTAAAATAAAGATGTAATTTCGAGTGACCTGATTCATTCTTATTCTTTTGCTATAAAGCCATTTTTATTTTTGATTATTTGTGACCTGATCTGGCAAAATGAGTCACAGTGACCCAAAATTCAAAATTGAAGTTTTGATAAGATGTGGAAAGATGAAAAAATGAGCTTTATAATGAAAGTCAAAGTCATATCTTTAATGGTTGTCATGATACAGCTGTTTGAATTATGCTTCTCCCCCGCCAGTCTTTTTCCATCTAAAACACAGAGAAAATGTTAACGTTTAAAGTTTTTGCAAGTTTTTTGTTATCTTTAATAATTCTTAGCATCCAAAGAGACACCCAGTATTTTGCAACTAAATTTTACTAAAGTCATTTAGGTATTTAGAAAACACTATCAAATCAGACTGAAGCTTCAATTATTTCAAAATATTTCTTTAAATCCATATTTTGGCATTTCTGGGAGAGAACTACATTCCTCACAATCCCCTGGACGCTACTCGGAGCCACGTCACAATAATGAAATGGAGGCATGTCTGTAATAAACACAAATTATCACATAAAAGGCTGTAGTGTGAGTGGAACGCTGGTTATTTTAGTTATTTTTCAGTTAAAATATCAGCTTTGTCTGTAATAAAATGGAAGATTTGAGTGAGTGATGGCATTAATCCGCGAGTTGCAAGCGCTTTTGTTACATAACTACTTCTGTTTTTGTGCACAAAATAACTGACAAATAATTTCACGTACAGAGGAATCAATATAATATCTGTTAGGTCCAAAGTCTTGTGATTTTGTAAGTTAAAGGGATTCTAAGTTATATAAAAAAAACAAACAATGCAAAGATGTGTACATTTTGATGGGTTTCAACTTAAACATCAATTTAAGTACCTTTACACAATTATCTTGACTATTTGACTAATTTTTAAGACCTTTTCTTTCATAAAAGATCAAAAAAGTACAATCTATATTTTCAACGCTTTTTAGTTTTATCTGCCTGTATCTCAAAATTAGAATGTGCGACACATTTTGCCAGATCGGGCCACATTTATAGTCTTTAAAATATTTTTTACTGGTTTGAATTAGATCAAATCAAATAACTCCAGTTTCCCACTCTGATTAAGCCTCAGTCTAGATTAGCTTTGAGTTTCAATTGTGAATCTCCATTAGTATTGCAATTTCGTCCAAGACTACGCTTAATTATGGTTCAAGAATTAATTATGATGATGATGATGATGATGATGATGATGATGATAATGATGATTATTGTAAGCTGCTTATAAATAAAATTAACTAAACTACAGCCACGCTACTGTTTTAATATTGCAGTTAGCAACATTACAAGCCACAGAGAAAAAGTAGCTAACTACATCCAAGCTATTTCAAATCCACATATTGACTTGTGTCCATCTTCGCCAACTTGGATCCTATCCTCTGACTCCATTTCACAGCTGCCAAAAGTGTGCTGTGATGCAATGAGCGCAGTAGCCACTTCAGATGCCACTTCTGCCAATTTAACGCCAATTGCTGGTTGAAAATATCCATCTTTGTTAAGACTGAAAATATTTGTTTCTTTTTTTAACAAGTACAGTTAGTAGCACGGCTACTCAGAGTTAGCTACTCCCACAATGGTGCCAACCGGTAGCCGCAAAAAAAAGGGTGCCCAAAGAGGGGGGACGGACGGACGATTTCAGGCTGACAGAGCCGGAGACAGTGAACTGGGTGAGATTACAGGGTGGGCGACAGGCAGCCAGCTGAAAGGGTCTTTGTTGTGTGGGTTGTGAGATCACCGAGGCATTGTAACTCCATCCGAGCTGCCGTATATAGCAGCTCCACAGCTGCTGCTGGAAACTCGGCTGTTGATGGTGACGATCCAGCCTTTAGGACATGTAAGGGAAACTGTGAGGACAACGATTTCTTCACCTAAAATTCACTACACAAAACTCCTTGTATTAGTAGCTAACTATAAGTAGCAACGTTAGTAACTTTACATTTTCAGTAGTTTATTAGTACCAAAGCTACTTTTAAAGTGATTTTTAAAGCTTTTAATTTGCTGGAGAACATTTAACACACATAGTAATGAAAAACGGCAAAACACTACATTGTTACAAAAGGAGGAAAATTCTCTCTTTATAAAGACTTTTAACTAACTAGTGTTTCTCATTGGTGTTGAAATGGCAGAAGTGACACTCAATAGGTTATTGTGCCTGTTCGATGGATGCCTGTTGCATCACAGCACACCCTTGGCAGCTGAGAGACAAAGTCGGAGGATGGAGTCCACCTTGGTGGAAGCAAGAATCTGTGACGGTGAAATAGCTACGCTTTGTAGCTTGTGATGAAGCTAACTACTATATTAAAAGAGTAGCTTGGCTGTAGCTTAGCCACTTTTAACTTAATACTTTTATCAGTAGCTTATCAATAGCGAAGCTCATTTTAAAATATTGTAGCTTTAAAGATACCAAATTATGTTTTTACAAATAGCCATGTACTCGTGCAGAAACACTACACTGTAAAAAAAAATACAATTCCTGTCTTAACAGAGACAGTTATGACCCACTACCATTGGGGCAGTTGGTGGCGTAACGGTAGGGTGTTCGCCCCGAGATCAGAAGGTCGAAAGGTTCAAATCCAGCACTGGAAAAGTTACCACTGAGCTACTCATGAGCAAGGTATCGTCCCCAAACACTGTTCCCCGGGCGCTGCCCTTGTTAGCTGCCCACTGACCTTCACGGATGGGTCAATGCAGAGGTCAGATTTCATTGTGGTGCACTGTGTGATGTGCTGTGGCGTGTTCACAATGACATATAATCACTCAATTTCTTTGTTTCTGATTGGTCCTGATTTTGGCAGAAGTGGCATCTGATAGGCTAACACTGCTGATCACTCATTTCAATTTATCGTCAAATTTTAATAAAGCTTCTAGAATAAATGCAAAGCTGCCCCAATGGATTTCCAGCGCAATTTAACAGTAGCTAGTTCCAATTTACACTACCGCTCAACAGCAAGATAACATTCTCATAGAAATTAGCTTGGGCTAGTGCTAATTAGCATTTAGATTGGGGTGTTAGTCAAGTTATAAGATATAGGTATATAAAGCTTGAGGTTAGAGGTTCTATCCTGCCTCCATGGTCGAATCCCAGGAGAGCCTAAAAAAAACTGCTGGATACCCTTAGCAAAAAGTTGCTCTAGGAAAACTATCCCTGTTCCCATTAGAAAATGTTCCAATGAAATGGACCAAGAGGTTGTATGTTCGAGCCCAGATTCATTCACCTCCAGCACTATCACCACCACTGGGCCCCTGAGCAAGACCCTTAACACCAAGCTGCCCCATTGAGACTGTCACACCCTGAATGGCTATCTACAAAACGTCATAAATGTAAATAAATGTAACTTATTAGTTTGAACACACACGCACATCATATACATATATATATATATAGATAGATATATAGATAGATATATACATATATAGATAATATAGATATATAGATATATATATTAGGTGGACCTTTACTAAAAAAAAATCTAATTAATTAGAGGCTTTGTAATTAATTAATCTTGATTAATCGCATTTAATCGCACAAGAAAATTTGTGCCAAAGCGCAAATGTTTTTTAATTTAAAAGGCTTTTAGTGGGCAACAGAATCATATAATAGACATGGACACAAATATTGTAAACTCAAGCTCTTTTCATTTCTGAAAAAAAAAGCATTTAAACTGCATTTCAATTCAAAAGAGACAACTGCTTTACACCTTTGTTGGTACTCTAACTGGGATCATATACAATAGCTCCCACAGTTTCTGTGCTCGCTGCAAGATGTTAGATGGTACCGTAAGATTGAAGTGCTTCAATTCAATTCAATTCAATTCAAATTTATTTATATAGCGCTCAGCAGTCATTGTCTCAGCAGTCATTGTCTCAGCAGTCATTGTCACAAAGCACTTTACATATAACCGGCCTTCAGTGGTATGCAAACTCCCTTTTCGCACAGTTTGCACAAAACCACGCTTTTATCAAAGCTTCCGTCGGGTCATCTTGGAAATGAAATTTGCCTCCGATCAGTCCTAGCAATGCGCTTTCTTCCGATTCTTCCATTTTTTTGTTGCTCTGATGTGTGCATCAGTGTAATCGGTGTACGAGGAAATCATGCACTGACAAAAGCCCCCCTTTGCTTGGAATGCTATGTGTTTAAATGCTATTTTTTTTTAACGTTTTTTCAAATTAATTAACGCAGTTAACGCTATAATTCCCACCCTCATATATATAATATATATATATATATATATGTGTGTGTGTGTGTGTGTGTGTATATATCTGTTTCACCTCCAGCCGATGTTTTTGACTTTTTATTGTCCCAAAAAATCCAGCAAAAAATAAAAGGATACTGAAGTGGGAGTTCCAACCAAGATATAAAGCTACAGTTAAGACATAAAAGATGACTGCAGATCTCTTACAGTGCACTAGCGTTACAGCACTCAATGTTAAATGTTAGAATTTGACCCTAGAGAGAGAGAGCGGCGTAATGAAATCATGCTGGACTCAATAACCTAAAATGCTTAAGGTGAAATATTAAAAGGAGAATCATTTTCAAACAGGAAAATGTCAGGAAAAAAAAAAAAACAACACAGTGAGGTCAGAGAGGAAACGATGTTGGCGTAGATAATTCAGCCGAGTCTGCAGGAGTGTGGAAGTGAAGAAAATAATCAGAGTTTAGACAGGAAATTAAACGTATACAGAGAAATGAGCGGCATAAATTCCTGGAGACAGGAGCTCATTTAGGTCTCAGGAGTCCATGAATTTATAATGGTCCGAATACACAAGCGACACATTCTCTTTCTCTCTCTGTCTCTCTACCACCCCCCCACACATACACACACACACACACACACTCTTCCTTTGTGGCACACGAAAATTGTGCCAGTTCCCCAATTCCAATCAGTTCCAAAAAAAAGTCTACCCCCACAGCATGTCTCCCTATTTATCTCTCTCTCTCTCTTCCACACTGAGGTCCTCCCTTTAGGTTTCATTCAGCACATATACAGGAGTCACGTGATGAATTGAAGGGATTTTTGGCAAGTGTAACTGGGCTATGAGAGATTCAGTGTGGTGTGAGGCCACAAAGCAGCACTGTGTGTGTGGGTGGAGGGGAGTGTGTGCGTGTGTAGGAGTGGGTCAGTCCCCTACAGAGACCCCTAGTCCACAGCCAGGAAAACTGGGTGCTGATTGAAGCCTGAAATGGCATTTGGGGTGGAGCGCACTCACTCACACACACACACACATACACACACACACATTTGATTTTTACATCTACAGCATGTATCCGACTCTTCTCCAGAGCTCCTTCCATGTCCTAATTACAGGGAGAGTCTCCCTGCAGTAACTTTTGGGGGTTTGAGTCATGTTGCAGGCCCCCAAAATGGTTTTAGACTCTGCTGGGATTCAAACCCACAAACACTGAATTACAGTCCCTCAGACCTAACGGTGTATTCTGGGATAGGAAGTATTTTTACGGCATGTGTTCGAAATCTGTGTTTTAAATGCAGTAGTTGTGGTTTGACATATTCCATAAAAATGATGAGGTAATATTTTAGTGGTCGATATTTTAAAAATACAGATTTCTTTTCCCCCATATTTGAATACGCAGTGACGTGGCATGATTATTGAGAATTTAAGATGTTTCTAAAATACTTCAGAAAGGTACTACTGAGGTACTGATGAGAAAAGCACCATCCCCAAGCACTGCTCCACAGACGCTGCTCATGTTAGCTGCCTGCTGCTCCTTCACGGATGTGGTGCACTGTGTGCTGTGTTCACAATGACAAATTATCACTCGCTGGTTGCTATATTTTGTAAATATACATTTACTTCATTTAGCAGATGCTCATATCCATAGTGACTTCCATTTAGGGTAGAAAATTTACTTTTATCTCTATTTGTCACGTCTGGGTGTATTCCACCTCTAACTATCTCATCGCTCAAGTTTTTCCTTCTCTTTGATGAGAACAACTCACTCCCCGAGTCTTTTTCCAGGGTTTTGAAGTTTAGTTTTTCTCCCTCTATATTCCTCCAGCAGTGAACAGCTGTTCTTTTGTGTGTGTGTGTGTGTGTGTGTCTGTGTGTCTGTGTGTGCGTACAGGGCCCTGCAGTAGTCTATGTCTCAGGGGACGATGTTCTCTCTTGTCTCCGTGGCCTGTAAAGGCTGTCAGTCTGTGTTTGTGTTGACAGCAGGATTCACTGCTTCATGTGTGCTGAGCTCTGACCAACGTCTCCACATTTACACCAGACTTTAAGGCCTTATTGACGCTAATAATTTAACTACTATTTTCAGTAGCTCATCAGTAGTGAAGCTACTTTTAATATGCTGTAGCGTTAACAGTAACTAACTACTAATACCGATGTAGAGTGGCAGATCGTTACATTGTTACATACGAAAATAAAGAATTTTACCAGCTGTATCTGATGTGCACTGTCTGGGAACGGTACCTTGCTCATGAGTAGCTCAATGGTACCTGTACCCTTTTACCTTGAACCAGCATCCTTCTGATCACAAGACCAACTCCGCAACGTTTACACTACCAACTGGCCCAATATGACTTTTTATTTATCTGTATGTTTCTTTCTAGTTGTAAAGCACTTGGTGACTTCGGCTAATAGAAGTGAAGTGAATGATTATTTGTCATTGTGAACACAGCACACAGTGCACCACAGTGAAATCTGACCCAACCGTGAAGGAGCAGTGGGCAGCCGACATGGGCAGCGCCCAGGGAGCAGTGATTGGGGATGGTACCTTGTTCATGAGTACGTCAGTGGCATTTTTACCGGTCCGGGATTCGAACCAGCGACCAGATCACATGGCGAATGCGCTAACCGTTATGCCACCAGCTTTACATTGGGGCAAACGTCCCAACCGTTACACTACCAGCCCAGAAGTGCTATATACATTAACTTTTAGTTACTTACACAGTTTTCCTTTTATACCAGCATAAATAAATGCAACAAGACACTGTACAAATAGCTTAATAAGCTTAATTGTAGATTAGACCTAATTTTAGGGTTAGGGTTTAGATTACATGTGTAAATTGAAGTTTGGGGTTAGGCTGTACATGGAGTTTATAATACAATTCAACTCGAAGGAATCCAGTAGGAAGCGGCTGGGTGTGATTGGTGACAGAACAAACAAAGGAAAATGGTCTTACAACAGCAAAGGACAAATTTCCAGCCACCGAACTGTGCCCGAAAAACATTCCTCTCCGTCCCGTCAGCGCACCACACCCTGCTCCCCTCGACTAGGCGTCTGCGCTGGGTTTGCGGCGAGGACGTTTGACTATATATGGAAAGTAAATGGTCGAGCGTGAGCTCTTAAAACCCTTCCGAGGCCTCTGTGACTGAAGCCTCAAAACCGTGGTGCAGCCTAAAACAGCTTGTGAACCTCCTCTTCCACACAGAGGAAAAAAAAATCTCCAGCGCTTGTATATGGCTTTCTGTCCAAACAATGAAAAAGACCCAATTCTGACCATAAAGTATTCCGGTAAGAGAGCTTCACTTCTCGCTACGAGCCTTGTTTCAGGATTCAGTGGCCGACTTTTTCTTCTTTTTTTTTTTTGGAGAGAAATTGTCCTTTCCTGGTGTTCAGGCAGTGTGTAGGGACTCTGGCAGTAAATCCACTACAGAGAGATATGAACTCACAGCAAACACATTTAATTAAAGTTCTCCAAGGAACACAGGAAGAACAGATGGTTCTGCAGAGTCCGAGTCCTGAGGCAACGGAGACGGTGGTTCAGTGCCGTCAGCATATTCGCCTCAAACCTGTGGTGTGTGATGAATGAGCTTATTTAGGCCTGCAGCTGCCCAGTTGGACCGGACTGGACCGGACTGGACTGGACTCCCAGCTCTGTGGGCACACTGTGGTTTTCCAGCACTTTCTGCGTTAGATTAGCTTCTGCTGAGGGGTTACAGAGCTACAAGACGGAACACAGTTGGCGCGAGGAGGACACACCGGCATGGAGGAGCTAATCGCTCAACCTCACATGTGATCTCTCTGCCAGCTGACACAATCAGTCCCTACCTAACTAAAACTGTTTTAGCAGCTAACTGCTGTAAACGCCACTGTGGGCCGGCATTGGGCACGTTGACGTGAAGAGATTCCCCAATTAAACTGGAATTGTGGCAAATTGGCTTGATCTGTCCACTTTATACCCTAACCCAGAGGCAGTGCTGGAGAAACTACTTTTCAAGTAACAATTTAGTTATGATTGAAAGTAGCCAAACTACAGCCAAGCTATTGCTTGAAGCGTGTAGTCCACGAAACAGGTGTTTTTCCGTGGACAGTGCCTATTTTTAATACAAAGAGCTTCATCATTGTTGAAGCGCTCAAGTTGAAATCCGTTCAACTTTTAGCACAGTGCTGCGCTCGTCAATGTTTCTTCTCTCTTCAAAGTCAAACTAAACTTTATTGTCATCTCTGTCATATACTGTACAAGTACACAGAGAGACGAGGCGACGTGGCTCCAGTTTTAACAGTGCACGGAACAAAGAACAAGAAACAATGAACGAATAAGGCACACTGAATATAGAATATAAAATATACACTTTTAAGCAAGAAGTAGAATATAAATGTAAACTTTTAAACTTGAAACTAGAAATAGAAAGAGAGATAATTAGGATGCGGTACTCAGCCTACAATTATGGTTTTGGAGTTGTTATTGACACCTGCTAGCCAATCAAAATTAAGGAAGGGGCGATAGAGGTCGACCGATATTGGTTTTTCAGGGTCAATATCGATACTGATTATTGCTGATTAACGGGGCCGAAAAACGATATTTGGAACCGATCTGCAAAAAAAGAAAAAAACGTATTTTACAAACACCTAGCTCAGCTGCAACTCTCCTCTGTCCTCTTCTCCTTCTCAAGCTTCACGCTGCGCTCGTGTGTGAGTGTGGTGTGAGTGACAACAAGGCTGAAGCAGCGACTCGAGAGCAAACGGCACAGAGAGAAGAGACGGCAGTGGAGCCACAGTGCTGCAATGCAATGAATGTAGACGGCAACCAATCAGATGCCACTTCTGGCAATTCAACACCAATCAGAAACACGCTAATTGAAAGTACCTGTCTTTGTAAAGAGACAACATTATTTTTTGTTACTGATTCAGCATTTTGCTATGTTACATTTCTACCAAAGATGGCTACTAAAGATATCGGGCCGCTCCATTGGTTCTTCATGGGAAGTGCCACTGCAGTGTTCGACCTTTGCGCTAATTCCTACATATTGATATAACAAAGAGCAGAACAAGCAACACAACACACTACAACTCCAAAAACAAATCACAAGATTATACTGATTCATTCCCTTAACAACATCAGCTCTCACTCGCAATCTCTGTGTTTCTGATGGTCTTAGCGCCGCAGAATTACGGACCGTCACAAAATTACAGAACTGTGTTTAAGCAAATAATTTTTGAGGTGTTATTTTAATAATAAATAATTTAGCATATACATATGGGTGTGTAATTATTAAGTTGTTTTAGTTAGGAAACAGTATTTAAGTCAAGTATTTCCTTAAACATAACAGAATAATCTCAGTTATGTATTCAGACATTTTTAAGCATTATTTTCTGTCAATTTTTCTCAGAGACTGTGTTGGATTTGTATTAACAACTAACACTGGTCCTCGTGCACCAACCGTTCTTACGAAGAATTCTGTTCTTAAAATCCACTTCCACAGTTTACCCAAGGATTCTAACATTCACCAATGTGTTATTTAAGATAATATTTAAAAATTTAACAACAACTGGATTTAATTTCTCCCTGATTCATTAAGATAAATAATCTGGCCTGCAATACAGAGGGGCTTTCTAAAAGCTGGAACTCATCAAAACCCTACCTGAGGTCCACCACGCCTTACTGCAGGAACGATTTACACCACAGAAGCAGGGCTTGGCCCAGGGCAGCGGCAAGTCCAGAACCGCAACTGGCCATTAGTCGTTCACTTTCAGACAGCACAGCCTGAGCAGCACTGGACATGGGACGTGGATGTCATACACCATCAAAGCCATCAAAAATAAGTGCAGGTCTAAAGCAATTTTACTCCACCATGAAATTATGGAGTTTGAGAATGTCAGCTTAATAGGAGCAGACAGCAATCTTTGTTCAGTCACTATGTTATTATTTTACTCCGGAGCTTAAATTTAAACTGCTTGTGCCATTGTCCAATAAAAGAATAAAGAGAAAAATAATAATAATAAAAAGTTGTTGTGTGTGGGTTGGTTTCTCGCAGCCAGATTTTTAAATGATTGAATTTGGTATCTGTCTTAAAAATCCAATGTCTGATAAAATTCATACTTGTAGTTATGTAAAATTTTGTTGTTAAACTAGTGTAAGTGTAAGACTGTGGTAGTTACTTCTTTCAGTAGCAAAATTACTTTTAAAATGCTGTAATTAACATCCTTTAAATGTAATTAAAACTAGGTAATTCAAATGCTTTAAAAGTAATTAACTACAAATAGCGGTGAAAATGCTACATCATTACATCGTTTACAAAAATGGGCATTTCCGAGATCTTTCTGATTGGCGTAGAATTTGCAGAAGTGGCATCTGATAGGCTACCGTGCTTATGCTGCATATGCACACTCTAGGCAGCTGTGAGATGGAGTCGGACGATAGAGTCCACCTTGACGAAGACAGAAGCAAGTATCTGGGTTGTAAAAGTGAGCCTGAGTGATTATTTGTCATTGAGAAGACAGCACACCACAACCAAATGTGACCTCTGCATTTGACCAAACATGAAGGAGCAGTGGGCAGCTGACATGGGGGGCACCAGTGCTTGGGGACGGTACCCTGCTTATGAATATCTCAGCAGTACCTTTACCGGTCCGGCATTCGAACCGGCGACCCTCCGTTCACGGGGCCAACTCCCAAACCGTTACACTACCAACTGCCCCGTACTGTATGACTGTAAAATTTACCCATCAGACTGCAAGTTACGAATGCCGAAAAGTAGTACTTTTACCTGTGCGGGACTTGAACCAGAAACCTACCTTATAGTGAAGCTAACTACTATGCTAAAACAGTAGCTCTTTTAACTCTGCATAGTCTTTAACTCCACAGACAGTTCACTATTGTCACTGGCCACTTCTCTCTGTTTACTCACTTGGCTGTGATGGCCAACTCCGCAACTCTGTCTGTGTGTGTGTGTATGAAAGAGAGAGTGTGTGTGTGTGTGTGCCAAGCAGTATTAAAGCCTCGTAAGGTCTGCGACAGCTGGACGGTGGAGAACAGGCTTTTATCTGCGTCTCCAATCTGAGTAATGGACTATCAGAATATCTCCCAGAATAGTGCAGCTCTCTCAACAGATTGACAAATCAGTCTCATCTATTACGGGCTCAGTGTGAGCGGCTCCAGCGCCGCCAGACGCTGTCGGCCAGCCGCACCAATAACGAATTAGACTGTCTAACCCCCCACCGCGATGAGAAACTCAATAGGGCCTCAAACAGCACGACAAAACACACTCACACACACATACAAATATATACACACACACATACATCTGTCCTTTATTGATCTGACCTCAAATACCAATATGTTTTAATAAAAGCCGCTGCTCAGAGGACAATCGGCACATTTTTGCCCCTGACAATCATTATGATTCTTTTTTAAAAATTCTGTTAATACTTAAAAAGCTTTGATAGCTGAGAATGTTTGCAGTACAAACCATGTCAATTAATTATGAACTCCAAATCCAAAATAGCAGGTCATTAATCTGAGACTATGTAAAATGTGTAATTCACTGTGATTTTGAGTTTTTAGGCGAGGACTGAAGTGTGAGGAAGTTGCTCGATTTGGTGCCAAAAAAGGGCAAACATCTAGCAAAGTTAAGCAGCAGCATAGCACCGTATCGATCGGCCGAGAGCTCTGTTTAGTCTTTTTAAGAAACAATTTCCTGAGAGCTATAAATATTTTACAGGCTATAAAAAGAACCTGTTGACCTGCAGTGACCCTAGAAGAGAGAGAGAGAGAGAGAGAGAGAGAGAGGGAGAGAGAGAGAGAGAGCGAGAGGAAGGGAGGAAGACAGGGGGTGGGGATGGGGGGTGAAATATAATGAAAGTCAGGGACCAAGCAAAGGACGAAGAGAAAGTGAGAGATGCAAGGAAAGAGGGGTGGAGAGACAGTGAGAAAAAAGAAAGAAAGAAAGACAAGACAGTTACAGATAGAGACGGGGGGAGTCAGTAAAGAACAACGACAGAGGAAGAGAGAGGAGAAGTAAGTGGTGGGAGTGACAGAGCGGGGATGAAAGAAAGAGAAAGGAAAAGGAAAATGAAAGAGAAAGAGAGAGAGAGAGATTGGGAAGGAGAGAGGGATGGAGGGAGAGAGAACTGGGGAAAAGAGAAAGAGAGGTGGAGATGGAGAGAAAGGGGAAGAACTAAAAGAGAGAGGGAACAAATAAAGGACAAAGACAAAGAGTGAGAGAGAGAAAAAGAGAGAGAGAGAGAGAGAGAGCTGCAAGTACAGTGGGGTGGAGAGAGAGAGTCACAAAGAAAGAAAGAAAGAAAGAAAGAAAGAAAGAAAGAAAGAAAGAAAGAAAGAAAGAAAGAAAGAAAGGAAAATAGAGAGAAGGGAAAGAGAAAGTGGGGAGGGAGGAGAGAGAGAGAGAGTGAGAGAGAGAGATGAAGAGAGAGGCAGACAGAGGGAAAGAAAGAGTGAAGGAGCAAATAAAGGACAGCGAGTAAGAGAGGGAGAGAGTGGAGAAGAGGATTAACGTGGGAACAGCAGCTAAACGACTCGGACGTGGAGACGCTGCGTTAGCGACTGTCGGGTCTGATCTGCTCCTTCACTACAGATGGTATTTCAAAAAGCCGACTTAAATGTCAATACGACAAACTCACGCAACATGTGAAATTAAAAAGAGACAGAAATACAGAGATGGGCTTTTGTTCTCAAAACAAGTCCCAGACTGCTTCCACACCGGCGTGCGAGTCCGGATGGTGCGTACCCAAACTATTTAAGTGAGTGATTCGCCAGCTTTTGACAGCACCTGGGAAGCAGTGCTTGGGGACAGTACCTCGCTCATGAGTACCTCAGTGGTACCTTTACCAGTCAGGGACTTGAACTGGTGACCCTTTGATTATGGCGCTAACTTCCTAAATATTCAACCAGGAATGCCGTCTGACATGGTGCCGCAAAAGTCACCGCTTTAACACTGCACCAGTGCTGATCAAGCTCTGGAACCAAGAACCCATGATGTTATGAGAGGTGAAAGAAGTAAACATACTTGTATAAAATAGAGTAGCTGGTTTCCAAGTTCAGCCATGGTCAAGCACCAACTTCAATTTGGAACCAGTGCCATGTTTTTCCAGTCAAAAAATGGCACCGGTGCCGCAAAATCAGCTCCAAACTGGAACCAGAACCATGACAGTCTGGAAGCAAGAACCCATGATGTTATCAGAGGTGGACAAAGTACTACTATTGGTGTGTGACGTGGTCGCAGTAAGCCCCTTGCCCCCTGCACTGGTGCAGGTGCCAGTTCCCGAATTTAGTATCGGTGACGCAAAACCAACTGCGAACTGGAACCAGAACTTTGATGGTCTGGAACCTACTATGTCATGACAGGACAAGGAGGAGGCTGGTGCATTAGAATATAAGGTCCACTCTTATATCTAAAGGATTTGTGATCATTCGAGTGAGCCCCCCGACGAGCCAAAAACATGTCAGACAACTGGGTTACCAGCAAAAGTCTTCCTCCCTCCAAGTCTGGGACATCCTCTTCCTCCCAGAGCTGCCAGCTGCCATTTTCCATACAGATTTGATTATCAGATTTATCAAATAAGCTTCCGATTAACAGCTAATTTACTGCGTGAGCTCAAGAAGATAAGTGGTAATTGAAAACCAGAGTGTTTGGCCTCGGTTTAGCCGACTGCATCCAAAAACCCGGATTGTGGGGCTTAAGGTTTTAAGGGAGTTCAAATCTGAGGTGAAGGACGCTGAGGCGTTTGGATCAGGTGCTAAAGCTCTCGTAGCCGAGAACAACACACAACAGCTCATTCTGATGACTTAATAAAGCTGATAATCTTCAAACGCTAAGTCACTGATAAAAAATCCTAATCTAAACCTAATATTTCGCTGATCAGTCTGAATATAAAGGCATTAAGAAGGACAGCACGGCAAGAAGAGGCAGCGCTAACGAACGTTCGCCTACGAGTCGACGTCGTTATCTCCTGAAGCTTTAATGAGTAAAAAAGACGGACTGCTTCTCTCCTTCCTCAAGTTGCAGGAAAGGATTTAACGAATTATTTCTGCCGGAACCCATCCTCCTTGTCCGCATACCCCGCCATACCCCCGCCCCAGGTCTCACTCAGGTCATGGCAGCAGAAATAATTACCTTACCTCACCAGCTAAAACGCTCAAGTCCCGTCCAAACGAAAGCGCTGGATTAGCCTGTAGGATATCAAGTATCTCCTTGTTGGAGATCTCTCAATGTTGGATATGAGCAATTTAAGGAAAAAAGCAGAAATATGACATTAAATATTTCAGATATATTCAATAGTCATAAAAGCAGGGTCTCCTGTGGAGAGAGTGTGTTTAATGAGCCCAGTCTCACACCTAACTAACTCCCACCTGGCACACCACACAAATTTAATGGTTAACTTTAGGAGGGTCGTATAGTGGTTAGGATGCTCGCCTCTGGACCAAGAGGTCGTGGGTTCAAATCCTACCTCCAGCATTTTCACCATTGGGTCTCTGAGGAAGAGACTTAACCTCAGGTTGCTCCAGAGAGACTGTCCCTCTACTTAGGAAACGGAAGTTATTCTGGATAAGAGTGTCTGACAAATTCTGGGAATGTAATCGGCAAGACAATCATGATGTAGCTAGCTAGCTCCTGAAAAGCAAAGCAGGAAAATAGGAAAAAGAACAAATCAAAAGTTTTTAAAGTGCCCCTATTATGCCATTTTAAAGGTTGCTAATATTGTTTTATGAGTCTCTTAAAACAGGTTTACATGTATGCAAGGTGAAAAAACACTTTAATTTTCTCCAAAAATAGATTTAATTTTACCCCATTTCTAAATGATTCGTAAACGACTCGTGTGAAGCAGTTGGAAGAATCAGTCTGTCTAAACCCCTCCTTTCCGTGAGCCCTCACTGCTGTGATTGCTCAGATGGCGCAGTCCTTTATGATTGGTCTACCGCTACAGCGTGTGTCGGAAAACGAAACGCCCATTGCCATAACTGAATGATAGCTCTGGAGACCTGGCAATACATAGAAAAGATGGCCTCGATTTTACCTTATCAATTTGAGCCGGAGTCTGACGATGAAACGGTTGAAGTGGCACATCGACAAGAAACTGTTTCGCAAGCACGACTGGAGCAGGACGTTTCTCAGTGGTAAGTGTTTGTGGGCGGGCAAGTTGTTCGCGACGTAGAACGTGGGCGGACATTATTCAAATATGTTACTTTGTGACGTGTGGCCGTAACAGACAAAGATTGGAATTGCTGACGACTCGTTTAGGCGAATGTGAGCCGACTCTTTTTTTTGATAGACAAAAACTTCATTGATCGTGCACTGTCGGCGTCACAACTTTGCAGATAGTTTATGTTCACATACAGCTACATGACACACTGCATGAAAGATCATATTTGAAAAAGCATAATAGAGGCACTTTAAAGCACACAACACTTGGACAATTCCAGTCCTGGAGGATCAGTATTCTGGAGGTGTTCCATTGTACCTGATAATTGGTCTGGTTACAGCTATACTTGTATACTGCAGTTTAATAAAGCCACCATTTCAAAATCGTACAACATTTCCATCATACAGTCTCTGCGCTATGCACCGTTTTCTAATGCCTCGATATAAAGTGAAGGTCTCCCCCATGTGGTGTGAAGCGTAGATTAACACACCCCCTTCACCACTCCCCCTCTGGCTGACGTCAACTGTGCGCGATGGCAGAAGGAGGTGACCCCCACCACCCCTCACTCTTTGCTAAATTCATGGTAAAAAACTCAAAATAAACATTTGCAGCTTGCTACTAGAGTTAGCACGTCTAGCATAGGTGAAATAAATGCTATAGGTTTGCTACCAAGCTTAGGTTTTAACTTACCATTGCTCATAACATTTATCATGAACTGCGAACTAAATTTTTACACAATCACATGAAGAACCTGCTGCACAGGGTGCTTGTGCTTCTTTGAAAAGTTCATTGCTGTAGTATGTGCACACAACCGGCACGTTTTAGAACGAAATTTGCCAATCAGCACGTCTGCAGAGCGCATATTTTGCGCAGCAATCGCCTTGTTTGCGCTGTTCAGTCTAGGGTGTTTCACGCCTAGACACTCAAGTGTGTTGTGTCCGTTCTACTCAAGTAACAGTTCTCTACAAGCTTCTCTTTATCATCTGCCAGTGTGTGTGAGTTAGACTTATTTTGGGGACTAACTTCAGACTCTACGTTATGCAGATTAGAGACGGACCATTTTAAAATGAAAAATGGCCTCCCCGTTTAGTGTTTGTTAAGGTATCTTTCCCATTAAAATGAGCAATGGTGGGGGACCTTACCTTACTCATGAGTACCTCAGTGGTAGCTTTACTAGTCCGGAATTCCGTTATGCCAACAACTCCCCTTAACTAATGGTAAGGGTTAGGGCCGACACTGGGCTATAAAATTTTGACAAAAGTATGACATAACATGCGTGTGTATTTGCACAAAATGCCATTCGCTGGCACCAACGATGTGTCTAGACTAATCTTACTACTCCATGTTTGGTTACTTCTTATTAACAGGATTAAACCGGCCTCCCAAATCCCCCACGCTGTGCTGTGGGCTTTAATTAAAGTGAGCTGAGCTGCCTGAGCTAACCGGACACACAAACACACAGAGATTAGGACACACATATACCATGTGAGGAGTGAAACACCACAAACACACAGTGAAACCTTATTGATTTCACCTTTACATTCTACTCAGGGATTCAGAGGCAACCAGGAACTACACACTGAGAATCATTAGCATGCCAAACACACACATACACACACATGCCGGAGGGTAACACATAACATGACCATCTCAGTCCAACACAATTACGGTCAAACTGCTAGGCCTGACTTCACCACACTAGAGCTCAACCGAGATAAGGATTTGAGGATTTTAAAAATGGGGGTCTGTGTGTGTGTGTATATGTGGGTGTGTGTGTGTGTGTGGGTGTGTACAAGTGTGTGTGAGTGCATGTTTAATGTGTGTGTGTGTGTGTGTGAGACTGTGTGACTGTGTGTATGCACAGGGGTGCACATGTGTGTGCAAGGGTGTATGTGTGTGTAAGTGTGTGTTTGTGAGTGAGTGCATGTGCCTGTGAGTGTATAAGTGTGAACGAATGGACAGATGGATGGATTCAATGAATGAATGAATGAATCCATCCTTCCATGGGTGGGTGAGTGTGTGTTTCTGTGTGAGAGATGAACAAATAGATGGATGGATTATCTGTCAATCAATCAATCACTATCACTCTATCTATCTATCTATCTATCTGTCTATCTATTTATTCATATATCTATCTATTCATCCATCCATCTATGTGTGTGTGAGAGAGAGAGTGTGGTTGTGCGTGAGTGCATTTTAATGTGTGTGAGAGTGTGTTTGTGAGTGTATGTGTGTGTGAGTGTGTGCGTGTGAGTGGTACTTGTTGAACAAATGGGCTCTAGAGATTAAACTTGTTCTTGCCAACTTCTCCACAGTGTAGGGACTCAAAAACAATGTTCCCTAGTTAGTGGTCTTCTCCCTCTCTCTTCCTCTCTCAGTTCTAAGAGTGTATTATTTACTGCTTAACCTCACACTGACCATCTGCTTCATCCACACACAAATACACACACTCTCATCCTCTCTAAGTTGGACTCGAGAACTTGGCATGATGGAGCTTGTGGTGAACACTCTTTCTCCTGCCGTGTCCCCATCAGCTTTCATTCATTCAGTCTCTTCAGATGCACTGCTCCTTTAAAGCTGTTGCTGCTGAGCACCATTTACATTCCTGCTGAGTTCAAGTCTCCTCTAACCCTCTGATCTTCTATTCCCCTCCTTCTTTCTCTTATTTTAATTCCTGAGTAGTGTGAGCTGACACTGTGGCTGACCTGAGAAGCTGATCTTCACACTCGTACGCAATCACACACACATACACACACATCATATCACGCACCTAATACAGCCTCACTGAGTGTGTGTTGGGAAAGAAACAGAGAGAGAGAGAGAGAGAGAGAGAGAGAAAGGGAGGCAGAGGAACAGAGCATGGCAGGTACATCCTGATTAGTACCACACACACACACACACACTAATGACGCACAGGTGAACACCCTTATGGAAAGGCTTCAGCTCTTGTGTACAGAAGGAGGAGGAGTTTCCCTCTCCAGCGAGCATCACGTTCTCATCATTACTGCTCACCTAGTCATTCAAGGATTTGTACATTCTCAGTGTAGCAGAAACACACACACAGGGTTAGACAACGAGGAGGGAACACACACATACACACACAGTTTCTCCCTTTCTTGCCTTGGGCCGTGGAAGGTGTATGTGTGTGTGTAGGAACCTTGGAGGTCCATGTGAAGTGAGTTCCCAGTCTGAATAACAAATCATGTGTGCATGTGACTCCACTGTGTAACTTCATCATCAAACATCTCCAGGCTTACTTACAGTGAGAGTGTGTGTATGTGTGTGTGTGTGTGTTTCTGTTTGAGAAAGAGGGATGGTGGGATGGATGGAATGAATGGACAGATGGATGGATTCAATCAATCCACCTATCCATCCATCTCTCCATACATTTATTTATCTATCCATCCACCCATCCATTCATCCATGTAATATCCACCCATACATCCTTCCACCCATCCATCCATCCTTCCACTCATCCATCTATCCACCCATCTATCCTTCCACCCATCCATCCATTCATCCATCTAATATCCATCCATCCATCCATAGGTGGGTAAGAGTGTATGTTTCTGTGTGAGAGATGAATAAATGGATGGATTTCTCTATTTGTCAATCAATAAATCAAACCATCAATCAATCTATCCGTCCGTCCGTCTACCCATCTACGTTTGTTGCTATCTTATAGATGAACAGAGACAGATAGACAGACAGACAGGAGGAGTGTGTGTAATCTGGGGAATAGATATAAGAGGAATAAAAGAGCTTCAACAGGAACTCCATCACAACGCTCTGACAAATGACCCTCCTCCTCACTCTGTGTGAGTGTGTTTGTGTGTGTTTGTGTGTGTGTTCTGTGCACAATATATTCTAGCAGTCTAGCACCACATGTTCTTAATGCGTGTTCAATGCTAATTAGCACAAGCGCCTGATACGAACATAAATCCTGGAGACACTAAACTGGAAATTAGCGTGAGAGATCAGCAACTTTAGGCTAAAGAGTCACTGCTGCCAGCTCCAACATCAGCATATACTGGAGTTAAACTGAGGAATCACTGCGTATCAACACTTGAGTTTAATGGAGTAAAACCGATATATCGCTGGGTATCAACACTTGAGTTTAATGGAGTAAAACCGATATATCGCTGGGTATCAACACTCATAGATTGGAGTAAAACCGATATATCGCTGGGTATCAACAATATTCCTGGAGTAACAATCATATATCAACAATACTTATAGACTGGAGAAACCGATACACGGTATCAACACTCAGGATCAAGTAAAACCAATATATCGCCAGTATCAACACTTATAGACTGGAGTAAAAACCGATATATCGCTGGTATCAAATACTTATAGACTGGAGTAAACCGATATATCGCTGTATCAACACTTATAGTTCGGAGTAAACCGCATATCGCTGGGTATCAACACTTATATCGATAAACCATATAGTCGCTGGCATTTCCAACACTATGCAGATTGAGTAAAACCGATATATCGCTGGGTATCAACACTTTATAGACTGGAAACCGCTAAACAACACTTATTCTGAGCAATATATCGCTGGGTATCAACACTTATAGTCTGGAGTAACACCGATATATCGCTGGGTACCAACACGAAAGCTGATAAATCAATGTGGATATTATGGATGTATTGTCTTGATTATTATTGAATTGATGTATCAGTAAGATCAATGTATCAAGCATAATCTGTAGGGTGAATAACAGACATTTTTGAAAATGGCTCAAGATGCGATGTTTCAGGACCTGCTTCCCCCGGGCGAGGCAGTCACTGTAGAGGGAAAGGAAGGCATGAGAGTGTGTATGAGTGTGTGAGATGGTGGGACTGGAGCGCTGTGTGTGGGGCATAGTCAGTATGGGATGATGGGATGACATCTGTCAGGTCCTGAACATCTGCAAGGCCTGGGAGTGTTAGTAGCCGGCCATCGCACATTAGGGAGAGGCATATGCTGCCATCCATCTGTGTGTGTGTGTGTGTGTGTGAGAGATGCATGCTACCTTTTACAGCAGCACCAGCTTACAGCACTCTGGAGATGAATACAGAACACAAGCAGATGAATGCATTATGTCTGTGGGAAAATTTGAGTTGTTAGGTGTGGAAAGTGTGTGTACATTATTACAAACATGAAAAAGCAAACAAATGGATGTAAACAATACAAGAGAAGCAGCTATTCGTATAGTTACATCTTATTCCTTCTCTCTGTCCCTGAGCTACAATGGTTTGACTTGTGATTTTTTTATCTTAGGATGACGATCTATCTATTTATCTTCTTCACTCCCTCTTCCTACATCTCTATATTTCTCTTATTTCTTTTCAATCTTCCTCTCACCTCACACCCACACACCCTCTTACCCCCTGTCTCTCTCTCATCTTTATTTTTCTACCCTCACTCACTCTCTCTGTCTCTCTCTCTTCCCATCTCTCTCTATTTCACTCTCTATTTCACACACTCTCTCACTCTCTCTCTCTCTCTCTCTCTCTGTGTCTACCTCTCACTCACTTTTCTTTTCTTCACCCTATTTCTCTCTGTTCACCTCTCACTCACTTTCTTTCTTTCTGAATCTCTCTCATTCACTCAATTAATGCCTCCATCCCTCTCTCTCTCCTTCTTCAATCTCTATTTCAATTTCTCTCTCTCTATATATATATTTGTATATAACTCTTCTTCTCAATTTCTTTCTTTCTCTCTCATTTGCTTGCTCTCTCCTTCAATCTCATTCATTCATCTATCTATCTATCTATCTTACATCTATCTATCTCATCTATCTATCTATCTATCACTCTTTTCTCTTCCTCTCACTCAATCTCTTCTTTCTCCTTTCTCTCTCTTTATTCTCCTTCACTACCCATCTCTCTCTCTCTCCTTCTATCTCTACCCACACATGACTTTCACCTCACAGCACCTGGTAACCTCACAGAGATCTGATAGTGTCATGTGTTCAGAGAACTCACAGACACACACACACACACACACAGTCTTTGTATTACTATCTTTGCGAGGTCTTTCCATAGACTCCCATAATGACTAGATGTATATAATTTACACCTACACCTAATCCTAACCCTAATCTTAACCTCAGTAACCACACATCTTTACCTCTTTTTTAGTTTTCAAATAAAACAAGCACATTTATAAAGTTTATTTTCTCCTCATGGGGACCTCTCAAATGTCCCCATAAAGCCCAAAAAACCAGATAAAAGTGATTTTAGGGGACAAAAACGTCCCCACAAGGCGATAAATACATGAACACACACACACACTCAAATGAATTCCTTCCTGTGGTACATGGTTGGGTCTCATTAGCCTTGAAATCATCTGAGCTCTTTAAATTCCATTCATTTTATTGTTACATACATTGACACCACAACACACACGGCGTGGCTCTGTAAGAATGTGTGTGTGTGCATGTGTGTGTGTGTGTGTGTGTGTGTGCAAGCAACAGGCTGGAGGGGAGGCTGGGTTGAATTCAGCATGAAAGTGGGTTAGACACACACCCTGCAGACAGAGAGAGAGCGAGAGAGAGAGAGAGAGCTGGGGAAAGAGAGAGAAAGAGAACGAAAGAGAGAGAGAAGAGAGAGAAGGGGGAGAGAGAGCTGGTGAAAGGAGGCGAGGTGGAGAGAGAGGGAGCTGGGGAAAAGAGAGAGAGAAGACAGAGAGAGAGAAGACAGAGAGAGAGAGAGAGAGAGAGAGAGAGAGCTGTGGGAAAGAGAGCGAGGTGGAGAGAGAGGGAGCTGGGGAAAAGAGCGAGAGAAGACAGAGAGAGAGAAGACAGAGAGAGAGAGAGAGAGAGAGCTAGGGAAAGAGAGCTGTGTGGAGAGAGAGGAGCTGTGGAAAAGAGAGAGAGAAGACAGAGAGAGAGAGAGAGAGAGAGAGCTGTGGGAAAGCCCACTAGCAGCTCTTTAATTGGCAGCTGCTGTGTGGATGAGCTGTGTGGATGAGCTTCAGCAGGACTGCAGAGACCCACTAGGGGCACATGGGTCCGGAAGCCAGACACTGCACCACATGGCACAACATTACCTCTCCTTACCCATGCCCCACCTCCCTCTCTCTCACACACACAGACACATACTTTATATTTATATAAATCACAGATGTGGGGAAGCAGGGTTACAGTTAGGGAGTTGGCCCTGTGATCGGAAGGATCCGGTTCAAGTACCGGCCCGTAAAATACCACTGAGGTACCTGCGAGCAAGGTACCGCCCACAAGCACTGCTCCCTGACCTTGTCAGCTGCCCACTGCTCCTTCAAGGATAGGTCAAATGCAGAGGTCACATTTCATTGTTGGTGCACTGTGTGCTGTGCTGTGGCGTGTTCACAATGACAAATAATCACTCACTTAAATGTAACTTCTCTACGGCTTTTGTCCACTCCAATGGAATTTCACTTAAAACACTTACTGAAAGCATTTGCCAAGTGGTACCAGGCAGTACTGCATTTACAGAGTAGCAGCGATTATCGCAGAGGGTGGGCAATATATCGAATATACTTGATATATATCTCAGCTTGTTCCACGTGTGATGTAATAAATGACTGTATCGTGAATATCAAGTACAAATCCTGTTCTGAAAGCAGAGGGAAGCGAGAGTGCAGAGGGAGAAGTGAATATCCACGCGATTTTTAGAGACATTAATTGCAGACGAAGCGGACAACTTGGTTGCAAAGAAAAACAGCACTGGTTCTGTTATTCTGTAAATGCAGAAAAAGGCATAAATGACATTCTTCACGATGTAAACGCGCCGTGTGTGAGCGTCATGACTCACATGGAACGCCCATCACTAATAAATATCACGCTTCAGTTCAGTCCAATCTTCCCCTTTATTAAGAACAAAATTGATAAATTTGCTGATAAATAACAACCTGCTCACAATACAGCTTGTTACTTGACATTTTCAGCGCTAGTTTTAGACGCACACCCATCACATTATTGTGGGGTGGTGGTGGTCTAGTGGTTAGGACACTCGGCTTTGGACCAAGAGTTGCGGGTTTGAATTAGGGAAAATGAAAGTACTCTGGATAAGAGCGTTTCTACTAAAATGCCACAATTGTAAATGTAATGTGACACGGGTTTGAGTCATGTAGGGCCAGGGAAATGTAGTTCTAATATATTAGCAAGCAGATAAAATATCACATTACTATTTTTAATCCATATCGTCCAGCCCTATATACAAACTAGACGGCTAGATTTTAGCTAGTTACAGAGAATCTGTAGATATGCTGTGTTAACACAGATTTCGACCAGACGAGTCTTTTTTTCGCAAATCACACATTACCACACATTATTATTATTAATTATTTTTACTGTAAAGTTTGTTTGTGCAAACATCAGAATTTGCTGTTAATGTCTTTGTTCCCAAAACATTGAAAAGAGAGATGCTATGGAACAACAACGCTGTCCAAAACTCCCTGTCTGTCTTCGGCTTCAGGCTTATAATGAGGAGAGCAGATCACACACAAATTTAAATAAGGCTACCTAATACATTCTTATACACCATACACACACACACAAACACACACACAATTTAGGCTTGTAGGGCAGAAGCAGATCATTAAAGCAGGATCTGTTTAACAAATACATTTACTCTGTGTTGCTCTAGTTAGGAGTGTGTGTAACATACTGCACTTAGTGATGAACACAATGCAGCTGGCAAAGCCATATAAGCGTGTGTGTGTGTGTGTGTGTGTGTATGTGTGAAAGTGTGTGCTCTTCATTACAGGTCTACATTATGCTGGCTGTCTGGATTTCAGGGACAGAAGTGATGGTAGTATACTACCTACTGTAATGTGAGTCCAACTCTGAGAGAAAAGAGCACTCGTGTGTGTGTGTATGTGTGTGTGGGTGTGTGTGTGTGTAAACTGTAATCCACAGAGTCACAGAGGCAAATCTCAAGCACGCCAAACAAGAAGAACACAGATATGGACAGTGGAGTTTGGACCAAAAGAGACAGAACAGATTGATGTGTGTGTGTGTGTGTGTGTGTGTTGGGGGGTTCATTATGCCGATTTCGTCATGGTGAGGCAGGGGAGCGTTTCAGTTCTGACATACATCAGACTGACCCAGCTCAACCAGGCAAGCAGTGATTATAGGCTAATGAGGAGACGCCCCCATTGCGCGCACACACACACACACACACACACACACACACTTTGCTATACATTTGGGGACATAACATAGCTGCCCCTAAAACTAACCCTAACCCTAACCACAACTTCAGTAATGAAAACGAAACTCTTAGTTTTTGATCTTTTGATTTCTCTACATTTATTTTTAATGTAAAAGACATCTTTTGCAAAAACCAAACAGCGAGTCAGATTAAAGCTTGGTGTTGGGCATCAAGACTCTGGAGGCAACATGGGTTTTTAATAGGATGCACCAACCTGCTTTTCAACCCGATATCAATGCTGATAGGGTTGGCTTTTAGTATCGAAGCATCCTTGGTACCAACCGACACCAGCTTATAACTGATAAGTTGTGTATTTTTCCTGTGAGGAAACTGAAATTATTCTATTGTGCTTAAGGAAATACTTGTTCTCCTAACTAAAGCAATGTAATAATTACACACCCATATGTATATACTAAATTACGGATACAAAATAACACCTCAAAATGATTTGTTTCTAAACATAGTTCTGGCATTTTGTGATAGTCCCTAATCCTGTGGAGCTAAAACCCTCAGGAACACAGAGATTGCAAGCAAAGGTTGGTGTTGTTTAGGAAATTAAACAGTTTGATCACGTGATTCACTTTTGGGGTTGTAGTGTGTTGCGTTGCTTGTTCTGGGCTCATTGCTCATATAAACACATTCAAATTAACGTGAATAGCTTTACCACAGTACCACAATGCATAACGAATTGTGCATGAGTGCGTATGCAAACAGAGAAAAATCTGTGGTTTAACTGAACAGATCGCATCCATATTTGGCTATTTGAGTCGTTATCGGACCAGTATCTGATCCATGCATTGGATCGGTGCATCTCTAGTATTTAAACATGCTTTGATATTTCAGGGGAGCGGGTTTGGAGCTCACAAACCGCCACAGCCACCCAGTATGACGCAGTGTGTACTAGGGGTGTAACGTTGATATATCGAGTCCACGTTAATATATCGAGTCAATAACCGATGATCCATATAATCAATCCAAAATGAAGACATCGATCAAACCTCAAACTTATTGTAACGCCACTTGAAAATATGTTTTTTATTTAAATGTCGGTTTGAGGTCAGCAGTAAAAACATCAAATGATACTTTAGTTGCTTTTTGTGATGTGATATGAATGAAAGTGATTAAATCAGCATGGATATTGTCTCGCGTTGATCGCTGGCTGTTGAAATGAGTCAAATCGAAATCATATATCAGACTTTGTGATATTTGAAGACGCTAATTTGTCATTCATTGAATCAACATCCTAATATCAACTCTGCAGTTTTTGGATGATTCCCCTGCGCACAGGAGATCATAGATCAGTTGGTCGTGCAACAGCTAGGTGTTTCGCCCCATGATCGGAAGGCTGTCGCTGATTGAACTGGGTCGTAAAGGCAATTTGAGGCACTCATGAGCAAGGCAATCGACCACACACTGCTCCTGGGTGCTGCCCATGTCAGCGCTCCACAGCTCCTTCCATGGATGGGTCAAGACTTTCAGATGTGCAGTGCCAGGTCTACAATGACACATAATCACTCATTTACTCACTCAATCATCTCCAGATCACACACAACTGTACAAGACATTCCATTAGAGATGTGCTCAGAGAAGAGGAAGAACAACTCACTGCATCTATTGTCTTTTATTCTTAGCATATCTCTAACGGAATGTCTTTTTAGTACCACAACCAGTACCATGTTGTCGGTCATTTGGTTTCGATTTCACAATAGTACATACAAGCTGTTTTATCTAGTATATGTTAACACACACACACACCTACACCAGTGTGGAATGACCAGAGGCGAAGCAGTAAAGACTTTCAGAGTTCACAAAGATGCTTTCACTCCACAGCGCTTTCATTTTATTCACCTCCATAAGACATACAATTTTATCATTCACTCTAACAGCTGATCACACACAACCACAGCTTTCATTGCTTACAAAGAGGAGACAGTGTGGGTTTGAATGGTGTTTGAAAGGATTGAGGTGTGCCCTCCTGCGACTTTTTGGTCAATCAGACAAATCTGGCTGCATAAAATGAGCAGTGTCTCACTTTGACTTTTCTTCAGTAAAACAGTCAATGACATCAAATAATAAAGAACTAGGGAGATGACCTTCCGTGATAACAATGTGGACAATGTGATTGCTCGAGTTTTGTGGATGTGATATGAAAACAAGCCGAGTAGAAAGACTTTGACTAAAACGCATAAAAGTGAATGTGGAACGAACGAGGGATGATAAAAGTAAGAAAAGGACGAGTGCGGGTTGAAACTGGTTGAGATGCGTGTTCAGTGAGGTGGTCTGAGGTAGCATAAGAAGCGTGTTGACTGTCGGTGACTCTTGAACTCTTAATGGGAGAAAATGAATGGGCTCCCTCGGGAGAAAAATAAACGACTGGGAAAAAGGAATGGAAATATGCGAAGCGGCCCTCAAATAACATCCAGTTTGGTGGTTTGTACACGGCGATGGTAAGTAAAGTGTTTGTCGTATAAAGGAAGGAAAGTAAGGAAGCTCGACAGTACCGCAGAACTCAGAACGACTGCGACAGTAGACAAGCACCCTCACTGCAGTAGGTCAAAAGACGCTAGAGTTGAAACAAAGTTTCTAGCACAAAAACTGCAGGAGGAATAGCGGTCAGAAAAAGTGTGGAATAAAAATCAGGTAAAAGTATGTGATTTCTCACCGCAGTCACATAATAATCTCCTGCAGATGAACAAATTTACAGAATGAGTGAGTCCCAAACCAAATACTGCTACACACAGTAGGAAATGAGACGTAACGCATCATCATGTTAGTCATGTTTGGGTCGGAAAATGTCACTCCTGGATCCTCTACCACACAGTCATACATGGGTTCGAAACCCAGGCTCGCTTGCTTTAGTAATCAAGCAGGCATAATCATGCGTTAACGCGAACTTGTGCAGCCCATCTTCACATATTTCTGGGCGCTCCACTTGCAGCAAAATCTGTCCCTCCAGACTGACTAATCCATCCTCAATCACCGCCCGCCTCTGCAGACCAGCAAACACACATTCAGCCCACTGAGCAGCTTCAGAACAAAACTGGTTGTTCAGGAGCTGAATCAGATTGAAGCTCATCTCACCCTGCTGGTCTCGCCCAGCAAAAACACACAACTTCATGCCAATAATGCTTAAAAACCAGTGTTGGGGAGGTAACTCTTCAAGCTACAAGCTACTAAAAGGAACTAAGCTACAACCAAGCTCCTAGAAGCGAGAGTAGAGTTAGCTGGGCATCGCACAAGCTACAGAGAATTGTGATATTTGTAAAGGATATTTGCTCACAGAACACAGCACAGAAAAGGTCACACAGTGTACCACAAACGTAAATCTGACCCATCTAGAAGGAGCAGGGTATTAACATGGGCAGCTACTACAACGTACTGGGATGGTACTGTCTGAGCACCTCAGCGTACCTTTTACAGCTCCTGGGATTCGAACGGCTTACATTCTGATCAATACAAATAATTTGAACACCCAAACCGTTACACTCAACATTCCTGCCCCGATGGTGGTAAGCAATCAAACACTGTAATACATATCGGTAAATCGTGAGATATCGATCAGCTTAGCGCCGCCGCCGATATAATTTAACACTATTTTCGAGAGTCCGTCTCAGCACCATTTTCGGAGAGAGGAGGGCGCTAGTCAGTCACAAATCAAACCTTTCTGTCTGAACTAAATACCACGCTTGTCTTCGGCAAATGCCAGGCAATGAATTCAAATACTTTTGGAGGTCTTCTTTCACTCGACTGTCATAAACAAACTCATATTCGTAGGTTCTTCGGCCCACATGTTCGCCTGTGTTTCTGAAAACACATCATTACTACAGAACATTATGGAGCTTTGAACCCTCATCTCGTCTCGCGCCTCGGATGTACACAGAGCGGGAAAAAGTCTGAAGGATAACTGATAGCACAATTTTAAACCTTCCACATCTGTGTTTTCTGAGTTTTCTTACTTGTATGGCATGTAGCTGACACTTTTATCCACTTTCCTAATTTCAGGCAGTCTCCGTGGAGCAACTTGGGCTTAAGGGTCTTGAAAGTCTAAGATTTTGTCTGCAACAAAGTCCAGGTCAGAAATCAAAAAACACACACAGACAACTCAGATCAACCTGCAGACATACACACCTCCTGGGAGATCACTCCTGGCACCCAAACACACTAATAAGATTTTAACTCAGCACTCATCATTCTTCTCCACCCCACACACACAACACACACACACACACACACACACACACAGACTCTACTGTAAGCGAGGTAAAATGATGCTGACAGATCTGGTCAAAGCCTGGAGAATGAAATCTGTTAATGCCTGAGTCTGTGTCATACAGAAAGTAGGCAGACAACATAGGAGAGAGAGAGGAAGAGAGTTAGCTGTGTGTGAACTCGATCTCTCCAGCTCTCTCTCCTTCTCCCTCTTACTTCTCTCTATCTATCTGTCCCTCTCATTCTCTCTGTCTCTCATATTACCCCTCTTTATTGCTCTCTCTCTCTTCCCAGCATCACTAATCTTCCCATTCTCTTTACTTCTTCCCTCTCACCATCTTCATCCCTCACTTTCGCTTTCTATGTCTCATCTTCACTCTCTTTCCATCCATGATCTCATCTCGCTCTCCTTTTCTTTCTTTCTTTCTTTCTCTCCTCCCTCTCTCTCCATCCCTCCCTCTCTTTCTCTCTCATTCCATCTCTTTCATTCTCTCTCTCTTTCCCATATCACTAATTCTTTCATTCTCTCTCTCTTTACTTCTCTTCACTCTCACTACCTTTATCTCTCACTCTCTCCATTTCTCTCTGTCATTCCCTCTCTCGCTTTCTCTCTCTGTCTCTCTCTCTCACTCTCTATCCCCCCCCCCCATTCTCTCACTCTCTTTTTTTCATTCCTTCTCTTTATTGCTCTTCAGTCTCTCTCTCCCCCCGTCTCTCAGTTCTCTCCCTATGGGGTGTTTTAGTCATCATCCCCCTCTTCCTTTTGCTCTCCTTTGAGAGGCTTTGAGGAGAATCCTACCACTCTGATCTTCACACACCTCCTCAACCCTGCCTCCTACTGTGAAGGAACACACACACACACACACACTGAGTCGTGTATTATTATCTCTGTGCGGTCCTTCCATAGACTCCCATAATGACTAGATGTATATAATCCTACACCTACACCTGATCCTACACGTAACCTTAACCTCAGTAAGCTGAAGCACATCTTTTACCTCTTTTAGGTTCTCAAATAAAACAAGCACATTTTCTATAAAGTCATTTGTCTTCATGGGGACCTCTCAAATATCACCACAAAACCCCAAAAAAAGAATAAAAGTGATTTTAGGGGACAAAAATGTCCCCACAACGCCATAAATAGATGATCATTTTTGTTTCTCATGTGGACTTTCACAACGTCTCCATAAAGCAGACATTTTCATGACTTTTAGGGGACAGCCAACCTTAAATACATGAACACACACACTTTTCAAGAATATGAGCGTTATGGAGACCGGGCTTTCATAAAGGCAGAAGTTCAGCTTCATTGGGGTATACACACGCACACATACACACACACACACACACACATTTGTAAGGATACAACCATGATGGGGACTTTTTAGATTATAAAAGTGGAGGTAATGATTAAAGAAATAGGTATGTTGCAGCGATTAACTTTATGGGGTTCTTGGTTTTATGTCCCCACAATGGTCAATGGACAAAGTCCCCATATTGGGAGGTTTACAAACAAAAACAGGGCAAAGACAGGGCATGATGGGAGATGACCCCAGTTTGGGTTTGACCCTGTGACCTCTTGAACACAAACATTCGCACCACACACACGCCTGTGCCACATGTATAGAAGCGCTTGCACACACACACACACACACACACTTGGACCAAGACAGATGCATGCATACACACACGTGTGCCCACACAATTACTCAGACACATGCACATGCACATACACACTCACACACAAAAAGTCTCACTGCACCAACACACACACTCACACATGCACACACAGACAGACTGCATGATGTTGGAGTGGTGATGGTGGAATATGCTGAGACAGCAGTAATGTGAGTCGTTGTCCTGGAGCCTTTAGCATTAGCAAACCTGTCACCACACATTAGCAAAGACACACACACACAGGCACACACACACACACTTTAAAACACTGGGCATGCAGCACTAATGCGTTACCCTGCAGATTTATAACAAACATTCTCTCATTACTGAGGCTAAACTTCCTACTACTCATCAGCATGCACCGCTGGTTAGGACAGTGTGTGTGTGTGTGTGTGTGTGCGTTTGCGTATGTGTGTGTGTGTGTGTGGTGCACATTACAGCAGAGACAGAATTAAATAAACACACTCTTTTTTTAGAAGATATAATCCAAACTCTATACCATTCATGGTAGCCTTTCCTCTCTGTCTTTCTGTCTGTGAGTGTGTGTGTGTGCGTTTGAATGTTTGTGTGTGTGTCTCATTCAGAAAGACAGAGAGAGCTCGCTGACCCGAAATACCTCACAGACATGTGTTAGGTATCTGGTAGATTTCCTGCACAACGACTTAGAACAGCTCAAATGTGTGTGTGTGTGTGTTTGTTGATATGTTTAGGCGGTTGAGACGGAAGAATATCTTCACACACACTGCTCACTTCTGAGTCTCTCTCTCTCTGTGTTTCTCCTCATGACACAGGCTAAACAGAACATTATTAGGCCCTTAGGGGCAGTTGGTAGTGTAATGGTTAGGGAGTTGGTTGGCCGCGTGATCGGAAGGTCGTCGGTTCGAATTCCGGACCGGTAAAGGTACCACTGGGGTACTCATGAGCAAAATACCGTCTCCAAGCACTAAAAGAGCACTGCTCCTTGGGTGCTGCCCATGTCAGCTGCCCACTGCTCCTGCACGGATGGGTCAAATGCAGAGGTCACATTTTGTTGTGGTGCACTGTGTGCTGTGTTTGCAATGACAATTTAGAGTCACTAATTAACCTATAGCACATACTTTTGGAGTGTGGGAGGAAAACCCATGTGAACATGGGGACACCACATGGGGTCACAGTCGACCCGGGGGTCAAACGCAGGACTTTTTGCTTTGAGGCGACAGCACTAACCTCCGCCGGTTTTTTAGTCATATTTTCTGTAATAGTTTCTTACATAACTGTTAATCCTTCTTTTTGGTAAATTTTTCATTTTCTTTTACATGTTTTTCCCTAGAGGGTATAAAACCTAAACGCACACTCCCTGGTTGACTGCTCACTTTTAAATCTCTCTCTCTCTGTGTTTCTCCTCATGGCACAGGCTAAATAGAAAATGTAAAAGTTTCAAAAGAGGGTTTGAAAGTCAGTGAGTCAGAGCGTCTAAATGGCACTGAGGGGGGGGGAAAGCGTTTCATCTCTGGGCCTCTGGTTCCCGTCCAGCTCCTGGCTGGTGGCCCTGCAGGCGGCTTTATGCGCTTTGAAGCGAATTGAGCCACCTACACGCCCCCCCTCCACCACATCGCCGTTGCGCCCTTCAGGAATCCTTCATGCTGGGAAACGCCACCCTCCTCGTCTTCCTCCTCCTCTTCTTCTTCTCTCCGATGCCAGAGCGCTGGACTCCCTGCTGGCATTAGGCTAATACGCTGAGTTACGGACGTGAATGAAGAGCGTTATGCTATTAGCCCTTCATACTCCATGGATTTAAGCCAGAGATAAAGCAGACGGCTGTTTGTGAACCGTCCCTCCACATTTATCCGTCTATCCATCTCCTGCTCCCTCTCCTCCTACCGCTTTGCACATGGCTGAACACACACAGGCTACAGGTGGAGACACTCACTCACTCACTCACTCACACACACACCCCCCCATGCACACACATACAGAGTGTTAGAGAGTCGCTTTCTAAAAATTTGTGACGCTACTAAAAAATTAGCTACCTTGTTCAGTAGGTTATCAGTAATGAATCGACTTTGAAAATGTGTAGCCTTTTCCAGAACTACTTTTACATATAGCAATGTCAGAATCACAATCAGAAGTTTGTTGTTGTTTATTGCCACATTGTCACATACAAGAAACATGCTTTGGAGGTTAGAGCAAAAAAGATGTTGTGTTTTCTGAAATGTTGTTGTGTTTTGACCTTTAGGATCACCGTAGATAACTGATATTTGGTACCAAAATGCAAATAAAAAGAAAATCTCTGTCAAAATTTGGAATTTTCAAACACCAAGCTCAGCTGAAACGCTCTTCTCTCCTCTTCTCCTTCTCAGAGCTTCACCCTGCGCTCGTGGTGTAAGTGACAACAAGGCTTCAGTGTTGATTGGCTACTCGTGTGACATACAGCCATATTAGCCAGGGACATTAAATGAAGCAGCGAGAACAAACGGCACAGACAGAAAAGACGGCAGTGGAGCCACAGTAGCTGTAATAACTTAATATCAGTGATGGTCAAAATTTAACAGCAATACCGATAATCAGCAAAATGCCTAATATCAGCCACCGATATTTTTAAAATTTTGTTAATCCTTTTTTAAATTATATATGAGTATTTATGACCCTCCACGACAAAACCAGTTGCTTGTCGCAACGGAGGTTTCCGAGAAAAAACGACCCTTTATGTTGTGTGGGGTAAAATTTTAGATTTTTTGTTTTTAGTGTTTTGAAACAGTGGAAGGTCTATACTGAAGATATTTCTCCTGAATCCATCTCCGTCTCCCGAGTTCAGTTAACCTAACGCAGGTAGGCTGTCCGTAGGCTGTTTCTCACTTGGCGTGACAGAAGAAACCCGACTCCTTTGAATGTTGATATCTCAGTCATATTTCGTCTGATTCATTCGATATAGGTATCGTTTTGAAGCTTGATTTATGCCCTTTCATGAAAACATATATATAATAACTCAATTTTTAAAATTTGTGACAAGCCACTGGTTTTGCCATGGAGGGTCACATTTAATTATATGTCAAAAGATACCTGAGTTGTGATTCGATATGAACAGAGGCATATGATATTCTCTCATATCAATCACCGACTCCTGAACTGAACAGAAATCGTACCGTAGCAGAATCTGCAACTGAATGGCTCTTCACTGAATTGTTATAAGATCGTCCCTTAGCAAAAAGTAGTATACTTGAAGTTCATTTTATTAAGTATGCTTGAGTATAAGTATAGCAAGTTTACTACGGATCATGTACCATCTACCTTGTAGTGTACTAGAAAGTATACTAATTTAATACTACTTCGGACTAAATTGGAACATATTTAAGTTTATTAAAGTATACTTTAAGTATACTTTATAAGGTCATTTTAAGATTACAAAAGTATACTTTTAGACTTTAGTAGACTTTTCTTTATACCTATCAGAAGAAGTCAAGTATACTTCACTATACTATTCTTAAGCATATAAAATATAGCATATAAAAAGTAAACTTGAAGTATACTGCCTCAGTTTTAGCATATAATAAATATATGTACACTTAGTACACTTGAATAAACTACTTTTTGCTAAGGGGTATCATGATGAAACTTACACCCTGAGTAAAAAATATGTCCTTTATTTTAGAGGAGAAATGAAGATATCAGCCACAGTCTTCATACACACTTTGCAAATGAGTCACGTTTGGGTTAAGCAGTGACCGCGTGCCATGGCTCGAACCGTACTGACCTAAAACACAACGCTGACCTGCAGGAGGCGCCTTCCCCCTGGTGGCCTCATTAGGGGGGAAATGAAACACACCCAGAACCTTCTCCGTCTAGCACTCTAACACACACACACACACACACACGCACAAACTGACACACAACTCCCCAGACAGCATAAGAACCCTCACCAAAATGCACAATTAATGTCTCTGCACAGTCTGTGTGTGTGTGTGTGTGCGTGTGTGTGTGTGTGTTTTGATCAGCTCCTCATGGTTATTAATGCCTGGCTTTGAGACGAACTCTGGCTGGAAGGTAGATCGGGTGTGAGATTAATACCTGCACAATAACTCTACCTCAGTCTATTCTGAGATGACTACAATAACTTTGGAGGCAGTGTGTGTGTGTGCGTGCGTGTGTGCGTGTGTGTGTGTGCATGGGAATGTGTGGGTGCATCAAGGGCGGGTAGATGCTGTGTCAGTGAGGTACTCATTATAAAGGTGGTCTCTCATTTGCAGACACACACACACACACACACAAGCTCACCATCACCAAGCTGGACCTGAAGAACGAAGGCTACCCACAAACAATCAATAAAAGGCAGCAGGGAAAATCCTGCAAGCCACCCAAATGTATCACAAACATACACATTTGTGCCGTTGGGATTCCAGAATGGGTCCGGCAAGCGTTTAGACCGCACTTTGATTAAAATCTTGTGTGTGTGTGTCAAGTGATACGTGGCGACTTCGACACTGAATTCTAAAATGTTTTTAGCAATTAGCTAAACCAAAAAGTTCTAAACGCCTCCCGTTCTCAAAGACGTAGGAACAACGCCACTGGTCAACTGCCTCGTCAATAGGGGTGTAAACCACAACTTTCATCATGAATCAAAATTATACCGTTTCAATGGCCAACGATACAACGTCTAACGATACTGATATCGAGTGCTACGATACAATTTTGATCCAACGATCGATACGAGACACTATCTGCTCAATGTAAAGTTTTGATGTTAGTAATGAATTTCCTTTCTGTGCATGCCGTGTGAATACCAGTTTCTTCCCAATACGATATTATAAGGATTCAAAGATTTGACGTATGCTGATAGCACGATGTCTGCTATGATACAATTTTGATTCGATTCAGGTGCCAACGATCAATATGAGACAATATCATGTTGATTTATCGACATATCAAGTCACAAAAAGCAACTAAAACATTCTTTGACATAAACATAAACCTTCTGTTTAATATAAAGTGTCATTACAAAATGTATGATCTCTGATCAATGTTTTTATTTTCTGATTGAAAATAAAATTGGGCTTGTAGATCATTGTATAGTTTAGTGATGATTTGTCATTGTGAACACACCACACAGTGCACGACCACAACTTCTGCATTTGTTCCATGTGAGTGAGCAGTGAACATCTAACATGGGCAGCGCCAAGGAAGCAGTGCTTGGGGACGGTACCTTGCTCATGAGAACCTCAGTGGTACCTTTACCGGTTTGGGATTCGACCCAGCGATCTTCAGATCACGGGGCTGAAGACTTTTCTTTGTGTGTGAAATAATGTTCAATCAGACAGACCTGCTTGTAGATTAGGTTTGGATATGAATCAGAGTTTTCCTTTTGTATCACACAGTAAAAAAAGGGTTAGCAAAGAGGTTTGATTTAATGAGTCTTGCGCTGCGCTGCGACTACTGCACGTGCTCACATCACCGTGACGATGCTGAAACAATACTTTGTACAAATCTAAGACGAGCAACAATCAGATCCTGCCATTCAGCCTCCACTGAGCAACCAGCAGAATAAGAGACTGTGTTTATATGTCGGCGGAGACAAAGCCAAGCGTCTTGCACACGGATTAGTCGGTCTGAAAGACAGATTTAGCCAAGTGGAACACGCAAACACAGCACAACATCACAGAACACTGGAGGTGCTGTTAGCCGAGGCTTTGGCTGCAAAAAACTTCAATCAAATGTACAGGCTGTGGACAGATTTTTTTAGCCGATTTATATATAGTGGAACTAGAGCTAGACAATTTGGTCAAAAACATCATCAAATATTTCTATATTTATCATATAGAATCAGTTTAACATTTCCCAACCTTCTTGCACTTTATATTAACCACCTATGACACTAATACACATGCAGTTAATAAAGATGCTTAAATATGAATATAAAGAATGCAAAAAAACCTCACCAAGTTTAATAACAAATAAAAAGCTTCTGGATATTGCGAAAGTAAGTGATTATTTGTCATAGTGAACACGGCACAGCACAGCACACGGTGCACCACAACAAAATGTGACCTCTGCATTTGACCCATCAGTAAAGGAGCAGTGGGCAGCTTTTTGGGCAGCGCCTGGGGAGCAGTGCATGGGGACGGTACCTTGCTTATGAGTACCACAGTGGTACCTTTGCCGGTCTGGAATGCGAACCAGCTGCCCCATATTACATTATTGGCTTTTCTCAAGTTCTACAGTTGTACTCTCAAGAACAAATTGAAGAAAAAGCTCTGAACTTTTTAAGAAAAGTGGCTCTGTTCAGATCTCAAACCTCATGAGAAGCTACATTAGCAAAGACAAAAAATCTGTTGTCTAATGTCTAATGGCTGTGGAAGGCCAAAAGGACGATGAAGCTGCACGATTGCTGCAACCTGTCACTCTGCCCAACTCTGTATCTACCTCTTTTCAGGAACGGAGTGAGTTTGACGGACGACACGCGCGACACACACACACACCTCTACAGCTCTCAACAGCAGTCACACTGCCACATGCAGCTTGTCTCTCAGCTCTGAAAGAACATGCGACACCTGTCTGTCAAACACTACACACACTGCTGTCTTACTGGCTGTCCATCAGTCTGCTCTGATCGAGAAAGAGCGAGAGAAAGAGAGAGAAAAATATATAGAGAGAGAGACAGATGTCTCCAGCGCTACTGGTCTCATCTGCGTAACTGTGGATTTTTCTACTCAAGATGAATTTACCGGAATAATCCCACAGAGACTCTTCTTACCTTCACACTGTGCATGTGTGTGTTTGTGTGTGTGTGATTGCAGTCATTAATGGAAGAACTTCAAACACACACACGCACGCACACACACACACACTGCCCTCCAGAACTGTATGGCGTCATGTGCTTGATGTGTGTGACTCATCAGATGAAACACACACACAGTGAGATTACCAGCACATGAGCTAATCTATTTGCGGGACATTAATCTCTAGTAAACTAGCTACCTGCCAAGATAACTATTAAAATGTTTACTGGAACACATGGCTAGCCGAGATAGCTAACACGCAGAGCTAACGTTTCGGAAGCAGCTAAAGCAGACAGTGTGATACAGCCGCAGGGTCGGCCAATTTTACATGATTAGGACCCTATGAAATCCGTTTAGTTTTTTCCTAAATTCCGTTTTATTTTTTCCTGCATTCCGTTTTTTCCATTTTTATTCTTCTGAATTCTGTGTTTTACGTTATAATCATATTTATTCACCTAAAACGTGTCTAATTATGGAGTGGATGGAAAAAAGAACAATGCAATAGAAAAAAATGACTGTTATTCAACTTCAACAAAGTGCTGGGGTTCAGCAGAACATTTATTGCTTTGGTAAAAACATTTACCTGTAAACAACAAAAAACATTCTTTTTTTTTCGTGCAAAATGAAACGTTTCTGATGTGAGTTTTTGACCGTAAGTGGTCGTCACGTGTTCTTGCGGGTGCAGTCTATCGTGTGCTGGCAAAACTTACAAAAGAGTTGTTCTCCCGATTCATAAAAATCATTGTTCTGCTCTAAACTTAGCACTGACACTCCAATTCCGTCATTTTTTTTGAGGACTTCAGTGTTTCAGCCTCTTCACCATCGCTGACCGTTGACGTTTTGCCCTCTGTGTCTGTGCGTTTGTGTGTGTGGAAAGCTGAGTCCCACCTCAACAGGTAACATGTACAGGGGGCTGCAGCGGCCAAAACTGATTAGAAACCATTGCTATTCTTTGCTCACACCGATATCAGCCAATTATACGACATTCCGCGTTTTACAATGGATTCCATATTATTTGTTGAATTCCACGATTCCGTCTGCGTTTTCCGCATCATAGGGCCCTACATAATCCATATTTAGCATTTTTATGTTTATAGGTGAAACTGATAGCCTGTTAAATGAAGACATTTAAAAATGAGCCTAAAAAACACATATCAGTTGACAGATAGCTATAGCTACGTGCTTACATTGTGGATGAGTGATCTAACTATCTGAGCTACTCACTAGCTTGGCAAAATATCTTACTGTCTATTATTAAAGACATTGGGCAATATAGTAATGCCTTTATTGCAAATTTAAATTGAAGTACACAGTGAAACAACCTTGAAAATTAGTCAACATTTCCCAAAGTTATGGGCAAAGGTACAGAGCTCGCTTTATTATTAATACTTGTAAATAACACTAACACCACTGTTTATGCACCTTATTTCATTCATGTTTTATTTGATTAAACACCTGATATAATCTTATTCTAGGTTTGTACTGTTACTTTACATTTGAGGAGGTTCTGAGCCTAAGAATTTCATGACTGGTTCCACTGTTATCCATACAGAACGATAAAACTTTGGGATTGTAAAGAACTGAACATAATAAATACTAGAGAAATTTCCAGAAAAAATGGTATTTATTTCTGAATGTTCCTACTATTATTTGACCGATATTCACGATTCATAACGCTTTATTACATACATATTGTACGTACATACATACATACACATATAAAGTACAGCATCTAGTGAGAGTAACCTGATCATTTCTACAAAGATTGTGTAAATTATATAGACAATTTAAAAATAAAAATGTAAAAATATATGTATATTAATATATTTTTCGGGGGCAGTTGATGCGTGTAACAGTGTAACAGGGAGTTTGCACCACAATCAGAAGGTCAACGGTTCGAATTCCGAACCAGTAAAAGTATCACTGAGTTACTCATGAGCACAGTAGTGTCCCTAAGCACTGGGGGACCCTCGAGTGCTGCCAAAAAACTGCTCACTGCTCTTTATGAATGGGGTCACATTTCGTTGTGGTGCACTGTGTGCTCTGTTGTGTTGTGTTCACAAAGACAAATAATCACTCACTTATATAAAATAGTACTACATACTGTACTATATAACTATGAGCACCAAACTATGAGTATTATACTATAAAACTATGTAATATTAGAATATACAGCAAGAATAAACTACATTTAGGAATGTACAGTACTGTGCAAAAAGATTTAGACAGGTGTGAAAAAATGCTGTAAACAAAGAATGCTTTCAAAAATGGAAGTGTTAATCATTTATTTTCATCAATCAACAAAATGCGGTGAATGAACAAAAGAGAAATCTAAATCAAATCAATATTTGGTGTGACCACCCTTTGCCTTCAAAACAGCATCAATTCTTCTAGGTACACCTGCACACAGTTTTTGAAGGAACTCGGCTGGTAGGTTGTTCCAAACATCTTGGAGAACTAACCACAGATCTATAATCCTATAATCCTACAAAATAATATAATGACTATAATCCTACAAAATCCCTGACTTTGTGCAAGTGTACCTATAATAATTGATGCTGGTTTGAAGGCAAAAGGTAGTAACACCAAATATTGATTTAGATTTTTCTTTTGTTCGCTCACTTTGCATTTTGTAAATTGATAAAAATAAACAATCATTATTTATATTTCTGAAAGCATTCTTTGTTTACAGCATTTTTTCACACCTGCCTAAAACTTTTGCACAGTACTGTATATTCCAAAAGAGATGTATACTATAAACAGTAAACTTTATACAGTATGTGCTTATTAAGATAACTATGTAAAGTGCAGTGTCCTTATTGTAGCAATAACTGGACATATAAGTTTTAACTAGTCATTACACACTTTTAAATTAACAATGCAACACACACACACACCAAATCAAATTCTCAATTTATTTTGCATATGACTACATGTCTCTCTTTCTCTGGATGGACCTGGAGGAGGAGGAAGGGGGAGGAGGACTGGAAAAACAGTGATCGCATCATCTTGGCAATTAATCAATTAGGGGGCAGAGATCAATAGGTCACGCCCCCACCGCCCCACCTGACAGCACTCAGGTGTAATTAAAATGGAAGTATTGACAAAACAAGATGGATGAAGGAGTAGAGGCAGCGCTACAGAGGAACAGTCAGAGAGCTGATGCTAGAGGGAGTACTGCGTGTGTGTGTGTGTGCGTGTGTGTGTGAGAGCAGGTTAGTATGCATACATGCCCGTTTAATTAATCTTACATTAATCAAAATCGCAATTCATCACCTTTGCAATTTGTAAAGCGATGGAGGCTGGTGGAGTTCGGCCGCTGCATCACAACCAGGCCACACTGGTAGATAAGGATATTGTCGAGCCTCATCTCTCCTTTCTCCTCACCTCGGCTCATTTATTTCACCGTTCAGTCACTAAAGCCTGTGTTATAATGATGTTTCCTGCAAGTGAAAGACGCTGCAACTATTTGTCTGTAATAAAACAGGCTGCAGTCTGTCCCCGAGACCTTTGCTCCATGTTTTATCATGATTAATTTGCCTAGGAAATTTCTTTTTTAATGTTAGTGTCCAGATTAATCGCACAAATTAAAACATTAACGTTTCTGCTTCCAACATGCTTTCTAAACATTGCTTCTTTTGTACCAAACTGGCTATAATTTTTTTTTTTTCAGTTTACTGAAAGAGAAAAACTAAAACTATGAGAAAGCTGAAAGATCATTTTTGAGTTCATGAGTTCATTTTTAATTTTAATCATTTTCAAAACAAATTGAATCCCGTACCAGCAAAGGTACCACTGAGGTACTCATGAGCAAGGTAGCATCCGCAAGCACTGTTCTCCGGTTGCTGCCCACTACTCCTTCACGGATGGGTGAAAAGCAGAGGTGACATTTCGTTATGCTTTACTGTGAGCTGTGCTGTGGCGTGTTCACAATGTCAAATAGTCACACATTTTCACTTACTTTCAGATGCTGTTTCAAGCTCTGAGGATATATTTTAATATCTCAATCACAGTTCACAGTTGATAGAGATCAACACTGACAACTATGTTTTTTGATGGACTGGTCAAATCCCGCAGCTTCTAATTTTTCCTTTATAACTTCGTACAGGTTCCCAAAAAATAAATTTCTTCAGTTCCAATGTCACTAGTAACAGGTCCACAGGGCGAAGAGGTGGAGTGGGCTGCTCCCTCGCAGATAACACTGCTTCATGGGCCATGAAGAGACAACACAACACTTCACACACACCCTGCAGCCAGGCTCATTTCACACTCACACAGCACGTAATCACAACTGGTCAACATACACACACACACACACACACAAAAAACCCATAGGGTACATTTGGTTTTCTGGAACGCTTGCAAAAAGGCATTCCCTGGTCCAAGTTGTACAGCCAATAATTTAAAAGTGAGTGATTATTTGCCATTGAGTACTGTTTGGGGACGGTACCTTGCTCATGAGTACCTCAGTGGTACCTTTACCAGTCCGGGACTTGAAGCGGCGACCCTCCGATCCTCACAGGACGATCTCCCCCAGGTCTTACAACCACCACCAAGGCGAATTCCTTGCATGTGATAATGTACTCGACAATAAGTGAAAGTGAGTGATTATTTGTCATTGTGAACACAGCACAGCACACAGTGCACCACAACGAAATGTGACCTCTGCATTTGACCCATCCATGAAGGAGCAGTGGGCAGCTGACATGGGCATTCTGATTCTAACAAAGTGTGTGTATCGAGAATGAGGAAGTTGTGTGTGTGTGTGTGTGTTTGTGTGTGTCTCTGATGATGCACAGTCACACACCACACACAGTTTCCACTTCATACCATGCAGGGAGAGGGTTATTTTTGTATTCCCCTACAGGGTCAGGTCCAACAGCTGTAGCCAACACTGGGGTGTGTATAAGTATGAGTGTGTGTGTGTGTGCGTGTGTTTTTGTGTGTGTGTTAGCTCTCTTTAGAGTATGTTTGTGGTAAGTTTCCACTGACAAAAGCAGACACACTGACCTCACCAAATGGCAATGCTGAAAACCCAAAAGCCTGAAGAGAAATACCATAACACACACCGGGGAACTATTACAACTTGTGACTTGTGTGTGTGTGTTGAACCCAAAGCTCTTTAGGCCCTGAATGTGCTGCGGCAGTCATGTTTTCACACTTAAAACCTGCCTAAAGGAACCATAAATGATCTTATTTACTACTTTAAACACTTTACAATAGTGTCTAACAGCTGAACATTGTTGGTGCCTGTGTCCAATTACATTCATCTAAAAAACAACAGTTTTGTAATGTAAACAGCTACTAATCCTTCAGCAGAAGTCAGCTTCAGTTAGTGAGAAGAATCTCCTTGTGCTGTGTGTATGTTTTTAAAGGTTGATGTTACACTGCCTCGTAAAATGTGGCCTAACAAAGAACTGGACGATGAGGTCCACCACACACAGCAAAGCAAGGCAAGTATATTTATATAGCACATCGTCATACACAGACGTCACACAATGTGCTTAACAGGAATAGAATTTTAAGTGTGAGTGATTTTTCGATTGTGAACACACCTCAAAGTGCACCACAACAAAATGTGATCTCTGCATTTGACCCATCCCATCCTATACAATCCCACTGTGTAAGGCTTTTGAATTTGTGTTATGGTTTTTAATTCTTTGTTATGGCTTTTGCATTTCCATTGTGGACTTTCAGATGTGTGTTGTAGCCTTCGCAATTATGTTGTGGCTTTTGCATTTGTCTTGTGCATTTGTCTTTTAAGCCAAAAAATCTTAAAAAAGAAAAAAAAGATCTTGTTTTTTTATTTTATTTTAAGAATAACTGACTTGACTAGACTTGTATGTGTGAGATAAATAATCTAATTTTAAGAAACGTTGGCTACAATCATCTTATTAAGAAAAATTTACTGATTATAAGAACTTCTTAAAATGAAATAAGAAATTTAATTAAGAGAACGGACAGGTTCTCATGCTCTCCACTATGAGTTAAGAAATTCATGACAACTTTGCTTATTTTAAGAATATTAAAGCTAAAAACAAGGGAAAAGGGAAAAAAAATCTTGTTTTAGGAGATCTTTACAAGATAAATTTTCTCACTACATTGGCAGATAATTTTGCTTGATTCTGGTACCTTTTTTCTTATTATCTTTTTCTTATTTTCTGACACTGATTTTTTGCAGTGTGCATTGTAGCTTTTGCATTCATGTTGTGGTTTTGCATTTATATTGTTTTGCATTTGTGTTGTGGCTTTTGCACTCAAGTTGTATCAACTCATCATATTTCATTGATACGGTTTGTTTTGTTAAAGCTGGAATATTCTTTCCCATGAAAGCGTGCATATCTTTGCAACAGAATTCTTGATTTAAAAAGTATCAACGTAATTTAAAAAATAATCAAAACAATCATCATGGGTAAGATTACATCAATTAGCAGTCCCAAAATGTCGAGGAAAACTCACATGCTGCTCCAACAGAACACACGCCTCCAGTTCTAAATGACTCCTGACGCTAACTCCCGCTCATTTCCAACGTTTTGATCTAGTGATGGAGCAGCAGGAGTTTGTTAGAAACGGAGGCTTGTGTTTGTGTAGAGGTGAATTCTAGAAGCGTGTGATGTTGTTCTAAGAAAAACTGCTCCATCTCATCCTTTCGACTCCCACAGTAACCGCAGCGTAATGAGCTGGATGCAGTTCTCCACTAAGGCCCCCATTTTACCGCAAACAAAAAAGAGGCGTTTCTGATGTGGTGGGGAATAAAGCGCAGAGTTGAAAACGAGAAGGAAGATGAGGAAGGTGGTGGTTGAAGAAGAGAAGGCGGTGGTCTGCCCCCAGGGCGGAACGGGGTAGGAATCGACCCTCTCACACACTACACTATTAGAGCTGCTGACAAACATTTCCTTCTAGAAGGATCTCGGGGTCACACCTACCTCCGCTTCACACGTTTACGTGGAAAAAAGGGCAACAAGAACTTTTAGACTCGGGCTACTGGAAGGAGAAGGGAAAAAAAAAAAAAACACGCAGCTGGCAGCCATTATTCATATATTCTGTCAGGGCTGTGTGTGTGTGAGAGAAAGAGAGAGAGAAAAGAGAGTGTGTGTGTGATTGTGTGACAGCAAGCGCTCCCACATGGGAATTGAGTTGGAAGCAGTTATGAACTTCAAAGTCAGAATAAATGGAGAAAGAAATCACAGGACACATTTGAATAAATGCGGCCGGCTTGTTGTACGCGGCTTCGGCCCGGAGAGCGAATACAGAAAGCTTCCGGCGGCGGAAACAAAAGCTCGACTCTGCGAGAGGACGAAGTGCTGTTTCCTGCAGTGCCCAACTTGAACCCCAATTACAAACAAGGATTCATGGCGTAAAAAAAAAACCATGCAGTTCAGATCGAATGGCGGCGAATTAAAATATGTCTGAAACAAAACCGCAGCCTGTAAACTAGAGGTGTGAGCCTTCACTGGTCTCACGATTTGATTCAGTTACGATTTTCATGTTAACAGTTCAATTCAATGCAATATCTCAATAACTCACAATGAATCCCATCAATTTTTCTACATTACTTCATGCTACACGCCAATCGGGCAGCTATAGTTACTATGGGATGTTCTTCTTAACTAGAATTATTATGCTCTAGCTAGAAAATCACCAAGCAATGTCATTATGATATAATCAATTATGCAGTCCTTCCCGGATTTCGCAGGCCTCTTTTGAGATTGCTGTGCCCTAAAATGGCTGATTTTGCGGCAGCTTTTCTACAAAAATCTGACTGAAAGTTGAGGTGATTTTAGGCATTTCGCCCCCCTTTAGGCATGTTGGGATTTTGTCCCCCTTTATTCCCTGAACAATGAATTAAAATGAAAGGAACAAAACCACTATTAATCATTTAGTTATTTTTGAAGGTAAATGCAAGGCGTTTTTATCACACACGTTTCTTGCGTCTTCTAAATGTAACAAGGAAATGAGTTCGCTGATGTATGGCTCAACGTTTTGCGAGAAAACGACAACGATTGGAAAAGTTGTGGTAATTGGTCAAAATTGCACGGTAGTAATGAATTTGCGAGGATTGGCTGAATTTGCATTAACTAGTTGCGATCGCAACATCGCGAAATCCTGGAAGGTCTGATTATGGTCTGCCACTGCAATATCATCCACGTCTGCATCGTGATGCATCAATTACGTGATTGATTTCAACACCCCTACTCTAAATTCAATCCAAACATGAGAATCAGATATGATTTTGACAGAAGTTTTCACAACGCAGAGTTTTCAAATCACAGAAGATGCAAAATATGTAAATCATAATCTGTTTCTGTTATGGCTTTTGCATTTCCTTTGTAGCTTTTCTTTTTAACTGAGTCATTATTTGTCGTTGTGAACACAACACAGCACAGCACCACAACGAAATATGACCTCTGCATTTAACCCACCCGTGAAGGAACAGTGGTCAGCTAACAAGCCCGGGGAGCAGTGCTTGGGGACGGTACCTTGCTCATGAGTACCTCAGTGGTAACTTTATCTGTCCTGGATTCGAACCTGCGACATTTCTGATCACGGGACGAATGCCCTACCGTTACGCCACCAACTGCCCCTTTTCAACTGTGTTGTAGCTTTTAATTTATTTTAATGCACCCAATCTCGTCTCAGAGACATGTGGGAATCTATTTCAAATGCTCCCACTAATGCTAAGATGCGATTTCTCTCCATCTGGTCGGCTAAACTAGCGACCTCAAAGAAACACGTTGAAATAGGAACGAACGCGGACGTGCCCAATGACACTTTTCGTAACTTAGCAACAACGAACGCTGAGAAGTGAGATTTTGACCACTCTCTGTGAAAAAAAAGCGTTTGATGGACACAGGCTCCAAAACAGTAGTTTGGCTTTTAAAAGACACCGTTTAAAACTGGCTTCCCCACGAACAGGTTAAAGCAGATGAATTCAATGTATATGGGCTCAGCAGCTATTAATATAAACACTAAACACACTCCCTTCACTCACGCAAGTCGTGCGGAATGAGAGTAAAGCGGATCTGAAGTGATCATGTGACGTTGCCGTGGTTTCCCCGGCAGCTCGGGGCTGTACAGGTGGAGGCGGAGGAGGCTTTCTGCAGCATGTGTGAGCAAGTGTGTGTGTGGGTGGACGTACACGGAGTGTTTGAAACAGCCTGCAGGAGGATGCGCACCTCACACCGGTGCCAGATCAGGGCCACTCAGACCCACTTTAGTGTAATGAGAAGTGATGCGGAGGAGAGGAAGAGGAGGAGAATGCTTCATCTTACTGATGATGACTGAGGAAGGGACCAATGAGTGTTCACCACACACACACACTCAGACACACAGGCACCAACACATTATGGAACACACACTCATATACGGGCACCATCACACACTGATGAATGGGCACACACACACACACAGGAACACACACAGACCCACAGATGGGCATACTGGACATACTGGAACTCACACACACTCCGAGACCCCAGACACACTGGAACTCACACGCACATACAGGTGGACACATACACAGAAGACTGGGCACACACACATAAGAACACACATATGGGAGTACACACACACACAGGAAGACACACACACCAAGGAACACACACAGTTCCACACATAGGCCTCAAACATACTGGAATTCACACACCCGGGCCCACAGACTCCCTGGAACTCACACACACACACATATACACACATAGGAGCACACATAAGTGAGTACACGCGCACACACACACACACACACACGGACACTGAGACACGAGTGGGCAAACACACATACAGTATATGAAGTGTGCCACCACAGTGTGCCCAGGTCACAGTGTGTGTGTGTGTGTGTGTGTGTGTTTTCACATGCTATCACAGTAAATGCCATACCGTATAAGGCCTCCACCTTCATACTGACTCCTTGATTAGGAGACGGACAAACATCAGTGCAGACAGATGAAGCCCGAGACTTCAAACAGACCACATCCAACACACACACACATATGCACACACATATATATATACACACCCATGATATGCCACTTCAAAGGTAAATGTGCCCACCTGCCATCAAAGACACACACACACACGCACACACAAGCGTTCCGTGTTATCTCTTTCCACAGGCTCCTTAATGACACCTGTGATTAGACTGAAATGCTGCTCCATCAAACAGACGTAAGGCCAGATAAAGGCTGGCTAAGAAAAGAGTCTCACTTAAACCAAACACACTGGAGCTTCACATCCGGACCCTGGAGTGAGCTTATAAATTACGCTTATCGACCAGACAAGACAAGAGGGTCCCGTTAAGAGCAGCCGTGCTGCGACAGTTAACCGCACAAAGAGCTCTAATTAAACCGTGGCTAAAGACGGCGTTTCCCCTCCTCCTCCTCGCGCCGTCGCCATCGTCGCACACAGAGGGATCGAGTTTCGTTTACACAAACCCACAAGCAGCTGAGCATTCTGAAGATGAGAGCGCCTAAAGGGTCGCTCATGCCGACCTCAACGCAGCCCAGGTCACGGAGGTCAAGCTCGCAGCAGCTGTTTGGAGCCCGACTCTCCCCATGGGTTACGGCCGTAAAATCTACCTGACTACAGGAGCCGGAATAGAGCAGCACGACATGCAGGATCAGGGAATCACCATTAGGGATGTAAATCCCAAGTTTCATCATAATACTATATCATATCGTTTCAACTGACATTGATTCAACTAAGGATGCACAATAATATCAGAATAATATCGGAATAATATCGTAATTGGACGATAATTGCTTTTTTTTTCTTCAGATTTGCCTGAATTTTTCAGCCAATATCGTATGACGCATTTACTGCACGTTGGAAAGGTAGAGCAAAATCATATCTGATTTAACACAATCACTTCCATTCATATCAAATCACAAAAGGTAGTAACAAATCATTACGTGATTGTGGTGAGCAATCTTTCAATAATTTTGCGCTAGAAACGTCCTTCTAACTCTAAAACGCGCGACCTACTCCGGTGTGGGGTGCTTTTATACACATTTTTGATACACGCATTCGTTCACGAGTTCTGTCCTTTTTTTTGTCAGTTTTTTTCCCCATACACTAATATATGTTTCTTGCTTTATGTGCCTTATCTGTTCAAACTTTAGAAACTGCAGTCATGTACGTGTACACAGTAGAGATGACAAAGTTTACTTTGACTTTGGCTAGTTTTCATGTCACAGCTACAAAACTTGTGCAATCACAGTAGCATTTTCTTCTAGTTTGACATCCCCTAAGCTCCACGGTTACGGGCGTATTGGAGGGTTCAGAACCTCCAAAGAAACAAAAACAACAGTCTGATGTGCGTTGGTAAATGTAAGTAGCCAACAAAAGTGAAGCTTGTTGAAAATTACTTGTTGCAACCTTCATTTTCCTGTTTTAAGTGGTCTACGGATGCAAATTAACGTCATTAAATCGAATTCTTCACCATCATCTTTCAGAGGCTGCTTGAGTGAACCTTAGTTAGTCAGCTAAGATCCATTATGGTCATGATCACCGCAGTAGCTGCTCATGACTTCCAAAAACTTGGCCTCAGAGAGGAATCACCCGCCGCCCCCTCGAATTAATAAGACGTAATTCGTACTCTAGGGTGGAGCATCTCCAGCCGTCATGGCCGAACCACAGTGTCTACTTCAGAGAAGTAAGTCCAGTTCAAAAACTCACTTTACAAGAGTGGAAGTGCGGTAAAGAGCATCTGTGTTCCATAAGGCTTGGAAAAGGTGGATATATAACACCCATCTCTCTCCTCCACCATCTTTCTCTCTTTTCTCTATCTTCTCTTTCTTTAGGTGTCTTTTTCCCTCCTCTACTCAAAGGATCTTGGTTCAGCAGCAGCAGCAGCGTTTTCTGAAAGTAGAGATGAAAGTCATGGAAGAGAAGATGAGGGAGACATTTCCCCAGAGACAGAAGAAATGCATTTGAAGTAAAGTGTGATTGTGAATTGGGCAAATTATTACATTGATTACACCTTGAAGTTCCCTTCTCTCTCGCTCTCTCTCCGTCTCTCTCTCTCTTTCATGCTCATGGACTCTCACTCTTAGTAAGAATTTCGTTCCTTTATTCACAAACATGCACAGCTACGTGGAAAAGCTTGATGCCATTTTTGATTCTGATCTCATATTTGACCATTAACAAAACACCTCAGTAGTACGAGCTTCCGCCAGCTTAGAGTCATAAGGAAACTAAAATCCTTTCTATCATATAATGATCTGAAAATAGCTGTTAATGCTTTCTTCTCTTAAAGCAACACTATATAGTTTTTCAGTCTTCAATCTACGTTTTACAAGATCATTCTGATGGTACATCAACTCACATTGTGTTCAATTAGACCTTTACCGTCACTCGAGAGCGTCTGTATCGCCTAAACTGACACTACGAAAGTTCAGGTTTCGGGAAGTAACCTCGCCACAAAGTTTGATTGTTTTACGCCATCCGTCACGTCTGCTCTCCCCCTGCAAAAGACGAGGCAGGTGAACAAATTTCCAAACTAACGAAAGCATGACTGAAGCAGCAAGAAAAACCGAATGGTAAAAGCACTGGCAGAGGAGACAAAGAAAAGAAAGCGGGAGAACGATAAAGTAAGAGCCTAGGACTAGGGTGAATATTGGTCCGGCTGAAAGAGGAGGAGCGAAGTTGACCTGTACTGCTGGAGTAGTAAGTATAAATTCTTTGCTTTCCATCTATATGTAGTGCGTTTAAGCTTGTTGTGTGTCAGGCCGTGCTATTGAAGTCACAGCCCTCCGTCTATGTCCACAAATCAAGTTATTCTAGTAGTAGCCCACAGCACTTTATCGAGCTGGTAGCTAACATGCTAGGTAGTTGACGATAGTTAGCATGCTAGTTATCGCTATTCTCATTTTGACTTGAGAGCAATGAATAATACAAATATGGACGAAAGCATCTCCTATGCAACTAGATAAGTACTGACAGTAAACCATGGGTGTTATATCTGTCACCAACTGTATTTCTCCAAGTGAAGCATCTCTGGCTAATGCAAAGTGATTTTCAACCTTGCAGATCAATCTACGATATTTTGTATTACAACATGGATAACATTACTATCACCACGCAAACAGCACTGCATTACAGTAGGACTATATTCTATTTCCACAACGGGCAATCAGTTAGAGGGCAGGTCGAGAACACTAATGAACACTATCTTCTTATTTGTCGTTTTTTGTTTCTGATATTTCAAAAAAGAAAACAATACTCATGTTTGAATAAAATGCTGTAAGGCATTACTTTACCTGGCCCAAAGACATTGATCGCACATTAGTTGTCCTGCTTCAGGAAGTTCGCCGGTCCCATTGGCTTGTCAACAAATGCATGTGTATTACTGCGACACAGATTTTACGACAGTTGTTACAGGCAATACCGTTTCTCATCTGTAGGGGGACCCTGTGAGCAAATATTACATAGTGTTGCTTTATTTACTTATCACAATGTCCTTAACCCTTGAATCAGTCAGTCTTCTCTTTTCTGTTGTAGCTCCAAAACTATCAAACAGCTCGGCCCATTTCATTCGATCCTCTGGAGATTTGCAAATCTGAAAACCCATCTTTTCTTCTTACCATCTGGCCTTATATTGCTTTTAGATTAGTATTTTCTTTCTCCTTCAAATTGTTTTGAATTGATTTCTTTTACACTTTAAGTTATAATTATACATTTCAGTCATCCTTTTAACTGTTCTGTACATTTTGAGATTCTTCTATTGTACAGCATCTCCTGTTTTCAGTGTGCTTTATAAATAAACTTGCCTCGCCTCCCTCTCTATCTCTCACTCTCTTGCTTCCTCTCTCTCTCCTCAGACACTTTCTCTGCCCATTTTTCATGCATTATCGCACGGTGTCAGTCGGCCGCCCTTCTTGATATGGGGTATTAAAATTAAAATGGGATTTTAAACTCACACACCAATCCCTCCTTCACACTCCAGTGATAAAATAAAGGAAATAAAATACAAAAAAATGATCCTCATGTGACACATTTGTGTTCATAACACAAACAGCATCGACATGAACAAAATGATGAGAGCAAGAAAGAGGCAGTGAAGGTTTTTTGCTTGTACTAATAACCACATCAAGATTCCAGATTCAAGATTCAAGACAAAAAAGAGTCTTTAGTCTTGAAGTGGTAATGAGTTCTAGTCTCACAATTCAATTAAATTATGATTACCCAACGATGGTAGTGCTGGAAGTGGGATTTAAACCCATGACCTCTTGGTCATCAGTCATCTCTTTCAACAGAGATGGGACAAATATGGAAGTCACATTTTATTAGGGTTCAATGTGTGCCGTGCTGCATTCACAATTACAAATTTACTCACTCAGTATCACATCATTAATACTAGGGATGCACCGATACGATATGTGGATCGGATATCTGTCCGATAACAGCTCAAATAGCTGGATCGGGTATCGGTGGCATTGGGCAGATCTATGTAGCCTATCTGTGAATGCGTGCATGCTCTATTCATTATGCATCGGAAGTGTTACTGCCGTAAAGCTGGTTTATTGTTCGACATTCGCGCTAATTCCTACATATTGATATGACAATGAGCAGAACAAGCAACGCAACACACTACAACCCCAAAATTAAATCACACGATTATACTGTTTAATTTCCCTAACAACACCAGCTCTCGCTTATAATCTGTGTTCCTCGCAGTGTTTGTTAGCACGCGCGTCTCTCACAAGGAAGTCCAACATTCACTAAAGCGGTACAGCCGTTTACTTGATGTTTTCAGTGTACTCCGGGATGTGTGTTCGTTGTGTTATTGTGTGGAATGCCATCATGCCAAACAAACCTCATGTGGAATGCCACCATGTCAAAAATGTTCTCTCCAAGAAACGAGACCAAAAAGAGTTACAGGCCAAAATGAGTCCAAATTGACTGAAAGACTGCCAAAGACTTTAGTATTTCTTCATCTTCAATTCATCAGAAAATAATTTTTTACATTCTATAATGTTAGGAAGTAAAAAATAAATATAGATGCATTTTTTGTCATCAAATAATTTTATTCTATATCCAGATGGATTCCAAATGGATAAAGAAGTTATTCCTAACCTTATTTTTCTTCTTAGTACTAAGCCATAGAATATCTCTACATAAAAAAAAAACTGTGCAAGCCAATAAAACACACTGTTCTTACTATGTCTAGTAGTTATGTCTACAGTTCCAGCACTTTTATACTACATAAAGCTAAAATAGAAAAAATATCAAATCAGCTTTCATCAGAAATGGACTGATATCAAGATTTTGTCAGCATTTACACGTCAAACTATGACAAATCTGAGTAGTGCAGGACGTCCTGAACACAACAACATAAGACATGTATGGTAACTTCTACACAAACACTATAACAAGCCTAGGTATAGAAAAATGCCCCAAATTATCTTAGGGCTGTAAAGGTTAAAAACTGGTATCGGCAACGGTATCAGAACTGAAAAAGTTGGATCGGTGCATCGCTAATTAATACACATCCAATAGAATGGGAAGAATATTTTTTACCTGGACACAGCAGTAGACACTGACTTTTAATATTATAGACACTCCAAAATCTGAGTTGGTGGCCTCTGTACAAGACCTCAAACCCAGTGACCCTAAACTAAATCCTCATTTAAGGGCCACGCCAACCCAAATGAAGCTTTACACACACTCAGGTCTCCACAGGGGCGTCTCTCTTAAACCCTGAGTGGAGTCTGATGTTCTCTGTGTAGTCAGCGTAGCTAATCGAAACGTGGAGAGCTTTATCTGCACGAGTGTGTGGAGTGTGAGGATGGAGTCGTCTCCTTCCCTGCTGCTCTTCACTCCAAAATAGTCTTTATAACACGGGGGCGGCCTTCAGGAACACCTCAGCTGCCTCTCCACCGCCCCATCCCCACGCCAGTAGGGATAATGTCCCGCTATTCTGGGAAAGTCTTTGTAGAAAGCTTTTGTTTTAAAACTGCACACATAATGGCCAGGCATCACGCCGCAGATCCAAAGCTGAAATAGAGCTCCTCCTGTGCTTTAGTACCAACCCCACTGTACAATAATGTGAGCAAGAAATGTGGAGGAGAAGCGTGTGGATTCCTGCCCTGGGGTCTCATTTATAACCGTAGCGTGCAGACAAAAACGGGACCTGAAAGAGGCATATGTCACTTCCCACGCAAACAGTATAAATCTATAGACACAACCTTGACAGCAGAATGTGTGTATGCGAACGCAAACTCTGACCCATGAATACACTTATTTTGGAGATGGAGATGGCTAACTGGAAGCTTAAAGAAAAATGTGAGTGGCGTCGTTACATACATAATGACGCCTCCTGCTTGTGAGTCACAACTTGTACATTCAATTTTGCATCGTAACGCGTCACTTGTACATCTACTTTATCAAAGAAAAATGACCGATTTTATTTCTGATTGAGGGCCATTATTATTTCATAAAAACTTGTTATAAAATACAGGCTATAAGTTGACTTAAATGTGAACTCAAACTACACTTGTCATTTTAATTAGCGTCGTCTCGCAACACAGCTGCTGAAATGTAAATATGTAAGTGGTAGACGTGACTCATCATGTGGATTTGGACAAGGTGAGAAGCAGCGAGTCTGATCGCAGGAAACAAATACTGAGGGGAAACGTGTACGTAATGCCGCATAACAGATGCACTGGCACCGTTAGAAAATTACGTCAGTAGTCTCCACCTCATCCACAAGCACCTCGATTTTAGTTTCTGAAAAAAATCTTTTTCTCATTCATTCCTTACCTGAACCGTTTAATCCCAACTGGGGTCGCGGGGGGGCCGGAGCCTATCCTGGGAACTTTTGGGTGAAAACTGGGGAACAACTGTGGGCAGGCACCAACACATCACAGGGCACACACACACACACAATCACACTCACATACACACCTTACGGGGCCAAGTTAGAGTCGCCAGTTAATCTATATTGCATGTATTTGGACTGTTGGAGGAAATCCACACGAGCACGGGGAGAGCATGCAAACTCCACACAGACAGGCCCCACGGCTGACCCGGGACTTTCTCGCTGTGAGGCGGCAGTGCTAATCACTGCGCTACCATGCCGTCCATATACAGTATATAATTGGATTGGTGCATCCCTAGATTATATTTCCCTGCATCCCTGTTTAATTTCCTTAACAACACCAGCTCTCGCTCACAATCTGTGTTCCTGATGGTTTTAGTGCCACAGGATTAGGGACCGCCACAAAATTACAGAACTGTAATTCGTTTAAATGAATAATGTTTGAGATGCTATTTTAATAATAAATCATTTAGCATATACATATGGGTGTGTGATTATTACATTGTTTTAGTAAAGAAAGCAGTATTTAAGTCAAGCATTTCCTTAAGTATAACACAATAATCTCAGTCATGTATTGAGTAGGGGTGCAACGATTATTCGACATTGTCGACAAAAGTCGGCAATAAAAATAGTCGCCGACAAATTTGATTGTCAATAAGTCGATAATTGTCGCCAGACATATTTTTAAACGGAGTGAGACGTTTTCCTTCCTTTCTACCTGTGCAATATTACCGCTTTCCAATAGAGTGCACCAATACACCACACTCTGGTGAGATTCGCTCTTGCGCAATAGCATTCAGTGACAGCTAGAAGAATGGCCCTATGGCGTCACATCAACGCCAAAACTAGAGCGCGCAAAATGGCTCGCCGCAAAAATTTTGCGGGCGTAAATTTCAAAGTCGCGAGCCCAAATGTGACACTCGAGAGCACAAAATTAAGAATCGAGTGCGCGGTTGTGATAATACTGCATACAAACTGTATTTTTCCTCTCTCGAATGTCTTTTTCCTCTCGATGTGTTAAATGTCCTCATAGGGCTGCTCGATTATGAAAAAAAACATAATCACGATTAATTTGGTCAATCTTGAAATCACGATTATTTAACACTTTACTTTGTGTTACTATTTAAGACTTTATGCTGCTCTCCTCCTTCCGCCATCTTTACCCGCTCAGACTGTACACCGCCACCAGAACACACACGTGCGTTCAGTCTTCGGAAGGTGCGTTAGTGCGCGTGCGTGTGTCATTCGGAACACAAGACAAAATATGAGTATACTTGCAGAGCGTAATGTGGCAAAATAATTGTAATTATAATTGTTTTTTGTCGATTACATTATTTTTGAGATTGTTTGGAGCTGAAATTGAAATTGAAATTAAAATTCGATTAATTGCACAGCCTTGTGTCCTCGCGCACAAAGGAGATTACCGACGAGCGGCTTTTTTGCTCGAGTGAGATTTCTACGCGTGTGGTTTGAAAGGGGCGGGGTTTGACAGTTTGGGGGCGGGGTTTGACAGTTTGGGGGCGGGGTTTTGGCAGTTTCTGGCTGCGAATCCTATTGGCCGATGGCTCCTGGTTTTGTGATTGGCTTAAGAAAGTTCCTACAGAAAAACCAAAGATGTTGGAGGAAGAGGAACGGCGACGGGTCGGTTAAACGCAAGTTATAGTTTATCGACCTTATAATTATAATTTAATAGTTAGGTCTTATACGTTTAATAAGCACGCAAAACGGTAAAGTAACCAACGCCTTTGTCACTCGCTCATAAATGTTATAATGGTATGTTACCATTTTCTCAGTACCATCACAAAACCAGGAGCCATCGTAAGGCTAGATAAGGCAAAGAAGAAACTTATTTATTAAAATATGCTTTTGAGTGAACTATCTTTCTTGTCTTTATTATTTACCACAAAATTTAAATAACCTCATACTAAATGTAAAAGCTGGTAGCTAAATCGGAGCCATTTTATAATTATGCAATTAATAATCCGATTAGTCGACGAATCGTTTTAATAGTCAGTGACTAGTCGACTATCAAAATAGTCGTTAGTAGCAGCCCTAGTATTGAGACATTTTCAAGGCATTATTTTCTGTTTTCTGACTCAGCGCTCAGCTGTAGTGGATATGTATCGTATCGTATCAACTTAACAATATCAGCATTGTATCGGACATTAAAAAGTTGTCTCGTTCCATGTTTACTTAGGACAAAAGTTCAACTTTAAGCAAAAGCAAAGGCACATTATGAAGCATCTACCAATGGGAGATTTGGAGGATGAGATTCAACTCTCCTAGTTAGTCCCAGCGTAAAACAGAACATGCATTTTTGGTTCCTGTAAGACAGGAGTTGAGTCCAATAAGAGCATTTAACAGTCTGTAGGAAACCGTTTTGTCATGCGGTTTTAAGTGGTTTAATTCGACTGATTCCGGCTCAACATGACTCAAGGTGACAGTGTGTTTTAGTGGAAAAGTGTTCACTTTGCAGCTAAACTAAATTACACACATTTTTTCAGATGAGCTTTTCTCAATATGTGATATCTCTGAAAGTTATTGGCGGTTAAGATAGAGATCGAATGCAGTGTCCTAAAATAATGCCTTTCAATCGACGCAGTGTTCACCTGTGTGTGTGTGTGTGTGTCTGAGTGTGTGTGTGGTCAATGGAAAAGATGATGAGGGCGCAGTGTGTGAAGGCCAGGGACGCTACTCACACACTCCTCACCACATTACTCCACAGGCCACAATGCAGTTCAATCTTCGTGTCTCTCGACTCAGACATCCGTCCTCTTGAGCGATTAGACCCAGTGCTTTCTGCTGACTAAGTTCCCTGAAAAGAGGGTCAGTAAAGGTGTCCATAGCTAAGGCCGGTGCAGGCGGTGATGGGTTTTAATCATGGCGAGAGTGAAGTGACCCTGAATGCCAACATCTCATTTAGAAGACGAGAGATACACACACGGAAGTGCAGATCAGCCAATTAAACCCACAAACCCAATACGGCAGAAATAAAGGTGAAGGTGCCGAGGAGAGTTGGGAATATAAATTCTGCTCATCTCTCGAACACATACATACTCGGGGACACACCAGGTCCTGGGAAATATTCCCTAATACTCTCTCTCTCTATCTGTCTCTCTCTTATTCATTCACTCACTCACTAATGCAGTGACAGCCATCTTAATCCAGGAGAAGTCCGCGTTATCAATCCACTGTAAATGTCATGGTAGACAGTGCAGACTCATGAATGATGGATAGCTGACATGCTGTCACTGTGTCTCTAGATCCTTCACACACACACACACACACACACACACACATACATACATACTGCTCAGCAGATGGAGTTACAGTGGAGGCTGGCACAGAATTTATTACACACACACTCTTCTAGGTTTTTTCACTTTATCCCTTAAAGCCTCAAAAACACCTGTACAATCGCCTGAGTGCTCCAGACCTGCTGTTCTGAGGAGGAGGAGGACGACTGAGAGAAACTAACAGTGCTTTTGTGTTTCTCATTTTCCAGTGGATAGTGAAAAGCAGATTCATTCATTCTGTTCAGTTTGTCACAGCAAATCTTCAGATTTCCTATTCACCTCAAAGCTACCACATCTCTCTTTCTCTCTCTCCTAATTCTTCTACACACTGCAGTGGGAACATGAGATGACCATCACGCTTAGCCAGCACGCCTCGTTTACTTAATTAAAAGCCTGTTTATGTCTGACAGCTTATGGGATTTTTTATAGTTTAAGGCAAATGTAAGGCTTCAAGGAAGGGCATTCATGTGATATTCCCCCTGCACAGTTCAGCTTCATCGATTAATGACAGAACGAATCAATCAATCAGTCAGCGATCCCGAAAGAAAGATGGAGCACATCCAAACACTCCAGAAATGAGTGGAAAAGCTTTGAAGCGGAAACTTGAGCTTTCACCCTTTACGGCATAGTAGAACTTGAGAATGTTAACATTCATGTTTGGACTCAGTGACTCATAATTCATTTAGGAAAGGGTTAAATCATCACATCCACATGCACACACACAAATATAAGGACATACTGTTTTTTAATACTTTCATCTCAAAACTGACTAATCTAACACTTTGTCTTCATTGCGGTCCTCGTATATCCCCAAAACACAGCTGTGAGATTTATTCACATTTATGAATGAATCTCAACTGGGCGGCAGGATTAAATGTTCTTGCAGCTTCACAGGCTTGTAGTGGAGAATTTATCTTCTCTCACGATTATCCAGGCTGGGCTTTGCTGTTATTTCACATACACATACAAGAAAAAAGGGTGTGTTTGAATGTCCATGTGCATGATGAAGCCTGCGCTGTGGAGTTTAGAGAGGGAGAGAGAAAAAAGCAGCTATATTCTTAAAAAGGTGCCAAATGGGTTATTTGGAGTGAGGCCACAGAAGAAAATTAATGCCATGGAAGGACCAATTGTGGTTCATCAAAGTCTGAAGAAGCTCTTTTCCACCCCGTAGGAGCTGCCTTAAAATTTAAAGGTTTCACACCAATTAGAGTCTCTTTGTGGAACCACAAATGTTAGCAAAGAAGCAGAGAGGAAGCTCTTCATTTAAGAGGTAGTGCAGGAAGGTAGTGCAGGTGGCCCCTTAGACCTGATGTACCAAACCTGATCCAGACACAAGCTCACACTGGCCCGTCTGCCTCAGAGCTGCCTTGTCACAACCCACTCCTTCTGAGCCTCTCTAACCCAAAACCAGATCTCACAGAACCACTAGCCCAGACTCAGACCTACTATATCAGACAACCTCTGGTCCACTTCATAAGGCCACATCAGACCTGGTCAGGCACCAGCTCAAACAGGCTCGTCACCTCGCCCTTAATCTTCCAAAACTCCCTTACATCCTTAGATCCACTGTATCAGATTTGCCCTATCACATTCCATCAGGTCTGCTCCCCCAAACCCCAGCTCCATCAGACTCATTAAACCATACTCCAACTCCAATAAACCTTCTACACCAGAACCCAGCTAGATCAGACTCATTTCTCCAGATTCAAGCTCCATCAGACTTGTTCCAACAGACCCCATCTCCATAAGACTTGTTCTCCAAGATCCCAAATCAATCAGTCCCCCGAACCCAAACCCCAGTTCCATCACACCCTCTCTACCAGACCTCAGCTGAAACAGACCTACTCCTGCAGACCCAAGCTCCATCTGACTCATTCAACCATACCCCATCTAAATCAGACCCAAGCTCCCCCAGACCACAGCTCCATGAGACCCACCCCCGAACCCCAGCTCAATCAGACCTTTCTACCCCTCATCACATCTCTTTTAGACCTTTCACCCAGATCTGTTCCTCTCAACCCAATCTCCAACAGACGCTTTCGCCCAGACCTGATCTCCATCTGACTCTTTCACCCAGACCCGTTTCCCTGAACACAGGTCCCATGAGACCATCAGACTCATTCCTCCAGAACCACTCCCCAGATCCCAGCTCCATCAGACTTGTGCCCCCTTCCCTGCCCCCAAGACCCAAGCTCCATCTGATTCATTCTCCCAGACCCAAGCTTCCCATTAAACTGCTGCCCCCAAAACCCAACTCCATTGGACCCGCTCTCTCAGAGCCAGGCTCCCCCAGAACCCAGCTCTACTTGGTCCCCCTCTCCTGTTACCCAGACCCAAGCTCCCAGACCCCAACTCCCCAGAATCTCTTCTTCCAACCACAACTCCATCAAACTGTCCCCCTTCCCAGCTCTGTCAGACTTGTTAACCAAACCCCAGCTCCATCAGACCCACTCTCCCACAGCCAGTCTCCGCCAGACCCCAGCTCCATCAGACCCACTCTTCCACAGCCAGACTCCCCCAGACCCCAGCTCCATCAGACCCACTCTCCCACAGCCAGACTCCCCCAGACCCCAGCTCCATCAGACCCACTCTCCCACAGCCAGACTCCCCCAGACCCCAGCTCCATCAGACCCACTCTCCCACAGCCAGTCTCCCCCAGACCCCAGCTCCATCAGACCCACTCTCCCACAGCCAGACTCCCCCAGAGCCCAGCTCCATCAGACCCACTCTCCCACAGACCCCAGCTCCCGGTACGAGACGGTAGTTTTATTAAAAGCAGTTCTTACCTTGAGCAGCAGTGCAGCGCAGGAGCAGCCAGAGCAGAAATATCCACATTCTCATGTTCACATTCAGTCCCGACATCATACCGGACGACAGAGTCCTGCACACCGGGGGCATGAGGCGGAGAGCCGAGCCCGTCCTCCTGGTGTGTGTGTGTGTGTGTGTGTGTGTGTATGTGTGTGTGTGTGTGTGTGTGTGTACAACTCAGTCTGCCAAGAGAGTGTGTGTGGGTGTCTCAGAACAAATCAGTCCACAAAAGTAGCGCGTTAGTCCAGTTTAGTTCTCCCGGAGAAGTATAAAGTGTGTGTGTGAAGCTGCTGTTGCGTTAGTCCAATCCTTCCGAACGAGTGTGTGTATGTGTGTGAGAGACAGAGAGGGAGAGAACAAGTCACACCACTGTGTTTGTATGTCCGTTGGGTCTAGATGGTCGTGTGTGCGTCAGAGTGTGTGTGCGTTCTGTCGCGTCCGGTAACGCGGCGTTTCTGACTCACTTAAAACTCATAATTCGTTCCCACGCGGTAATTCGCCGTTATCAACGAGCTGCGGCGCGTTAATGCAACTCCGCCGTTACCGGACCGGGTCGGGATCCCTGTCCAGCTCCAATTCCAGTTCCAGCTCCAGCTCCAGCTCCACCTCCAGCAGCGCCGGTACCGGAGACCACACTTTCCTCCGCTCTTCTCACTCACAGTGTTGAATGTTAAGAAAAGCGGCTTCTCTGTTCTCCGCCGCGACTCTCTCCGCTTTACCGGACCCGGGCAGTGCGCGCAGACCCGCTGCTTTATCAAGCAGCAGCACGCACCGTTTCTCCAAATTCCGTTAAACGAACTTTAACGTCGAAGACCTGATGAAATCAATCCGTCACTGCTTTAAAACGAGCTTCTTCTTCTCTCTCCCTCTTCTTTCCAAAATCTTTCCTGTTCCGTGGCGCTTGCGGACGCCAAACCCGCTCACCGCCAACTTTCCCGCTCGCACCGCAGTCCGCTGAGTCGGTGCTCGATGAACACGGGGCTCCTCCGGTCTGGAGTCCGACACAAGGCGAGCAGTACTGGGGGTGGAAAGAGGGTGGAGGGGGGAGATGGGGAGGGGCGCCACCGCGCGGCAGAGCGCAAAAACACAACCGGGACACAAACCGGAGAGCCGCGGAGCTGCACCGGGGAGAACCGCTCACACGGTGACGCGAGGAGAAGGGATTCGGATTTGTGAAGGGATTTGTCACAAAATATCAGTTTCTTTCAAACCGGTCTACGTCACTCACTAACGCAAACGGATATGTGATGTGTGTTCTTCTAATTTTATGATCTTCTTTTTTGGGACCAGGCAATTACTGCTTTGACCGGCCCACTTACAAGTTTTCTCTCCATGAACTTCTTAGCAAATATGAGTAATATGTACAAAATATTGGTAATATTTGAAACACAACTGCAGACAGAGCGCATTTACATTGACTCAAATAGCTCTTGCAGGAAATTACAGTTTGGAGAAGAAAACAGAGGGTTGCATATTTTATGCCTACTGAATTCCAGATTCTCAAATGAACAAACAAGGGTGTGAACATCTCATCAAACAGGCAGCCTATTAGAGCAAAAGACAAGAGGGAGATTGTCTGAGAAAATGAGAAAATTGATTAATCACTCATTTGCTTTGCATTTTCCTATTTAGAATAAACCAGAGGCCTGTATACTAACAGATGACAAAATGATGAAACGTGATTGGGCGCTTCATATGAAATACTAGTAAATGGGGTAAAAATAAATAAAATAATGCATTGTATTGGCTACCCCTGCCTTTTACTCATCACATTTTGGGCTGGTTCCTTGCTCACGTATTAAGCCTAGTCTTGGACTAAGTTGTAGTACCAATGGAGATTTACCATTCAAATTAAAAGCTAGTCTAGAAGCAGGCTTAATCCTTTACTGGGAAATTGGCCCTTTGTGACATATTATGTATTTTAAATTTCTATGTATTTGTACATACTTACTCAAATATGTGTTAAAGTACATTAAATTAGTTAACATGCCAATACCAATTTATATAGCCATATTAGACAGTGTATTGGCATAACAAATTATAGGTTAGTCTCCAAATCTGAATGTGATGAGACTTATGTGAACTCAAAGCCTATGACCATGTGCTGTTGTAGCAGGTAACAGGATTTCTTCACTGACTATTGTTGGACTTAACCCTGACAAAAATCAGCACCTTGCTGTTATTTGAGAGTTTATGATTAACTTTAAATGTAAAAACTAACATAAGCCACCGCTATGTTTCAGCAAAAACATTTTGGGTAAATAATAAAATATTTAGCTCAAGAACATTTTCAGATATTATAACCATTCTCTCTAGTCAATGTTCTTATTGGATCTGAACATTATTGAAGTGACATCCGTTTGAAGACCTTGAGTCTTGCTTAGTCTACTCCGGGGCATTTTGAGGGCAGCATTTGCACAATTACAACTGAAGGCTGGGTCCCAACTTGAACAATGTAACTGCTTTTAATCTCTTGTTTTGTCTGAATCTCAAGGCCACATCACTTGTCTCATTTATAGTGAAGCCAAAGCCATCATTCTGTTTAACAGATGAGAGTTCTATGTGAGGCGTATGTGTGCAATCATATCTGGTTAGCTAGTGCCAGCCAGCTCGCTATTTTATGCTTCTTTACAAGTGATATTTAAATAGCTTCTTCTTCTGTTTTTATAATATTTAGAGTGTACACTTATGCAAGTAAAATATTTGCATATATGCAGCCTTCTGAGATGAGATTTGGAAATGTACAGAAAAAAATGTGGCTCAAATCCTACATTAAGTCTCACTTTTCCGCAAATTGCTTTGAGGAGACGGGATTCATAATGCTGTTTGCCCTGAGTGTGACTCTCCAGCTATTCCACAGCTTTCTTTACTACAGAATGACTGTAAAGATACAGTCTTTGAATGAATGATGAAGAATTTTCTCATTTGATGAACTGCAGTTGTATGGTATTCCATGTTCTATGAGTTTACACTGTTGATTTTAGCCCTTGATCAGTCAGAACCTAATACTGCATCATCTGTGTCATTTACCCCGCGCCAGTATTTTTTTTAATTCTCTTATCCTTCCAGAAAGCATAAACTATGCTGATAATGATGGAGAAACGTCCGGCAAACAAAGACAGAAGAGTGGAGCGATTTCTCTAGGGAACAAACAATAGTCCGCTTATGATTGTGAAATGCACTTAGTGAGGCCGCACTCAGCAGACGGATATGAGTTTACCAAAGCTACTGTGGGCTTAATGCACTTTACCGGCACAAATGGCTTATCTGTTTTAGAGATTTTGTTTTTGTTTTTTTGCTTTTAGATGGCTGTAGTGCTGTATACTGGGGTCATGAAACTGGAGATTTGATGGGTAAAAAGGTGCTAATAAAAACAATGAAATCACCTGTTTTCAGCCCCATAAAGTGTGAGGCTAACCCAAATGTGCATTACAGTGCAAAGGGCTCAGATAATGACCAAATGTGGCTTTCATGGCTTTCAATCCCAGTACCATCAATCCAGTGTAGTGGACATTTTGGCATTTGTCCTTCTTACTTAACTTACTCTCCAGTGAATTATTTAGAAATGACATCAGTGCAAATGTGTGCACATTATGGACTGATAGTTACTTCTCTGACCTTCACGTAGAATCCCTCATTAAAAACATAAAATATATTAACGTTTTCACATCCACTTCAGTGGAGAGCTATTTCTTCTGTTTGAAACAAACCAGCATTCTACTCTATGAATAACAGCTCATTCATAAAACGATTAGCAAGACCACTCAGGTTCTTTTGTGATGAAGTGGAAAGTGATGTAATTTCAAGATCTACTTTTCTGCAAATTCAAGAAACATGTTACAGCATTTCCATTCATACACTATAAGTCTGGGTGCAAGCAAATGAGCCAGTTTCTCAGCACAGCATCATAGATTTAGCTATAGACCATTTAAGGATTTTTTCCATGTTCTCTCTTATATCCCAGTTTCACTAAATTAAAAATTGAAAAATATGTTTAAAAGGATAATTCCTTAAAAATCAACACAGGACATGTAGACTCACAATACAGAGTCAATTGTTGATGACAGCTTAAAATATATTTTAAAAATATTACGGATTACAGAGTGTGTTATTCAGGTAAAATCAACTGCTGCAGTGACTTTCTCTGTCAGATTTTCCCTACGTTGCACTTGCAAGGCTGTTTCACGTGGATGGTGCAACATATTTTGCTGTAAGGCTTCAGAGGCTTTTAACACTCAAAAAATATTCCACATTTCCAGATTTCACATATGACAGCGATGATATACACAGTGTGACCACTGTGTGTTTCAAAACAACCCTTATAATCTTTTGTCTCTATGAAGCTGTGTACACACACACACAAATTGTACTATACTTTTGGGGATATTGCTTAGACATAATCATAACTGTAGCTAAACAACCATATGCCTGCTCCTTACCATAACTTCAGTAACTGTAATATGGTTGTTCTATGTTCTCTCATCTTTGTTTTAATACAAAAGATAATGTAACAAGATAATGATTTTTTTTTTCACAAGGTCTGCAAGTGTAAATTCCTAAATTTGTCTGCAAAAACAGTCTAGGTCAGGAACATACACACTTGTGAGCAGATGTAATGTTACAGAGAGGATGATACTGCAGTAACCCCGCCCCCTCACCCCCCCCACCCCAACGGGAGGTCTCTGAACCCATCTCCATCTTCACCTTCCCACTGCGAGGCACATCGTCAGTTTAGCGAACCTCACCATCACTTCTCTCTTGAACTCTCCTGATCTTTTTCATAACCTTCCAGCCCCTGCATCAACCCCTTACCAGCTTCCTGATGTTTAAACTGGGATAAGAATAAGAATCACTTTACTTCACCAAGAATGCTACACTTGCCAAGGATTTTTCTCATAATGTGTGTGCATGTGGTTGACAGACTGAAGTGTAATTGACTTGAATTCAGCATTTTAATCTTGTCACACCATTTTTTGGATTTATTTTCTTGGTAAGACTGAATATTGTTTAGATTATTTGACTTGTTTCAAGAAAATTTATCTTGAGTTATCCTACCTAGGTAATACAACTAATTTTGAGCAGTTTTTTCTTAAAACAACCTACATTGGTAAAGGAGTTGTGTTAACAGGTAGACTGTAAGTATATTTTTACTTGTTTCAAGAGAATTGGAGGAAAAAACTAGTATATTCTGCTTAATTTAAGTTGTGTTTGCTTAGTCTTTAAGTATTTTTTTCTTGTTTTAAGAAATCTTAGCAAGTGCAATTTTCTTGCTGCACTGGCAGATAATTTTGCTTGAAATAAGTATTTTTCCCCAAAAATAGTAATTTTTTTCTTATTTTTAAAAAGGCATTTTTTGCAGTGTGTTTAAAACTATTCTGTACATGTGCTTTGTACCACTGAGCAACAATACATTATGGCAACAGGTGTGGTTATTTAATATTAAATGAAATTAAATATAAAGCCACCACACAGGGCAGTTTCTACCGTAACGGTTAGGGAGTTTAGTAGGTCACTGTTTCAAGTCCTGGACCGGGTAAAGGTATCACTGAGGTACTCATGAGCAAAGTACCACCCCCAGGTACAGAATAACGCACAGGCTAGATATGGCTTGAGCCTAGGGCCCCCCCATATACTAGCCTGACAGGGGCCACATGATTGGCCAGTAAAAATATCAATTGATTAAAATAAGCCTGGCATGGGGACTAACAGAAAATGTAGCCATGTACACCTTAATCTGTGCCTGACCATCCCCAAGCAATGCTCCCAAGGTGCAGTTACAGCTGTCCACTGCTCCTTCACGGATGGATAAAATGTAGAGGCCACACTTTGTTGTGGTGCACTGAGACAAACTACAGTACCAGCAGTCACTACCGCTACCAGCAGGAGACTTACTTGGGCGTTTGGAAGACACAAAAACTAACACCAAGACAACTGAACTCTCTCATTTGCTTGCAAGAGTGAGGGATCTCACAAGGCGGGAGATGCGTACATGCTGGATGCATTTGCCCATCACACGAAACAATTTTTTTTTACATTTTTAATTATTTCAATTTTGTCGCACTGCTATCATCATTGTTAGATCGAAAAAAACGTCAAACCATCGTAATTTGGGGGCCCTCTGCAATTTGATGAACAAATTACAAATCCCTGTCCCTTACAAAAATTTTAGGCTTCTGGCAAACAGTTGCTGATAACCTTTGGCAATGCTGCCACAAATTTGCAAACAAACAAGGTCATATTTTCACATGCAAATAAAGTGTACTTGTAGTGAACTTGTGGCAAACTTGCAGTGGGCTTCTTGCAAACTTTGTGTAAATTTCATGCAAAGGCATATTTGTCACCAAAAGTTCACTATACGTTTACAATTACTGGCAAATTGTTTTGAATTGTTGCCAGAACATAGGCGTAAGTTTGCCACTAGTGACTGACAATGAGAAACTTTTGGCAACATATTGTGGCAAACTCCACTGTTTGCCACAAATTAACCACTTACTTCCTCATAGACACCTTCTGCTTACCTGTTACTGGTCTCAACCATGAAACGGGAAAGCTGCTCTGTGACATGTCTACTGTTTAAAAAGTGATTACAAATATCACTGGAACTAATGTTCTGCAAGTCCTTACTTTAGCAATTTAATACACAGGCTCAAGATTTCAGTTAAAAGGTTTTTTATTATTAATAATGGGGTCAAAATGGCCCCGGGGAAACTCTATATTTTGCATCAGAAACACTACAGTAGAGTTCAAATCACTAACTTCACTGAACATGTGGCCTGCAGCAAAACAGTCCAAGTGCATTTAAGCCTATTTAACTTTGAAATGATTGGATAAACACATGATTCAAAGAAAATGCGCCTTTAGTGGTAGAAAACCCATCTTTAGGAAATGTCAACTTTTATTGGAACAGTGGTTACAGACTTTACATGTCAGTGACATTGCTGATGTTTGATAACTGCACTACAGAAATCTGAAGTAGGCAAATGGGAAAAATCCTTGCCTGAAATAATGAAAAATTGCACATATGTCTGTTTTCATATTTTGGGCACAGAAGACAGATGGTTCAAGGGAGGAGAAAAAGAAGCCATCTGTGTCCTACTGGAATGAACATCGTGGATCAGAGGTGGTGGTTTACAACATCAAGTATCAGCCACCCATAACGCAGTCTTGAACTTCCTTCCCAGGCAATTTAAACTTGGGTGATTCTAACGACTCACTTGATGCCAGGGTGGGTCTACGAATCCCTGAAGCACTTGCAAGGTGATAACCCAACTAGGATCTCAATGACTGGGACTCCCAATCAGGTTTTAGAACTGAAGAAGGCTTTTGGATGTAAGGTGTGATGTCTTCAAGGACCTACAAGGGGTCTAGTTGCCTTGGATTCAAGCAGTCAAAACTACCATGTTCTGGACAGGGGCGGACTGGCAATCTGTGTGTTCTGGAAAAGATAGGGGTCACCACAGTGGATCATCTGCATATTTATTTGGCAAAAGTTTTACCATGGATGCTCTTTCTGACACAAACCTACCCATTTTTCAAGAAGCACTCAGATTTATGCATCCCCAACAGCTGTCAACAACCCCGAGGAGCAGCTAGCTAAAATTAGTGTCACTATTACTTTTCTGCTGATAACCTACTTACTTAGCAAGTTTTTGAAATGCTATAGCTTTAAAAGTAAGTTTTTTATTCTGTTTAAAAGTACTATCAAATACCAGGTGTTTCTGATTGGCAATGAATTGCAGAATTGGCATCTGACAGGCTTGCATGCTTGTGGCACTTGCTCACAATTCGCTATTGGCAGCTGCGAGATGGAGTCAGAGGATGGAATTCACCATGGTTAAGTTGGAAGCAAGAATCTATGGCCATAAAATAGCTTGGATGTAGTTAGCTACTGTTTCTCTGGAACTTGTAGTGTAGCTAACTACTATATTAAAACTGTTGTTTGACTGTAGCTCAGCTACTTTTAATCATAAGTAGCTTGTATCAAATGATGTAAATATTGAAAAGCTGCTGTTTAAAAGTAGCTTCCGCAAAACCAATTGCCTTCAGAAACAGCACTTGCATGAAGTCTTGATCTACAATTACGACTCATGGTCAGGTTGTGAGGAATTTGCTCTATCAAAGGCACAGGAGCCAAAATATGTCCACAATGCCTTGATCCAGCTATTGGCCAGCCAGTATTAAGAAGAGAATTCACGACTTTAGGTCATAGAGGGTCTTGAGTGGGATTTCTGAGGAAGGCCATCTGTTCTGTTCTTCAAAGCTGTACTGGAGTAGAGCACTGGTGTAGGAGGATGCTGCTCACGTCAGAGCTCACAGTCTCAAATGTGGGACTTGAAGCAGCTGGTTATGTGATCCTGTCTGCTATAGTGTCTGTAACATTTAGAGAAGATGCTCCCTCATGCCTTCTTTAGTAGGCTGATCATTTTAGATTTAACTATTCCTACTGTGTCATTGCCTTTAATGACCACCCAAGCTGGTGAAATCAGCGCAAAATGTTACAGCAGAGCTCCAAAGTCAGGATACCGAAATCAACATCCAACAAGGGGAGAGAAAAAACATGAATTTCTCATCTCACATACAGCACCACTGTAACATTTACAACATTTGACAGACACACAGCAAAATATAGCAGACATGGTGTGATACAACATACAGCCGCAGTCAGTATGTAACAAAATCACAACTATTAAAAAACTGACTTTTCCCTGATTTTTTAAAAACATTATTCTTGACATTATCTCTTATATGAGAGACTAATAATTATGTGGGAGGCACAGTGGCGCAGTGGTTAACACTGCCGCCTCACAGCAAGAAGGTCCTAGGTTCGAACCCCGGGGATGGCTGTAGGGCCTTTCTGTGTGGAGCTTGCCCGCTCTCTCCATGCTTGTTTGGGTTTTCTGTGGGTGCCCCAGGCTCCTCCTGCAGTCCAAAAGCATGCACTATAGGTTATCTGGTGACTCTAAATTGGCCCCATGAGGTGTGAATGTGAGTGTGATTGTGTGTGTGTGTGTGTGCCCAGTCTCTGGTCCCCAAAACCCTGATAGAGATTAAGCAGTTTGGATAATAAATGAGTGACTTTTATTATTATTATTATTCCACCCACTTTTTGGTGCCACTATTCCTCCTATTGGTTTTTGTACTAGAAACCCAGTTTCAACTCTAAAACGTTCGGGGTATAGCGGTGTATGAGGCTTTCATTCACGTTGTAGAAACTTTGTCAATTTTCCCACTTTTATAAATGTTATTTGCGTCATTATTCCATTATCCTCCATGTTTGCTTCTCCTCCAACAGTTTTTGCGTTAGAAACGCCATTTCAACTCTACAACATGCGGCCTGTAGTGGCGTAGTGTGCTTTCGTACATGTTTTTGCAATGTGCACTAGTTCGCGAGGTATATACATCTTTCTTTTTTCCAGTATTTGTGAGAAACCCCTTTGTGTTCAATGACTAAATGTTGCTGAGTGCATTAAGAAAGGTCCCGTTTGCATCATAAATGGGATTTGTTAGGTGATTGCGTCAACTCTAACCCTAATACTCTTGCTTCCTCTAGTTGTTTAATTGATTTGTTCAACCACTAGGTGTTAACATTCAATAACTATTCAATAATAACACATTACACCAGTGTTCTGGTAAGCTACAGTGTATGCATTCCAGTTTAAAATGCTCTCCCTTAAAACTTATAACACCTTTAATAAAGACCCAAGTGCAGGTGTTCAAAATTGAATGATTTATTAGTAACAGGGACGTGTAAAAACCAGGTTTGCAAACAGGCAGAGTTCAAACTGAGCACAAGAACATGCAAAACAATACTCCAGGAACAGTAATCCAAAACCATGAAACAAGTACGAAGCAAGGGTCGAAACATGGGTAGTCAGGATAAGAAAATGCTTAGTATGCTATGCAGCACTACTTTACAAAGACAGATGGGAAACAATGCATTATTTATACAAAAGGTCTATGATGTAACTGCCTACAACTCGGGTGATCCTTATAATCAGTCTTTCTGAAGAACTGGTGCGGGTGTCTATTTTGTGAAATGGTCTCCTGTCTGGATCTCGACTGGTGCCTTACAACATCTACAAAGTTAATAACTAAAGTTTGTCGCCAACCCACCAACACATCATCTAACTACTGATTATGTCCTCACATTACATAATATTTTTCCATAAACCTTCATAAATAAGCATTTTGTTGTGCTTGGTGCTCATGCCCATGGCTTTAAACGTTCTACATTAAGCAAACGGCTCACAGTAAAATCAAAATCTCCATCCGTTGGCGAGGGGATTTAAACTGCACACTTTTATTCCGATACTGGAGCGCAGCGTGACAGTCCAAGGCCATTTCTGTTCACTGGCAGAGTGGAGAGAGATGCATCAGAAAATAATCACAGTGGTGAAAACATCCTCAACATAGGACCACAGGGCTATTAAATATTTAAGAATTATGGAATGAGAAATTATCAGAGAGTAGGTAAACACAAGGACAAACAGGCCTGAATATTCACAGACAGCACTGTCCCAGACCTAACAACATAAAGATTACTGGATAATGCAGCAATACAGGGGCATTGAACAGCTGGTGGATGAAGACTGAGGAACTAAATCATCACAAAAAAGACTTCAAATGCAGCCATGACTTTTAATGACCTTTAAACTTTCATTCATTATTATCCGAAGTGGCTAACCTCAAATGGGATCTCTGCAAACATTTCAGTTCATTTTTCAAACCTCATACATTTCAATTATAGGTCAAATTTCCATCAAACTAAAATAGGTAATAATAAGTAACAAGATTTATACCATTTAAATGTTCAAGAACTACAATTTATTATCCTGATTCATACAAATCTTAATATACTTGGATCATTAAACTATTTGTTTTATTAAATATAAATAACTTAAACCATATAACTTGTACATTCATTTATTGTTTGTTTTGTTTTGTTTTGTTTTGTTTTTATGGCTTTAATAGTACAGAGCCCTAAGAGGACAAAGGAGGAGAATAAAAAACGGCCGAAGCAAAAAAAACAAGTCATGTTTTGCGTAATAACCCAAAACTTTTGCGTTATAACCCATAACTTTTGCGATATAATGCAAAACTGTTGTGACTTTGAACCGAAAATATGAGTAATCAGTCAGTGTAAGGAACATAATTGATAGGAAAGCATGGAGCGATTAATCGAATTTTGCTTTGATCTTGGTCTAAAATATAAGGACATTCAGTTTGTTTTCAGATCTAGGCATGATGTTCACATAAGTCTGAGGCAGATTAAGAGGATTTTATGTGAAAGGGGATTATTCTGACGGAAAAACTACTCCGACTTGGGTGATGTAATTAACTTTATTCATTAGCAGCTTTTGCACTCTGGGCAGCTTCATGGTTATCGATGGATGTACGCAAAATGCAGAATAAATGGACTTCATGTGAGAAAAGAGGATGTGCGTTTGATTTTAAAAGAGCTTGATCCAGCAGGAGTGGAAACGAGATGATCAAGACGTCTCAGGAGACACAACTACTTCTCCAATGGGCCCAACTTCATCTGGCATTTAGATTCTTATGACAAACTTAATAAGCGACTTAATTAATAAGTGAAGCGGGGATCAACCACATCATGCAAACAGCGGCTTTGGAAGTTGCACTTGAATGACCAAAAGTACGCTAGTCACCTGATTTTATTGTTGCCTTACTACGCAAAGGTTTTGGGTTATATCGCAAACGTTTTGGGTTATATCGCAAACGTTTTGGGTTATAATGCAATAGTTTTGAGTTATAACGCAAAACATGACATAACATAACATAAGATTTTTTTTTCTCTGCCGTTTTTTTTCTCCTCCTTTGTCTCCTTAAGGGTTCCGTATAATAGTACCTAATTCTTATATTTTATTTAAAGTAGATTAACTTTTTAGCTCTATTAATATACTTAAGAGTATATTTTTGTTTAATGTTAAGATATGTATATTTATTTTAATATTTATTATATT